>CAUYUJ010006925.1:290000-350000 GCA_963575745.1 Prorocentrum cordatum | reverse complement strand
AAGAGGGTCTTGGGACGACCCAAAAGGATACCAAGACGGCCCAAAGGAGCCCCAAAAGGACCCCCGGGACGTCCGGAAATGCAGTACCTCTTGATTGTCGCAAGGGATTATGCTAGATTTCTGTATGTCGTACCGAAACTCTAACACCAACAGGGCTCCAAAACACTAAGCCAGCGACCTCGCGCCCTCACAAAATACACGCGCTTTCCGTCCCCATGCCTCGCAGACATCCTTATCTAAGGCCTGCACCGTAGATCTTCCTGGCCGCGCCTCTTGCGGCGCCCACGGGCGCGCTCCAGGTGCCAGGGAGGGAGGTCAGCGCCGATCCTAAGAGGTCCGCGTGGGCTTGCGACGGCTTATGTTTGTGCATGCTGCTGCTTTTCGATCCGCGAGGTGTGTACGCCATCCCTGGTCGCTTCCGTTCCCCAGACGCAGAGGTCCGACGCTGCAGAAAAATTAGATCGGCCAGTTTGGGGCCGTTTTCGAGCCTCCAGTCCCTCGCCGGGCCTAGGGACCGTCGAAAAAATCGGCTCGGGACGAAAAGACAGCCCTGGGGAAGTGGTCCAGACCTCCTTGGGGCACGCGGGCAGAACAAGTTGGAGCGGCCGGATGTCTGGGTCTCTGGACGCCTCCGTTCCCCCGAGGGCTCGTCCTGACGGCAGGGTCGGCGCCAACATGGCCGTGCCCACCGTCCGCTGCATTCTGTGCATCCCCGCGAGACGGGCCGCGGGAGCACCGGCCTGCGCGTGTCGATCAGCTGTGCAGGGGCGCGCCTCTCGAGCCGGAGGCCGCCCGATTTTTGATCCGCGCGACGGACAGGCCTGCACGAGGGACGGAGCGGCGGCAGGAGCAGGGCGAGGAGGGGGACCAGGAGGAGGAGGAGGAGGAGGCGCGGGGTGAACGGCGCCGCGGCGCCCTCCGCCCGTGCGCGCCTCGGCCTTCCTGGCCCCGCAGCGGCGGCGAGCCCCAGCGCGCCTGACGGCGATGAGGGGCAGCTGCTCGTCCGTGAGGAGGGGAGGGCGGGGGAGGAGGAGGAGGAGGAGGAGGAGGGGAGAGGAGGAGGAGGAGGAGGGAGGAGAGAGAGGAGGAGGAGGAGGGGGAGGGGGAGGATGAGGAGGAGGAGGTAGGATGAGGAGGAGGAGGAAGGAGGAGAGGAGGAGGAGGAGGGAGGGAGGAGGAGGAGGAGGAGGAGGAGGAGGAGGAGGAGGAGGAGGAGGCGAGGAGGAGTGCGAGGAGCCACGGGTCACGCTTCCAGGGGAAATCGCGGATTTCCGCCGCCGACCGAGGCGGCACCGGCCGCATTTTGGGGAGGGCACCTCCCCCGATCCATGGATTTGGCGACCGCGCGCTGAATCCATGGATCCCTAATCCATGTTTGCGCGCCCCAGAAAGGATGGACGGAGGGGGGAGAACTCCAACAAGCTCTCGGTATCTAGCTCCTCTCCAGGTCCTGGAAACTCAACAAGGAATTCCGAGGGAGGGGACTCACAGGGCAACTCAGAAGCGGGAGTCGGATCACACCCTCATGCAGCTGGAGTCGGATCACACTCAAACTGGTCGTCATCTTCTTTCAAGAACCGATGATATTCGGGAACAGCTCGGATAACGTGTCCACTGCTTTCCCTGGAGTGAAGTCCAGAGCCGGCTCGAATTCTCGATCCACATGCGGCATGTAAAACCTGCAATGATCTCATCAATCCAGCACTGTCCTCTGGGCAGAAATCTGCTTCACACACGTCAGCATAAATTGGAGCAATGGATGCTGCAATGGACGCTGCAAGTCTGGCACACATGTCAGCTGGGTAGGCCTTTTTCGCGCTGGTCCTGAAGACGGTCTTATCCCCAGACTGTTCCTTTTCCTTGAGGATCTTGTGGGCTCCTTTGGGGTGGGTGAACCAGCCTTTCTTGGGTCCGTCGGTGAGGCGCTCGGCAAGGCATTCCATGCGCATGCCGATGAGCCTGGTGGGCGCACGCCCGTACTCTGCTGGGTCACGCTCCTTCGGTTGGAGCGTGCACTGATCAAAGTTGGCCGTGACAACGATGGGCGACGCTGCAAGAGCCTCCAAGGGTTCCCACTGAAAGTTGCTGGGAACCTGGGGCCTCATGTTCCATACCCGCCTAGCCAGTATCTGCTCCCCCATTATTGTATGGTACGAGTGCGCATGAGGTCCCCCATATCCTGGTCAATAGCAATGTCGACACTCAGCATAACTATGTGATACTGTTGCCTGAGGTGCCCGCTGTCTATCCAAGATTGCGTGTCACCTGCTCTTCTTCGGCCTGAGAAAAGGTTGAGCACAAACGTATATATTTCCAATGTATTCTGCACGGTGCCCATTCAGCAGCACAAATTATGAAGTCGTGCGTTTTGTATCTGTAATGTCGGTCTGCGTACAGGGGTTGATCCTGAATTGCAAGGTTTGGGGGCTCATCAAATAGTACTTGATACGCTGGGAGGGTCTCTGGTGCCAGCTCGGGTGCGTGCTCTCTCATGAGAGTGCGAGCCTCTTCTTCACTGAAGAGAGCGGTTGCAAGCATTGCCGAGGGATAGAGGCCGTCTTCAGGATACTGCATTGCTGCTGGGTAGGCTGCACTCCATCTCCCGAGCCCTGCACGTCTTTGGGAGGGGGAGGGAGAGGGGGAGGGGGAGGGGGAGGGAGAGGAGGAGGAAGAGAAGGAGGAGGAGGAAGAAGAAAAAGAGAAGAAGAAGAAGAAGACGAACAAGAAGAAGAGGCGAGGGGGAGGAGGCGGAGGAGGAGGAGGAGGAGGAGGAGGAGGAGATGAGAGGCCCCTGTTTCCCCTCTGCGGCCACGGTGCCAGAGCGGCCCGACCGCGCGGCCTGCTGCAGTGCACCCCCGTGCAGCAGCGGCCGCGACACCAGGGGGGAGCGCCCGGCCACAGCCGCCGTTTGCGCGCTCGTCCAGCAGTCCTCCTTCCGAAGGAGGGATTTGCCTGCCCCATCCTCCTCCTCCTCCTCCTCCTCCTCCTCTTCCTCCTCCTCCTCCTCCGCCTCCGCCTCCGCCTCCACCTGCTCCTGCTCCTCCTCCTCCTCCGAAGACAAGAGTACAAGCCGAAGACAAGGGTACGTCCCACTTCGAGCGAGCGTGTGCGACCACGCGAGCAACAGTAGATGCAGCGGGGTGGCTGGGCGCTCCCCACTTGTTCGGGCCGCCGGCACATACGACCGTTCGCGTGCGCGGGTGCGCCTGAGAGGGACCGGGGTGAGCGAGAAGGAGGAGGGGCAGGAGGATGCGCAGCACAAAGAGGCGGATGATGCACAGGGGGAAATTGATGAAGATGGAGAAGAAAGAGGAGGAGAAGGAGGTTCAGGAGGGGAAGGATAATCGGTATGGAGCAGCAGGATGAGGGAGAGCAAAAAGGGATGGGGACAGGGACAAGGAGGGAAAAGGACAGGGAGGGCGGGGACTGTTTCCGTTTCGCGTCATTCGAAAAAGAAGAAATTATGATCATAAAGTGTCGGATGTCCGCGCGGATTTCTTTGTATTTGTTCTCGACCCCTTGGCGGGCTCCGCGCGCCAGGGAGGGAGGTCCAGCGCGGATCCAAGAAATCCGCGCGGACATTCGAAAGCTTATGGTTTTATGTATTATTATCCTTATTCCTCTTCTTCTTATTATTATTATCCTTAAGGGCTTCGCTCCCTGCCGCCGGCCCCCTCTCTCGGAGAATGGGCCATGGAAGAGCTAAGTCATGAGGCCTTGGCGCTGTCGTGAAGCAGTATCGAAACTTCATGCGAAGCCGATTCGCAATCAGCAAAACCAACTGATCACAAGAGGGGTTACCACACCTGGCGATTGGTAAGACGTGTATGGTTTACGGGCTTGGTTACCACACCTTGCGATTAAAGGGCCGAGGGAGTTCTCGCAGTTTGGGTTACCACGCCTTGCGATGGATGTGCGTGAAGGGTGGCACCGAATTTCAGAAATGTGGCAAATCCCCTGTGTTTTTGGACCCTGACCCCGCGGATCTGCGTGAGGGGTGGCGCCGAATTTCACGAAATGTGGCAAATCCGCTGTGTTTTTGGACCCTGACCCCGCGGATCTGCGTGAGGGGTGGCACCGAATTTCAGAAATGTGGCAAATCCCCTGTGTTTTTGGACCCTGACCCCGCGGATCTGCGTGAGGGGTGGCACCGAATTTCAGAAATGTGGCAAATCCCATGTGTTTTTGGACCCTGACCCCGCGGATCTGCGTGAGGGGTGGCACCGAATTTCAGAAATGTGGCAAATCCCATGTGTTTTTGGACCCTGACCCCGCGGATCTGCGTGAGGGGTGGCACCGAATTTCAGAAATGTGGCAAATCCCTTGTGTTTTTGGACCCTGACCCCGCGGATCTGCGTGAGGGGTGGCACCGAATTTCAGAAATGTGGCAAATCCCATGTGTTTTTGGACCCTGACCCCGCGGATCTGCGTGAGGGGTGGCACCGAATTTCAGAAATGTGGCAAATCCCTGTGTTTTTGGACCCTGACCCCGCGGATCTGCGTGAGGGGTGGCACCGAATTTCAGAAATGTGGCAAATCCCATGTGTTTTTGGACCCTGACCCCGCGGATCTGCGTGAGGGGTGTCGATTTCGAGCCCCCCCAGCAATTCAGACAACGCGCCCAGGGGACGCTAAAAAGCCACTTTGGGCCTCCCCCCCCCTCGCGCGGTCAATCAACTAGTTACAGTAACCAGCAATAAGTCAACTAGTTACAGTAACCAGCAAGAAGCAGAACTGTAACACTGGAAACTACAACCTACGACTGGTACAGGAAACTACGAATCACGGGCATACAGCCTGGTGGCCCCACAAGGGGGCCAGCGGATTCTTCTTCTAGGCATCCTGTTTAACTGCTGAAGCCTCCCCGTTTCGTATGCATGGTGCTCCGCACAGGCGCGAGCACATGCGATGGCCACGGGCGCTTCGCCGCGAGGTTTCGGCCGGGCATGGTCGACGGACATCGGGGCACATGAGCTGCTGCCAGCTGTATCCGCCCTCCACCCGCGTAGCATATAGGGACCAGAATCAATTCTGCTGTGGTGGAGAGCTCTGGTTCGACCGGGCCTCGGCTCTCCGCAAACCGCCTCGACTTCACTCAGAAGGGGGGAAAAACACACAGCCACCATTAATCGTCGATTCCCCGGAAAATGTGCAGAAATACGGGGAGGGGGGGGAAGACGAAAACCTCCCAAAAAATTGGGAATCCTGTTATATGCGTGCATTTATTTGTGTGTCCCAGGGCCCCTTCATTCACGCGTGCCCCCCCCATGCCGGGTGTGGTCCTTATCCCGCTCTGGCCTCCTCGTGCCTCGCATCCCCCTTCCCCCCTCCTCCTCCTCCTCCTCCTCCTCCTCCTCCTCCTCCTCCTCCTCCTCCTCCTCCTCCTCCTTCTCCTCCTCCTCCCTTCCTCCTCCTCCCTCCTCCCTTCCTCCTCCCTCTTCCGTCTCGTCCGACGAGGTCCGAGCCGTCGCCGCAGCCGCTCCGCTCCGCCCCCTTCCGCGCACGCGCTCTCTTTTACGGCACGGGCCCAGCGAGTCGCTCGCCGACGAACGACCGCGTCACACAGGCGCGGAGAGAGAGAGAGAGAGAGAGAGAGAAAAAAAAAACAAGGAGGGAGAGAGCGAGAGAGGAAGGCATTGGCCTGCCTCCGCCTCCGCCTCCACCGTTGAGGGAGCCCGATGCGCTGCTGCTGCCCCCGGTTCCTGTTCCCAGGCCTCCTCGCCATCCGCCGCCGCATTTCCCTCCCTGGAGTACCATCGGTGGAGCTCCTTATGGGGCCACGCAACGCTTGTATTGTGCGGGGGGTGGCAGGGAGTACGGAGAAGGGGGAGGAGGAAGGAAGGAAGAAATGAAAGAACGCGGGGCGCTGTTTTATCAAAACGAGGACCCAACACCACAGGAATGTTGGGAACAATACAAGGTGATCACGGGCCTCACGGACATGACTCCAGTCTTCGCCCGAACGAGTAGTCTGTATTGTGTTTTGACAAATGGTGGGGGGAGGCTCTGGGGTGGGTCCTCATTGTTCATGGTTGGCTGCTAGTCGCCTGTGGGAGGGGGTGTACATTAATATGGAGCAATGATCAGAGTGAGGGGGCCGAACGGTCAATCACTGTCCCTGGGTGCGTGGCTGAAAAGGGATTCCGCGGTGCGGATTCGTGTTGTTGTTGTTGTTGTTGTTGGTGTTGTTGTTGCGGTTGTTGTTGTTGTTGGTGGTGGTGTTGATATTGTTGATATTGTTGTTGTTGTTGCTGGTGTTGTTGGTGTTGTTGTTGTTGTTGTGGTTGTTGTTGTTGCTGTTGTTGTTGTTGTTGTTGCTGTTGGTGTTGGTGTTGGTGTTGTTGTTGGTGTTGGTGTTGGTGTTGGTGTTGTTGTTGTTGTGGTTGTGGTTGTGGTTGTGGTTGTGGTTGTTGTTGTGGTTGTTGGTGTTGTTGTTGTGGTGGTGGTGGTGGTGGTGGTTGTTGTTGTTGTTGTTGTGGTTGTTGTTGTTGTTGTTGTTGTCCGCCTCCTATGAAAACCCTGGCACTGGTGAGAACGGAGTGTCCCCAGTCTTAAATGATTGTTGTTGTTGTTGGTGTTGGTGTTGGTGTTGGTGTTGTTGTTGTTGTTGTTGTTGTTGTTGTTGTTGTTGTTGTTGTTGTTGTTGTTGTTGTTGTTGTTGTTGTTGTTTTGTTGTGTGTTGTTGTTGTTTGTTGTTGTGTGTTGTTTGTTGTTGTTTGTTGTCGTCGTCCCACCCGCAACCCGCCCCGCGACCCACCCGCGACCCACCCCGCGACTTACCCCGCGACCCACCCGCGACCCACCTTCGACCCACCCGCGACCCACCCCGCGACCCACCCCGCGACCCACCCCGCAACCCACCCCGCGACCCACCCGCGACCCACCCGCGACCCACCCCGCGACCCACCCGCGACCCACCCCGCGACCCACCCGCGACCCACCCCGCGACCCACCCGCGACCCACCCGCGACCCACCCCGCGACCCGCCCGCGGCCCACCCCGCGACCCACCCGCGACCCACCCGCGACCCACCCGCGACCCACCCGCGACCCACCCGCGACCTACCCCGCGACCCACCCGCGACCCACCCCGCGACCCAAACCACGTTCAAGGTACAAACCACAATTTTCGGCGCCTGCGGCTGTTTTATTTAATCGCTTCGCTCATTCCGCCGGCCCATACAGTCTCATGTCTGCCGTTTGCCCGAGGGCCTGGTGTCAATGCGGCGCTTTGGGGGTTCCTGGGGCCGCTTGGGGCACTCCTGGGGCGCTCGGGGGGGCATTTGGGGGGCCTCCTGGGGCCGCTTGGGGGACTCTTGGGGGCCTCCTGAGGGCCCCGTGGGGGCCTCTTGGGGCCTCTTAGGGGCCTCGTAGGGGCTTCTTAGGGCCGAGGGCTCGAAATGTTGTTTCGTGTTCCCTCTCTGGGGCCCCTTTGGGGGCGTTCTTGGGGCCCTCTTGGACCGTTTTGGAGGCTTCTTGGGCCGTCTTCGAGCCCTCTTGGGCCATCTTGGGGCCCTCTTGGGTGCCTCTTGGGCCCTCTTGGGGCGATCTTGGGGGCCTCTTGGGCCGTCTTGGGGCGTCGGGAAGCCGAAAAGGTGGAAGCTCCAAAATCTCTCAAAAACCTATGGAAAAACAATGATTTTTGCCTCCGGGGGCCCTATTGGGAGTGCTCTTGGAGGCCTCTTGGGGCGTCTGGGGGCTATCTTGGGCGTCTTGGAGCGATCTTGTGGCATGTCGGACCCCTCGTGTACCATCTTGGGGGCCTCTTGGGGGCCTCTTGGCCTTTCTTGGGGCTCTCGGGGACGTCTCGGAGCCCTGTTGGTGCGCTCATGGAGCGCTCGGGGGGACCCGGCCGGGACCTGGTCGGGGTACTTTTCGTCCGGGGACCCCCAGGGGCCGCCCCGCGCGCGCGAACTAGAAAATTGTTAACCAGTTACCGGAGATCTTAGCACGCCTCTGGCCCGTTGGGCCGGCGAATTTTGAATTCCTTCCAGGTGGAGAGCCCGCGACCCACCCCGCGACCAACCCGCGACCCAAACCACGTTCAAGGTACAAACCACATTTTTCGGCGCCTGCGGCGGGCATCTTTTGCATTTGTTTCAGGTGGAGAGCCCGCAGCCCACCCGCGACCACGTTAAGGGTACAAACCACATTTTTCGGCGCCTGCGGCGGGCATCTTTTGCATTCGTTCCCGGTGGAGAACCCGCGGCCCACCCGCGACCCAAACCACGTTCAGTGTACAAACCAAATTTTTCGGCGCCTGCGGCGGGCTGCTTTGGCGTTCCTTCCAGGTGGAGGCGGAGAGCCCGCGACCACCCTGCGGCCACAACCACGATCAAGTACAAACCATCAGAGTGAGGGGGCCGAACGGTCATTCACAGTCCCTGGGTGCGTGGCTGAAGTAGAATTCCGCGGTGCGGATTCTCGTTGTTGTTGTTGTTGTTGTTGCTGCTGTTGCTCTTGCTGTTGCTTGTTGTTGTTGCTTGTTGTTGTTTGTTGTTGTTTGTTGTCGTCATCCCACCCGCAACCCGACCCGCGACCCACCCGCGACCCACCCCGCGACCCACCCCGCGACCCACCCGCGACCCACCCCGCGACCCACCCCGCGACCCACCCCGCGACCACCCACTCCGCGACCCACCCCGCGACCCACCCCGCGGCCCACCCCGCGACCCACCCCGCGACCCACCCCGCGACCCACCCCGCGACCCACCCGCGACCCACCCCGCGACCCACCCGCGACCCACCCCGACCCACCCGCGACCCACCCGCGACCCCGCGACCCACCCGCGACCCACCCGCGACCCACCCGCGACCTACCCACCCGCGACCCACCCGCGACCCAAACCACGTTCAAGGTGCAAACCACCATTTTCGGCGCCTGCGGCGGGCAGTTTTTGCATCCCTTCCAGGTGGAGAGCCCGCGACCCACCCCGTGACTAACTCGCGACCAACCCGCGACGCAAACCACGTTCAGGGTACAAACCGAATTTTTCGGCGCCTGCGGCGGGCATCTTTTGCATTCGTTTCAGGTGGAGAACCCGCGGCCCACCCGCGACCACGTTCAGGGTACAAACCACATTTTTCGGCGCCTGCGGCGGGCATCTTTTGCATTCGTTCCCGGTGGAGAACCCGCGGCCCACCCGCGACCCAAACCACGTTCAGTGTACAAACCAAATTTTTCGGCGCCTGCGGCGGGCTGCTTTTGCATTCCTTCCAGGTGGAGGTGGAGAGCCCGCGACACACCCGCGACCTAAACCACGTTCACTGAACAAACCAATGCCGCACAAGCGCGGCGGCGGATGATGGGAAGCGCCTCCGGCGTGCACCGTTGGTTCTGGGGCTTCATTTTCTCTAACTAAGGGCCACCGATCCCATCCCGGACCTCGCTGGCGGATGACGGGAAGCGCCTCCGGCGTGCACCGTTGGTTCAGGGGCTCAATTTTTTCTAACTAAGGGGTACCGATCGCATCCCGCACCTCGCTGGCGGAGTCCGGAAAATTGCGGGAAAATTGTCACTCCGCTCAAAAAATCTGACCAAGACGCGCCCAAGACGGCCACCAGGGCTCCAAGACGGCCCAAGAGCGCTCCAAGACCGCCCTAGAGCGTTCCAAGATGCCCTAAGATGGCTTCCGGACGGTCCAAGAGAGCTCCAAGACGGCCCAGGAGGCCCTCAAGAGGCCTCCAAGACGCCTCAAGAGGCTTCGAAGAGGCCTCACGAGAGCGCCAAAGAGGCACAAATCTATGATGACGGGAAGCGCCTCCGGCGTGTACCGTTGGTTCCGGGGAATTAAGCACCCCAAAGGCTCCCATTTTTCGTTGGCGAATTTCTGTTTTTTTGCCGTTTCGCTCGGGACATCCTCAAAAAATCGGCTCCGGAGGGGGCTCCGAACCGACATCCTCTTGGAGTCGCCCCCGGAGGGCTCCAAGACGGCCCACGGAGGGCCCCAAGAGACCCCAAACGGCCCCCAGGGGGCCCCCAAGACGGCCCACGGAGAGCCCCAAGACGGCCCACGGAGACCCCAAGACGGCCCAGGCTGCCCTCAAGACGGCCTCCGACCTGCTGGGACCGTCCTGCCTCCCCTGGTGACGGGAAGCGCCTCCGGCGTGTACCGTTGGTTCTGGGGAACTAAGCACCCCCAAAGGCTCCCATTTTTCGTTGGCGGATGACGGGAAGCGCCTCCGGAAGCCTCGGGTTCAAGGTCGTTCGCAGGACTCTGTTGTGCTCGGCGGGTCGCAAGTCCCGCCTGCAGCCCCGGTACATTACCCTCGCCTCTTTAGGACTGCCATGTATCTGGACATCTTGAGGAGCGGGGTGAGCGAGGCTATGCAAGTGCTGCAGAGGTGAGCGTCACCGCGGCGCCCAACGCGGTAGGACCACCATGGACGTCCCTCAGGGAAACGACGTACACGGTGGGAAGACGGGCACTGGGTCGAAGAGGGCTATGCGCAGGGCGATGAGAACAGCAGTGAAGTATGGCAAAGCACATTACCGCCACCAGGTAATCACGAGGGCTGCTGCGCTCAGGTACGACAGCTCACTGCGGGATAAGCTACCGCCCACTCTTGCCGACCAACCACCCAGACACCGACGAACCCGCCCAAGGACCCCAACCGACATGCTCACGATCTGGACATACAACGTAGAAACGCTTCGCACTATTGGCAGATGCGCGGAGTTATTACGCCTCGCTTCATCTCATGATGTGGGACTGGTCAGTTTCCAGGGTACATGCATGGATGCTGCTGTAGCGTGGGATTCAGAAGGTTTTCGAGTCCTTCCTCTACCCCGCTCGTCATCGCAGTATCGTGATGGATGTATGATCGCAGTCAACCACAAATTCTTTTCCCTCGACGACATCCGCGTTGTACACCAGTGGCTACCTGGACGAATCCAGGGCGTGCGAATCACCAGCGTTCATCCATCTCGAGCCCCTCATCGCTGCCGGGACGTTTACTTGCTCAACGCCTATGCCCCTACCAACGAGCCTTCGCCCACGCCGCAGGGGGCCAACTGGACTGAGCACTCCGAGCAGCACTGGCGCCTCCGGGATTTATTTTGGAATACGCTCAGTAAGGTGATCGGCAGTGTGCCCGCCAGGACTACCCTCATTCTTACTTGCGACGCCAACGCCTCGACCCGACATTCTCCACCTTACATTGGGCTTGCAGGAGAGCGCCATAAGCGACAGAAGTCGGAGTGGAACGATAACGGCCGCCGCTTTGCCACGATGCTTGAGGACCATCGCCTCACAGCTCTCAACACTCACGGTCGTGCTCGCCAGCTGGCAGGCACGTGGCTTCACACCGATGGTAGATCATGGACCCGGGTCGACTACATGTGTACACGTCTTGCGGGCAGCCGGGGAGTGCGTGCCAAACCTGACTACCAATTGCCAGTTGGACTTGGCGGATTTCGGGACCACCGCCCAGTGATAGGGTACGTCCGCGTCCATGCTCGGATCCCTCGTGCCAAGGCCAATCCACCACTTCGATGGGATCGAGCACGCCTGAACGAGGAGGTCAAAATCCAGACCCTGGACAGAGAAGCCTCGCACTGCCAAGCCCAGTTATGCCAATCGATAGAGGCACGGCTTCGAGAGGCGGGCATCCTTGGCAACTGGAGAGAGGAGTGCGGCCCTGGCCGCCCCTACCCTACCACCAGCGAGTATTGGAACACCATCGAAGGCATCGTCGTTGACTCAGCGCTGACGCACTTTCGACTCGATCCTGGCACTGCTAAGGTCCGCCCCACCCTCACAGATGCGACGCTGCAGCTGCTGGCCACGAAGCACGACCTCCAACGCCAACTCGCCATTCTCCCCGGGGGCTTAGAACGCGACACAGTGTATGCACAATATGTTGAGGCCGCAAGGAGTGCCAAAAGAGCAGTCCGCCAGGAACGTAGAGCTCGGACGCAACAGATGTTGGACGAGGTGCAAACGGCGGCGACCCGCGGTGACAGCAGAGTCTGTTTCCAGGTGCTTCGCAAACTTGCTCCCAGACCAGCAGCCCCGACAGTTACAGTACGAAATCCGGCTACTGGCAATCTCTGTTGGAGCGCCGAGGAGGAGCAGGAAGTCCGCGCAAGAGCTCTTGCGGACATATTTCAAGGTGCTTTGATAGCAATGGACGAGCCAGGGGGGCCGCAAGTCACCAACGATGCAGTGGACGATTCCCGGATCTCTCCCTTCACCGTCGCCGAGGTGCGCAAAGCTTTTGAGAGGCTTCCCAATCATAAAGCCGGTCCTGTCTTGAAGGAGCACCCGCCCCCGGCAGCCGACAACCCGAGAGGTGCATCAGAGGGAGCAGTTGCTGAGATATGGAAGCTTGCTCTCCGCTCGGACGCTCTGGCAGATGCTGTCACTGGCGCTTTTCAGGCGTGCCAGGGCAGTGGCCGCACAGCACAGAGATTTAAGAATGGCGAAACGGTCAGCCTAAGAAAGCCGAAAGGCGATGGCAGTTCAGCACGCGACCACTACCGCACGATTAATCTTATTGGGCATGCAGGCAAGGCCTACACCAACGTCACGTGCATGCCTGCGCTCAAGCAGCTCGGCCCCAAGGTGTCCCCGACCCAGTATGGGGCACTGGCCGGCCGCAGCACTCGCGATGCGATCGCCCTCGTGGACGAGATCTTGCGCCGGTGGAAGGACAGCCGCAGCGCGGCCACGCGGCCAGCGCGTATATTGGCAGCCTGCTTGATGGATCTCGAAAAAGCTTTTGACTTACTCAATCGAAACGACATTTGGCACAGCCTCGAACGCTTGGCATTCGATCGCAGTCTGCGGATTACGGTGGAAGAGCTGCACAACGGGACTTGCTACATTATTCGTGATGTGAGATCGAACCGACCTGTTCGGAAACTCAAAGTTGCGAAAGGGGTGCGCCAGGGATCGGTTGAAGGCCCCGCATTGTTCATTTGCCTTTACGATGCCATCACCAGCGATATTGAGATGAAAGCACCCGCTGCTGGCTTTGAGGCCATCACGGCCACGTACGACTCCACCTTCCGGACGTATCGCCACCACTACCCGCCTTCGCTCAACCAGGACAGCTGCTCCGTGCTTGACGTATCCCAGGTCAAATTCGATGATGACCTCATCGCGCTCACGCTCTGCAGCGATTTCGACCAGGTCAGCCGCTTTCTGGATTTCCTCGCGCGGGCCATCACCGAAGGGGGCATGCGAGTCAACGTGCCGAAAACGGAACTTTTGATGCAGGCCAAGGGCGTTGGCATGAACGCCCTCCAAAAGCGAATCAAGGCCAACAACACCGGAGTGATCATGCACTCGATGGAGGTTGCCTCGGCCACGCCCGCAGCCGAGTCCCCGAACCAGCGCCGGAGGCGGCGCGTCCGCTCCAAGCAAGCCCCGGCATCAGGCGACGTCGCCTCCCTCACTGGCTCCGCACTCCGCCACCTCAAAAGCCATGTTGTTCCAGCAGCCAAGACAGTGAAATATCTAGGGGCTAAGCTGCGCGCGGACGGCTCCCACCAGGACGAGGTAACCAGTCGCATCAGCGCCGCCAACGCCAGCCATGGCCGACTTGCTGCCCGAACATATAAGGGCCTGTTTGGCCTCAAACTTAGAGTCCGCATCTGGCAGACCATTGTCCGGTCGGTCGCGCTTTACGCACTCGAGGTGGCAGTCTTGACCAAAGGTGAGCTACGACGCCTTGAGCGCTGGCAGACTGTCAAGTTGCGCCACCTACTCCGCCAGCCGGCACATACCACGCACCTGAATAACTACGAGGTCCGTCGACGTTGCCGGGTATTCACTGTGGAGAGCACGCTGCTGGAGCGCCGCCTGCGCTGGTGGCAGCGAGTCGTTCGCCCAGGCCTTGCAGCCGACCCGCCAGACTACGACCCCACCCTCGCCTTGAGCGCAACGATCTTTGGGCGTCTCTCGTTTGAGGGCCCACAGTCCTATGAGAAAACGGCTCGATTACGGCAGCTCGAATCTGACATCCACTCCCTATGGAACGTCTTGGCCCCAGATGCCCAGCAACGTGCTGCAGCTGACCACCTACTGACAGGACTCCCGCTTGTTACACGCCCGTGGATGGCCTGGCTTGCCTCGGTGCCGCTGGGCGTCATCAAGAGAGTTTGCACACATGCGGCTACTACTGATTCTGCCCATGGAGCCGGTGCGACTACGGAGGTACCCTTACTTACATGCCCGGATTGCGGGGGCAAGTACCGCGGCCCGAAAGGGCTTGACATTCACCGCAAAGAGGCCCATAACATCGATGCGAACCCGTTCCAAATCCCAGTGGAATACATATCGCGGCTCCAGTGCCACCATTGTCTGCAGGTATTCGCCCGGAAGGATTCCCTTGTCAAGCATTTCCGTAAGCAGCGGTGCAAGAGCATCGTGCATGGCCAGGGCGACGCGCCCCGCAACGAAGGGCCAGGAGGGGTTGAGATCAATTCAGCGGGGGGCGCAGTGCAAGTCAATCCGTCTGGCGTGGAGGCTCAAGCCTTTTCGGTTCCAGCTGTGCTTGAGGACGGGCCCCAGGCAGAGGACCCTCGCAGCCATGTTCGGCGCCCTGGGGGCCCCGACCTCCGTCAAGCGCCCGGCAGAGGCTGCCGCGGCGTCGCCGGCCGACGAGGACAGCAGCGATATCCGCAAGTTGAACAAGTTGATGGCGAAGCTTCTTCTACAACACGAAGATCACATCAGGGGAGACATCCGCGACGAGAACGTGGTGGTGACAGTGACGAGGGACAGCGAGTTCGCACGCAGCCTCGACGGAGCGGTGGACGAGTACGCGTCCAAGGGGAAGGTGGCCCGGGAGCAGGCCAAGGACCAGGGGCAGCAGTACAAGGGCAATCCCTTGGGCAAGAAACCCGATGCTTATCTCCGGTCGCTCATCCACTTCGTGAATGCGTTGTACCAGAAGAACAAGGAGGAGGTACTCGCGGCAGCCGCTCAGGGCCATCGAGCGGAGGAGGCACGCCAGGCCCTCGACGCGCTCGGTCGCTTCGCCCAGGCGGCGAAGAACATGGAGGCGCGCTTCCCAGCCACCAGGTGCTTCCGCATCGAGACCAAGGAGAACGACAAGGAAATTCACAAGTGGATCTTCGCGGCGAACAGCATGCAGGAGCTCATGACCAGCTTCTTCGTGCTACGGGAGAACGGTTGCATGAAGGCGGCCAGCCTCACCCTGGACTACGACCACGCTCCGCGGGCGAAAGTCGCCAAGGAGATCGAGGCGATGGTATTCCGCGGAGGTTCGTCCAGCCAAGGGTCGAGTAAGAAACCCAAGAAGAAGTGAGCAGGTAGTTCCACACCGGAGCAGAGTTGGGGCCATGGCGGCACGGGGGCAAGGGTGGGGAGCCCTTGCCGGTGACGGAGATGCAGCTGACAGCCAGCGCGGAGCTTTTGTTCGTGCAGTCCTCCCTTCTCCGTCTCCCCTCCCCCCGGAGCAAGAATACGTGGTTTCTGTAGTGACGGATGCCGCCAGCAGGGAAAATGACAGATCCTGTCGTAACGGCGGCCGTGGCTTTGTGAAATGCGGCCGAAGTGTCGCAACGCTGAGCTGTTGCTAAGAATAGGCGGGCTTTGTCGCAACCGATGCCGCAAGCAGGAAAATACACATTGTGCCGTAACGGCGGCCGTGGCTTGTGCAATGCGGCCGAGGTGTCGCAACGCGGATCTCGAGCCAAATCCAGCGCAACAAATCGTGTATCTTCCAATGCTGCACTTGCCGCGGATCTTGAGCCAAATCCAGCGCAACAAATCGTGTATCTTCCAATGCTGCACTTGCCGGCACGTAGCGCTCCTCCTCCTCCTCCTCCTCCTCGTCTTCTTCCTTGGCTGTTGCATTCACCGGCGTCGCTCCCAGGCTGGAGTCCATGGTAGTTTTTTTCCCGGTTCCTGAGCGCAGCCGTGCGCCGCCGCAGGGGTGGCGGTGGCACGTCGCTGCCGACTGCGTCCCTGCAGAGGCGGGACGAGCGGACAGCGTGCCCACGTTGATGCGTCTGCTTTGCTTTCCTCGCCTTTTCGGGCCTCGGGGTCTCGTCCAAGAGAGACCACGCGCCGCATTTGCGGTTGAAACTTCTGAACCGAGCTAGACTTCCGAGCTGATGGGGAGTAGCGATGGCCAAAAAAAGCGCCTCCGGCGTGCACCGTTGGTTCTGGGGCTTAATTTTCTTTAACAAAGGGGTACGGGCTCCATCCCGAAACTCGTTGGCGGATTCCGGGAAATTGGCCGTTTCGCTCGGGACATCCTCAAAAAATCGGCTCCTGAGGGGACTCCGAAACAGCATTATCTTGGAATCGCTCGCGGAGGGCCTCCAAACGGCCCAAGAGAGACCCCGAAGGCCCCCCAGAGGACCCCCAAAGCGCCCCAAGAGACCCCCAAGAGCCCCCAGGACGGCCCCCAAGACGACCCACGGTGCCGCCAGGACGGCCCAGGATGTCCTCAGGACGGCCTCGAGACGGCCTCCAGACGAACTCGAGGATGACGGGAAGCGCCTCCGGCGTGCACCGTTGCTTCTGGGGCTTAATTTTCTCTATTTAAGGGGTACGGGCCCGCATGCACTTCGGAACTCGCTGGCGGCGGCCTGCGGCAGCAGAGGGACGCGGGCACCCCGAGCCAGCCGGCACGGGTCCTCCTGCTCGTCGTCGTCGTCGTCGTCTTCGTCAATAACGATTTCGAAAATTACGACAAAAAACGATGACAGAAAACGACAACAAACATAACACAAAAACCAACCGAACACGGAATCCAACAACAAAAAACAATCAGAAAAACGACCGCAATCATAAAATGATAACGACGGCGACAGCGAGAACGGCAACAGCGGACGATTATAATGAAAACGACGACCACGACAAAGGAAAGGCACGCGACGACGACGATGGACAAACAAAAGACAAGACAGGCTGGAACAGAAACAGTAGGCTGGGCGACAACGGGTGGGGGCCCGCGTGGCCGAGAGAAAAGCACGGTGTCGACACCATGATGTGGCCAGGGCAGCAGACTACCTCGACAGACCAGCGCGGCAGGCCATCATTTAGTCTGTTCTGTTGCGTTTATGGGTTTCTCTGACGTTCTCGCCAATACGGTCTCTGACGCACGTGGTGGATAAAAAAAGGCGCTTGCCATTGTTGTCCGGTCAGGTTTTTGAATAGTTTTTGAAGGTTTTTGGAGTTTCGCCTTTTCCGTTTCCCGACGCTCCAAGACGGCCCAAGAGGCCCCCAAGATCGCCCCAAGACGGCCCAAGAGGCCCCCAAGATCGCCTCAAGACGGCCCAAGGGGCCCCCAAGACGGCCCCAAGAAGGCACCAGAAGGCCCCAAGGCGGCCCCAAGACGGCCCTAAGAGGCTTCGCGGCGGCCCAAGAGGCCGTCAATATGGCTCCTAGAGGGGGCCCAGACGAGGTACACGAACGGACTTTTCGGGTCCTCGGCCCCAAGTGCCCCCCCGGAGGGTCCAGGAGGCCCCCGGGAGCCCCCCAAGACGCTCCAAGAGGCCCCCAAGAGGCCCCAAAAAGGCCCCCAAGATGCCCCCAAGACGGCCCCTGAAAACGGCCCCCAAGAGGCTTCAGAATTGCTTCTAAGAGGCCTACGAGAGACCGACCACGACATCCCAAGGCTCCATTACGAACGATGACGTGGGCAGCTTCGAACGCCAGAGCTCCCAGTACGAACGCTGGCGTCCAGAGCTTTGACGACAAACACTGCTATGAGCAAAAACGGCGCTTCCCGTTCTTCTGCGGTCAGGTTCCGGAAAAATGGCAGTTTCGCTCGAGACATCCTAGAAAAATCGGCTCTGGAGGGGACTCCGAACTGGCATTATCTTGGAGTCGCTCCCGGAGGGCCTAAAACTGCCCAAGAGAGCCCCCAAAGGCCCCCCAGGGGACCCCAAGAGACCCCCAAGAGGCCCTCAAGAGGCGCCCAGAGGCCCCCCCGAGCGCGCGAAGAGGCCCCAGGACTGGCAAAGAGAGCCCCAAGACGGTCCAAGAGAACGCCAAGACAGCCCAAGAGAGCCCCCACAGACCCTCGAGAGACGCCTGAGTCCAAGAGGGTCACAGAAGCCTCCAAGAGGCTCCCAAAATGCTCCCCACGGGCCCCAATCAGGCCCCCAGAGCCCCACGACAGTCCAAGATAACGCCAAGACAGTCCAAGATAACGCCAAGACGTCGACGTCGTGTTCGAATCGCTCTTGGAGTGTTTTCCAACGGGCCCAAAAGACGCCCCGGAGAGCCCCAGGAGCGCCCAAGAGAGCCCCAAGAAGACCCCCAGAGACCCCCAAGAGCGCTTTAGGAGCCACCCACACAGCTCACAAGAACCCCAAGACGGCCCAAGAAGGGCCAAGAAGGCCCCAAGAGACTCCCGGGAGCGCCCCAGGAGGCCCCCAGCGCCGAGACGGTCTAAGAAAGCTCCCACAGAACCCCACGACGCGCCCAGACAGCCCAAGAAGACCCCAGAAGCCCATAAGAGGACCCAAGGGGCCCCCAAGAAGGCCCCAACAGGCCCCAAGAGAACCCCGCGCGGCGCCAGGAGCAACGTCTTTCTCCAATTGCCTCGTACTGTCCTCTGTCGTCGTCGTCGTCGTCGTCGCCCTCCGCATTCGTCCTCGTACTCGCCCTCGTTCTCTTCGTCATCGTCCTTGTGCTTCTCTTCCTCCTCGTTGTCCTCATGCTCCTCCGCGCTATCCTCACGTTCGCCACGTCGTCCTCGTCATCGACTCCTCGTTGTCCTCGCCTTAAATTTTTTCTTCGTTTAATACGCCCAATAGACGCGTTGCTGTTATCTTGGGAAAGGAGGGGGAGGCAGGAGGAGTAAACAGGGGACGAGGAGAACGCGGAAGAAGAAAGGACGTAAGGAGAACGTGGAGAAAGAAGAGGAGGAGGAGCAGGAGGACGAGGAGGTGGAGGAGGGGGAGGAGGGGGAGGAGACTCTGGAGACTCTGCCTGATCGCGTAGCGATATGAATATGGAAGTCCGCTGGCACCTACTGAAGTGCCTGTTGCTTCCCTACTCTCTGGATGGTCTCAGCCTGGCTGAGCGCTTTGGGCCATGCCCCCATTGCAATACGACGCAGATACTCCCGCCCCGTGGCGGTGGGTGTGTCACATGCGACGGCTAACTTCCCGATCTGTCGGGAGGCGTACACCCCGCAATGGAAACAAAACCACAATTTCAGCCCAGTGTGGAACCTTAAACGATGGGTTAAATGAGCATATCCCCCTGCCACATGTACCTGCATCCCGAGGGGGGGTCTCATATAAGTGCCATCAACATTGACAAGGTCATAACAACTGGTGCGGAGCCATTCAGTCCTACGAGCCTGGGTGGAGGAGTTCTGACACCTACTGCACCTACTGCCCGTACTGTCTAGGGTATGTTGTGAGGCAAACGCGGCACAGACTGCGGGGGCTGGCGGTTTGGCTGGAGCCTTAGGCTTCGGCCTCCTACGACGCGGGCCCTCCTGGTGTGCTATTCTGTCGGCCTCGAGAGCGTCTAAATGAGCCCTAAGGATCCTCATCCTCACCGTAAACGCCTGCTGCTCGACTCTGGCATACTGCTGACGAATGTGTTGGGGGACCCTGCACTCGCGAGCCGCTCCTGAGGCTAGCTCATCCGCGACGGTGTTGCCGTAGGCTAGTGAGCTGCTGATTTTACCTGCGCAGATGTCGGTCTCAGTCATATGGGACCGAATGCAGAGGACAACCACATCTGCTTGTCGCACTCGAACAGCCTCACGGAGGCGGTACCACAGGTCAGCGTCCGCGCCCTCGGGCGCCTCCAAGTGGCCGTTGTAGTAGTTGAGGTAGACACCCTCGCTGTCGGTGAAGTAGACCAGGTCGCCCGCGGTGGTGGTGACGGCCATCAGTAGGGCCATGAGTTCGCCACGGATGACGGTCTGTCGCCCTCCTGGTAGTGGTCCCCATGCAGCGCCCCTCATCTCCATGCCGTTCCTGTCCAGGTCGTGGAACACAGCGATGGCCACGCCGACGCGGCGCATGGGGACACTGGAGGTGTCGCCGCCGCCACTGCCGTCGCCGAAGACATACACGGGCTCGCCGTGGCCTTGTCCGAAGCACCCTGGACCGTAGACGTCAGCGCCGTCGACCTGCCAGCACTCGTGGTTCACTGGTGGCGGTAGACGGGTCCAGCTGCGAGGAAGAAGCCCTCGCGTCCAGTAGCACTCGAACATGTGCTGCTGGGTCGTGGCCTGGGTGGTGAGGCTGTCCGTGGCGTCGTAGATCGGGCTCTCCTTCCTGCAGGGGCACTGCCATATCCGATGAAACTCCGTATCTTCTGCTTCCTCGCATCGCTCGCAGCGGCCGTCGGTGTCGGCGCCCTTGACCTCGGCCTTGACGCGGGCCTTGGGCCACATGGCACCAGTGGCGATGGCCAGCATGAGTGTTGCGAGGCGCGGTCCATTCTCCATAGTCTCGAGGTAGCGTAGCAGCCGTCGGTAGGAGTGATTATCAATTCCTTCTTCCATGCCGCCGCCGCCTCGATGCTTGCTGGCTTGGTGCCAGTATCTGTCCTGAATACTATTGCCCAGGTCGTCCAGCAGCTCCTCGGGGATGTCCACTGCGGGTATCCCTGAAAGTGCCTCTGTCTTGAACTCCCATGTGTCGGTGCCGTCCGCTAGCGCCACTGGTAACCGCCACTCGTTGGGTGCTACAGGATCCCAGCCATTCTCAAGCAAGTAGAGCACGAGGGCGGACTGAGGTCCTCGGACGTGTCGAACACGATGCTGGACTGGCATGGCGCGAAAATTGTCGACAACCTTGCGCCACGTGAATTGAATCGTTCTCTGTAGCGGCCCAGCCTGCACCCAATGCTCCAACCACGCTTGTACGGCCTCTCGTGGGAATCGTCGAGCTGGGTCACGAGCTCCTGCCTTGAGGTCGAGGAGGGTGGTCAGACAACGCCCAGGTAAGCGCGGACCGACGGCGTCGCCAAGTCGCCGTCTGAACAGCGTCAAGGATGTGCCGTACACGCCATGGAGTTGGTGGCCGTACGCTCCCGCAGCTTGCCCGCCCTGTTGGGCAAGCCTGCTTGTGACACGGTATCTCCTGGTAGCCCTCGCCAGTCGAACGATCTTCCGATGCATGAGACCGTGCCGTGCTCGCCGCTGGGTGCGGTTGGCCCGAGCGTGCCGTGTCCCCGCGCCGAGGTCCGTGCCCAGGTAGCTGGCCTGACTCTTGTACTGGATGGGGTAGCCACGTCTTTTCATGGCTCGAGCTATGTACTTCGCGTCGTCCATCTCGGAGCAGATGATGACGCTCTTCTTGGCGATGGTGAGGCCCCTCTCGGCTAACTCCTCGCACGTGTCGGTGAGGCACCTCACCATGTCCTTCCGTATGGCTCGCCGCGAGCCCTGCATGCGCTGGGAGAGGTCGTCGATCCATATGCGGTGCGTGTGCCGCCAGTGGGCCTCGGTGACCTTCTTGAGGGCCCTGAAAGTCATCACCTTGGCGAACCTGGTGCCTGACCTCAGGCCCTGCACCACTGAGCGACTGGGGAAGATGCCCAGCGCACATGCACCGCTCTGCGTGAGGATGCGAGGCGCCATGCACTGGAGGATCTCGAGGCCTAAGACCTCGGCAGGGAAGTCAACCTCCATCGCCTCCTCCCCGAGCCGACACCAATCTATACTGTCGTAGAACTGTGCGACGTCCAGCAGACCGTGGGCCTGGGGGACCTGGACGTACGCAGCGAGCTCCTCCTGCAAAGCACGCTGGTATGCCTCGCGTAGAGCCGAATTCCCCTTGGCTGCAGCGCCCCAGTGGGCGAAGCAGTCCTTGTTCCACTCCTGGACTGCATCCTCGCGGCACATGGACCACAGCCTAGCTACCTCAGGTAGAAGTCCGATGATGCGGTCGCCGCCATCCTTCTTGGCCCTCATGACTCCCAGCGTGAGCAGGAGCTGATGTGGCCATGCCTGGGTCTGCTCGGCCAGGTTGAGGATGGTGGCAAGTTCCTCCAGCGCAGCGTCTGGTAGCCGAAGAAGGTCGGTCGGCCTGAGCCGATCGGCTCCCATCGCGGTGGACGCCCGCTGCCGTCTGAGCCCGCGGCGCACGTCGCCCGCCGTGAGTGGTGGCAGGCCACGTTCCTGGACGCGTCGCCGAATGGCTTCAAAGAGGTCAGCCAGGCCAGCCCTGTCGGGGGCTCTCGGCGCCCACAGCGACGCCCAGGCGCTGAGCTGACCTTCCGATCTATCAAGTCGCGCGGGTGGACGATGGTGCCCTGCTCGGTGGGAACGGACTCTGCAGGCTGCGGCTGTGGCCGCAGAGATCGATGCAGCGCTCCGATGGCAGGCTCCGTGACGGCCCACTCGCGGAAGTCGTGGAGTGACTTCCTGACTGCCCGCTGTTGTGCGCGACGCGCGACAGCAGCGGCCTTGCTGGCGTAGGAGACGACCTCGATGTCGGCGGCGGTGCGGATACGGCCGAGGATGTCGACCCACTGCTCCCAGCGTGCACCGTCCCGTGGCCGAAGGTGGCCTGGTACCTGGCTGGGTACGTCGGCCGTGAGCTTGTCGACACACGTGTAGAGCTGGTCCAGCTGCCGCTGCCCGTTGCCCCGTGCCTTGTGACGGTAGATGTTCTGAAGGATGGTGTGCAGTCTGGTCCACCACGAGCTGCTGAGATCTCGGAGTGCTGCACACCTCTTACTCTGCTGTTCACGAACTGGAACCACTCTGAACTCGGGACCTGCAGCGCGCGATCCGCCGAGGAAGACCTGGCTATGGTGTGCGTGGACGGCGGCCTCAACAGTGGCCGCCCAGGAGCCGTAAAGCTGCCCGAGCTGGCACGAAATGTCAGGCTTGAGCGAGAAGGCAACGGACGAAGCAGCAGCAGCGGCAGGCCGAGTGGAGTGGGGGGGCAGAAGACCAATCAGAAAACGGTGTTCCGTCCACAATTCACTCGGGATATCGAAACTGGGCTGCTGGGTGCAACCTGTGCTGGCCGACTCCATCCCCTGGGATTCCGCAGGTCTGTGGGGGTTCTCACGCTGGGCTGAGTGAGACGGAGCGGCGTCGCTACGGGCAGGCTCGGGAGGAAGGGAGGAAGGGAGGGCCGACGGCTGGTCTTTCTCATCGCACGGCGCCTGGACTGGGTTGGCCAGCGGCTCGCGACGACACTGAAAAACACTTTCGTCGATCCACGGGTCCTCCTCGGATTCGAAACCTTCCTGGGGCTCCTCGCGGTCTGACGGATCATCAGCACAAGTAGACTGCCCATCGAGCTCTGGGTTGGCAGCGGCCGTCCACGAATCTCCGACAAGGGCAGAGTGAAGCTTATCTTTACGCTCGGCTGCCTTTGCAGCCTGCTCGGCCTTCTTGGCTCTCGCTACGCTAGACTTGGAGCCTGGGGTGGGAGCCTGGGAAGGACGAGTGACACTCGGTAGCCGCCTGGGAAGGTCAACAATGCGAGTGATCAACTGTTCACCCTCGGCGACGAAACGAATTCTTAAAGCGAGATGCGGCTTCCACGGCACATCGTGGACCGCCGTGACCTGGGAGACATATGCACGAGCAGCAGCGCAGTGCACAACAAAATCCAAATGCGATGGCTTACGTCCTCCCCCAGGGTCGCAAGTGTGTTCGACGTCGGCACATCTGATCTCGCCTCCTACTTGCTGCAAAAACCCTGAGGCCGTGAGGGCCTGTGGCGAAATGTTCCAGTCCCCGACCACGGCCCAGGGAAGTTGGAGGGATCTCAGAAGACTGCCGAGCCGTCTAAATCTGACGAGATTTGGGCCAGTGAGGCCTATACTACAAAACCCATAGAAAAAACCACTACTATTGAATATCCACTGAAGTGCAGCACTACAGGCAGGAAGCCATCTACGCTGGTGGACGGCTTGGCCTGCAGCGCTGCGGACTGTATGCCCTCGTGGAGCACGTGCGTCTGCAAATGACCCTTGGCCAGAAACCACTCGCCCCCCTCGTTGGCATGTCCTGCGGACGATTCTGAAGAATCACCTGTCCACCCATCAGGATGACCATGCCGTGACGGCCGCGCTGGGTTGGCTATCAACTTCATGCACTCCTTTCTCGCCCGAGACTGCCAGCTGCCCACATCAGCTGCAGAGATGTGTGTCTCGACGAGCCCGATGTAGTCGTCCTGTCGACTACTGATGTACTCCCAGCACTTGTCGCCCATGCAGGTGACGTTGCCGTAGAGCAGGGTACTTGTACGGGTACTGCTGCTGCCAGTGTCGGCAGCCTCGGGGTCATGAGCCCCGTCTTGCCGAAGATCTCCATCTAGTCAATGCGAGGCGGCACGAACCTGGCTGCCGCCTCCCTTGCCGTCCTTGCCCTTGCCGAGCGCCGTCTGGGCCGCGAAACGTGCCGCCGACAGCCGCGCCGCCTCGGTCTTGAGCGCCCCCTCCTCGGCCGTGGCTGCGGCTGACGCCGTGGCGCCGCCGCCGTCGGCAGCCGCGGAGCTCCCTCCTGGGCTCGCACTGCCGCCCTGGGCGCCCGTGCGCTCTCCTTCGCCAGCAGCAGGGGGCGTGGCCTGGCCGTCGCCGCCCTTGCGCTTCTTCTTGAGCCGCTCCTCCTGTGCCTTGCGGACCTTGCGGGCCCTCTCGATCAGCGCCTTGACCTGCGGCTCCTTCGTGTCGAACTGCTTCTTCAGCTCCTCGAGGGCTGCCTTGACCCGCTCGAGCTCGGCCTTCTCGCCCTCGGCGAAGTCGAGGTCGGCCGCCTCGGCGAAGAGGTCCTGGTCCCAGGACACGGTGAAGGCGGCCTGGCCGTCGTCCTGCGTGGCGCCACCGCCCTCGGGCCCCTGAACCCCCTCGGCCTTGGCCAGCGCCTCGGCCGCTTTCTTCTTCATCGCCTCCGTCTTGGCAACCTGCAAGGCGGCCTCGGCCTCCTTGGCCTCCGCCGCTGCCAGGCTGGCGCGGAGCTTGATCACATTGTTCACAATCTGCGTGTGCCGGTTGACCGCAGCGCGCCAGGCGCCATCAGCCTGCCGCATGCTCTCGACGACCGATCCACGGGGTGGTCCTTCATCAGCGACGGCCTCGAGGCGCGCGAGCTGCGCCTGAAGGATGCCCTTGATCTGTGGATCTTCTGCGGCGGCGACGGCCTGCCGCAAGTGTACGGCAAGGGGGTCGTCGCTGCCATGGTTGCCGCTGCGGTCGCCACGCGAGCGGGGGCCGCCTCGGCCGCCTCCGCGCTGGCTGGTGTTCCCGTCGATCGAGATGACCTCGGCGTGCTCGTTGATGCGCACCACACTGGGCGATCGGGAGCGGCCACGATGAAGGCGCATGGGCCGACTGCAGCGAGGGCACTGTGGCTGATCTGGATCGAGCCGATCGTTGTACTCGCATGCGTGGCAGGCCTTGCATCGGCTCCACAGCCTGGTCGAGCGACGGGCAACAGGAACTGTCATGAGCCCCAGCTCTGGTTGACCCCAAAAGCGAAAGACTGGTCTCGCTGCGGGGAAATCCCTCAAGCACCACGTGAAGGTACTGGGGCAGCTCAGGTGGTGCAAAATGCGCCTGAGCCGAAGTGGCTTGAGGGAGGAGGGGGAGGAGGAGGACGAGGAGGGGGAGGAGGGGGAGGATGATGATGATGGACGACAATGGGAGGACGATCGTGGAGGCCGATGAGGGGGAGGACGACAATGGGAGGACGATGATGAAAGGACGAGCCGGGGAGAGGGAGGACGAGGAAGAGGAGGAGGACGAGGTGGAGGAGGAGGATGACGATGACGATGACGATGAGGACGAGGACGAGGAAGAGGAGGAGGAGGATGAGGAGGAAGAAGAGGAGGAGGAGGAGGAGGAGGAGAGCGCCATCGACAGGGAAGGTGGGGGCCACGAGGTCCGCCGGCTCGACGATGCCCGCGTCGCCCGCGCCCGCCCCCTCACTCTTATCCGCAATTGCGGGATGCTACGTATTTTTCGGCGCCTGCGACGGGCATCTTTTGCATTCGTTTCAGGTGGAGAGCCCGCGGCCCACCCGCGACCACGTTCAGGGTACAAACCAAATGTGTCGGCGCCTGCGGCGGGCATCTTTTGCATCCGTTCCTGGTGGAGAACCCGCGGCCCACCCGCGACCCAAACCACGTTCAGTGTACAAACCAATTTTTTCGGCGCCTGCGGCGGGCTGCTTTCGCGTTCCTTCCAGGTGGAGGTGGAGAGCCCGCGACCCACCTGCGACCCAAACCACGTTCACTGAACAAACCAATGCCGCACAAGCGCGGCGGCGGATTTTTGCATGCCGTCTGAGCCCGCAACGACCTCTTCAAACCCCGCGCATCCACACCAGCCCGTCCAGCAACTTTGCCCTGAACAGTTACCTTAATCAGAGAAGTCGGAGACCATAAAGTGGAAGGATTGCGGTGCTGTTATCTTGGGAAAGGAGGGGGAGGCAGGAGGAGTAAGCAGGGGACGAGGTGGACGCGGAAAAAGAGAGGATGTAAGGATACTGTGGAGAAAGAGGAGGAGGAGCAGGAGGGGGAGGAGGGGGAGGAGGGGGAGGAGGAGGACGAGGAGGGGGAGGAGGGGGAGGAGGGGGAGGAGGAGGATGATGGACGACAATGGGAGGACGATGATGGAAGGACGAGGGGGGGAGAGCGAGGACCAGGAAGAAGAGGAGGAGGAGGAGGAGGAGGAGGATGACGATGACGATGAGGACGAGGACGAGGACGAGGAAGAGGAGGAGGAGGAGGAGGAGGAGGAGGAGGAGGAGGAGGAGAGCGCCATCGACATGGAAGGTGGGGGCCACGAGGTCCGCCGGTTCGACGACGCCCGCGTCGCCCCCGCCCGCCCCCTCACTCTTATCCGCAATTGCGGGGTGCTACGTAAACCCTTCCCCGCAGGGGTGAAAAGGGGGTTGGAAGAGGATGCATTTTAGACCACCTACTCCCACAGGGCTGGTGGGATTTCGCAGTTGTTGGAGCCGTTGGGGCGTTTTGGGGGACGTCCTGTTGCCGTCTTGGGCCGTTTGGAGGGCCATCGTGGGGGCCGTTTGGGCCGTCTTCGGGTGATTTGCTGCGGCATCTAGGGCCGCGTGGGAGCGTCGGGAAACCGAACAGGCCAGAACGCTAAAACCGTTGAAACAGCGATGGGAAATCAATGATATTGGACTGTCGGGGCCCTCTTGGGAGGGCCTCTTGGAGGGCTCGTAGGGGGGTCTTGGAGGCCTCTTGGGCCGTCTGGGGGGGCATATTTGGGGCGGTCGTTGAACGTTTCCAGGCCTCTCTGGGCCGTCCTCGGGACTGCCTGAGGCCCCCCTGGCCCGTCCTGGTGCCCGCTTGGGCCTGAAAGAGCACTGTGGGAAGATGCTGGGAACCGGTACGGGTGTCCCTCCGTCTCCTCCTCCTCCTCCTCCTCCTCCTCCTCCTCCTCCTCCTCCTCCTCCTCCTCCGCCGCCCTCATTCTCCTTCGCCTCCTCCTCCTCCTCCTCCTCCTCCTCCTTTTCCTCCTTCTCTGCGGACGCTCCGCCTCCTTTTCCGCCCTCCTCCTCCTCCTCCTCCCTCCTCCTCCCTCCTCCTCCCTCCTCCTCCTCCTCCCTCCCTCAAACCATTCATTCAGGCGCAAGCACCCAGTCCTCTTCCCCCGAGGAGAGGCCGCGTGTTTGTGTTTCCTCGGTGCCTCCCCGTGGCGTTTGAGGGACAACCTCAGTCGAGAGTCTAGCCCAACTCTCCAGCTTTGGCTGACTAAAGCCGAGGACAGCCATGAGCCGTTTGTGGTCAGAGTGTCAGCACTGTGGGCGACAGGAATACAATGAGAAGCTGATCGGCCGAGGCCAAAGATGCGTTTGTAACAAGAAAGTTTTGTTATATATGCCTAAGAAGAAGTTGTCTGCACCTGTGGGTGGGAGTGGACAGACTACTTCCAAGGGTGCTCTACGGAAATCGGTTTGGTTTGTTGATGGGCAGGACATTCACGAAGGAGGCGGATGGTCACATCATTCGTCTCCCAACACTTCCCCTTGCGGATATGCAGGTGGTCAGGAGGATCAGCATTCAGTGGCTTCGCATCTCCATGCCGCACTCCAGGCAGCACGTGACCGCGAATTGCGTGCCAGTATTCAGCAGCAGCTCGATCGGCTTCAAGCTCAGAAGGGTTTAGGAGCTGCGAATCTTGTCCAGGCCATGCAGCAGGCCGATGGTGCCTGGAGAGATGCGAACAACCGTCATCAGCAGGCGGTCGCATCAGCATTGCGATTGGAGAAAAATTTGGCAGCTGCACGGGACAAGGAAGCTAATTTATCCAAGTTGGTTGCAGAGACAGCTTTCACTCGTGCACAGGCAGCAGCTGCGGTGGCTACAGTCGAGGGCGTGTCCGTCAGTTCGGCTGCCATGGAGGATAAGAAGCCTTTCGATGTCGTGTGGGATGAAGATTTGTTCAACAACTTGGACCAGCTCGAGCGCGAGCAGTCTGAGCGCGAATTGTTAGAGAAGTGCCTGGTTGAGCTGCAGGCGCAGAAGGCGTCGATCTCCACCAAGGCCGACGAGGTTACGCAGTTGGTCGAGCGGGCTAAGGCCACCAAGGCCGCCATCTCAGAGAGGTTGGCCAAGAAACGACGCAACAATGCAGGTGGTGAAGCAGGTGGCAGTTCATCTTCTGGGAGCACCCCCGCAGCCGCCGCCGATTCGACTGGTGGCGGTTCGTGCCCTGCGCCATCTGCCGATGACGAGGCCAAGCTCAAGGCCCACAGGGATGCCAAGATCGCGGCAGAGGCCGAGAATATCTCGCAGGCACAGTTCATCGCTCAGAGGCATGCAGAGCAGGCTGCTGGGCCAGATTATGATCATGAGCTGTGGCTAGGGACTTCAAAGTCCCCACAGGTGGCCTACGAGCCACGTCACCGTCCTCAGTTGCCAGAATTCTCCACCGTGCCGTTCGGGAATGCTACGTCCATGGGCGACAAGGCGCGGGACTTCGCTGTGGCCAACTTCGAGGCGGGCAAAGTAGATGTCTGCGCTTTTGCTGAGACGCGCGTTTCACGTTCTAATTCGGCCACCTGGCTTAAAAAGGCTCGTCGAGCCAATGTCGGATTGCATATGAACCCAGCTCGCAAGACTGGCCGCGCGGTCACGGTGCTCGGCCAAACTCGCGACACGTAGGGGGGGGGGGGGGGATTTTGACGCCTGGCCACAGGCAAGCGCGCGCTCCCACGTTCACCAGCTCGATCGCGCCCAGGAGTTCCAATGCGATGGCCAGGTTGCAGTTGACGGTTTCGCGGCTGCACATATACATATGTCTGGGTACTCGTATGTTTTAGTTGCATGTATGTTTTCACCTCGGTCGGCACGGCCAGCATGGACCGTGCTAGGCTCGGCGAGGTGGGGGGGCCTTTCTGGCCGCGCCGAAACATCCATGGGGCCTAGTGTGAGATTTCAACATGTCAGCGGCTGTTCTCGGTAAAGCTGGATTTTCCACTCGCGTAGGCGGTCACCCTGCGCACCCTAGTACAGAATGCACGTGTGACGCGGGTAAGTCTGGGCCCAATATCGACCTTGTCGTCATCAGCGCGGCCGCAGCCCCCTTTTTCTCATTCGATTTCGCTTGTTTTAAGGTCCCGTGGAAAACTCACTGCGGTCTCGAGATTTTGAGATCGACAGGTACGCAGTTAATCCAGAGGGCCCTTGTGCTTCCGACGAAGCCACCTCAAGTTGCCAGGCCCACCACGAGGCCCACCGAGGGCTCCAAGTCTCAGGCAGCTAAGGCACAAGCTTAAAACCGAAGTGTTTGCTGATCGTAGGTCGCAGTATTACTCTAATCTCTTTGGTGGCGCGCGGTCGCGCGAGGACGACGAACGCAACCGCGCCCGAGAGGTCAGCGCACCCACCGACCTTGATGATTTGTCTGGTGCGCCATCCGAGGAGAATCCTTGGGCGCACGAGCAGAACTTCGTGGGTGTTCACGCGTCAGATTCGCAGGGGCGGCAGGATGCGACTGCTTCTGAGGGCGACGACCCCGCCCGCCCTTCCGACGGCAGTGCTCGGGGCCGATCGGGCCAGCGCGGCATTCCCATCATGGGAGGGCGATTTCATTTGCCCCACTACGCGCAGTCTATCGCGCGGGGCATTGCTGGTGATGATCACATATCGTCGTCTCTGAGCCACACAGTCGACCCCCCTGCTGTTTGTGAACAGGTGCGTGTCCCGAACAAGTCTCGGGCAACACCTTTTTAGCAATGTTACCGCTACCTGGTGGGAACAGCTTTCGGTTGTATTGGAACGCACCCAGGGGCATAGACCCAAAGGCAATAGGGCGGTTCAGAGAGAGCAACTACGAGTGGCGCTTCGGCATCTTATGGATGAGGCCCCAGACAGGGCCCGTGCGGGGATTCGGTCTGGGGTGAAGCCGTCTTGGGCAGCGTGGTCTATGCTCATGCAGAGAGGGGCTTCAGTTCCAGCTAATATTCTCCAGAAGGTTGTCAAGGCAGCGAAATGCGTTGCAGCGCGATGCCGACGCATGGCATTACGCGCTTCTCTCGACGAGTTTAAAGATTGGATCAATACCAAAGAGGCTGAGGGTTCATTACAACGAGCGATTCGGGCTGGCCCCCAGGTCGCCGATGGAAATGGTTACTGCGACCGCCGTGGTTTGCAACCCTATCGGCAAGGTGGACCAGAAAGCCAAACCAGTTATCAAGTTGTGGGCCCCCAGCCCAGTGGACACCGATGCAGTATGCCATGCGTTTGAAGAAGTTCGTGCGGCGGCGTATTTAGAGCCGCGAGAACCATTGGATATTGCATATATACGTAGCGCAGCACATTCATTCAAGCCCCGCGCAGGCTTAGGAGCGGATGTTCTCACTCCGTTGGATTATGAGAGTTTACCCGACTTGGCTCTTGACGAGCTTCGCATGTTGTTTTTCTCTTGTGGAAGAAACTCTGGTCTGGCCCGCCCAAGCGTTTCTGGTTCTTGGGAGGCGTTTGCCCAGAAAGTCCAAAGGGGATAGAGCGATCGGAGTTCTTACCACGTTTACGCGTGTTTGGCCTAAAGCCAGGGAGCTTGTCGTTCAAGCGTGGAGTTTGGCCAATGAGCCAAGCCGGGGCGCAGCTGTCAAAGGCAATGGAGCCTTGCAGGAGGCATCCCATCGTGTTTTGGAGAATGAGGTGACTGGCGCGCTGGGGGGCCCCTCAGGTAAAGGTCTTTTAGACGTAGAGAGTTTGTGCGATTCTATGGAATGGGAGGCGCTTATTCGGACCGCCTTGAGGCTAAGATTTCCTGCTACTATTCTAGATTTAGAGTTACTTCTATGCGTCTCGCCTCGCACGTCGGGGCAGAGTGGTTCACATGCAGAAGCGTTTTGCCCGCCGCGGTCTATTATCCAAGGACTACGTTCAGGGACCAGACTTGCCAGGTGTTTGGTGTTTTTCGTTATTCATCGCATTGCGATTGCAAACGAAAACATGCCCACCAGGATCTGGATCGACGATCTGTCTCAAAGAGTTGTTGGGTCCAGGGCAAGCATTCGCAAGCAGTTGTTTAAAGGTCCATTGGCCACTTGTCCCGGCCTGCAAAGCGCCCAGCTTCGTGTATCGCCAAAGTCGGTGATCATCTGCTCACATATTCCTGATGCCAAGTGCATTGCCAGTCGGCTGTCACAAGCAGGATTCACAGTTTCGGCAGTGGCGCAGGCAGGCTATCTGGGAACGGATTTGGGAGGGGGCAGGAGGCATGCGCGAGGCAATCGTACTATGCGCGTGGTTAAAGGAGTGGCAATGCATTCCAGAGTACTTCGTTTGGCCCGTGCTGCACGCAAGTATGCTGGTACAGTCAAGCCTGAGAGAGCTGGCACTCTTGCTGCGCAGCTTTATGCACATCATATTCATGGTGTATTTGGATCGGCTATGATCCGTTGCCGTCGTCAAATGGGGGCCGGTTGTGGATCTGAGAAAAAGGGGCGCTGCCTCACGACCCTCCTGGATTTAAGGGCTCCCATGGGAGACCCAGCTGTGTATTTCCTTCGGCTGTGTTTCGAATTTTGGATGAGGCAATGGACCATGCAACCTTCCATCCCTTCAGGGCCACGCAGGGCCTGGCTTGTCTTGTTGCGGAAGCTTCAGCAGGCCTCCCCTCAGCATCGGTCGCGCCATGTCAGGGGTCCCATGGGGGCCATCATGCTGTGCTTGCTGGAGGCTGGATGGGAACCCCTGGAGCCCGATCATTGGAAGGCCCCTTCTGACTTTCCTGTAGATTTGGAGGCCCGGAGGTTTCCTGAAGAAGGGCTCTCGGGTAATATTATTTTAGATTCTCCCGAGCCTGTTATTCGTGACGTCATGTCATCTATTCAATCTAAGTTGTGGCATCGCGCGGCCGAGCACTGGTGTGGAGATGGCGCTCAGAATGGCGTGGACAGCACGTCTTATCGCAGGCTCATTTCTCAGCTTAAGCTGGTTTCGCAAGGCGAACGCTTGAGTGAACTTATGGCGTCGATTGCCTGTGGGGGTATTTGCCCCAGGGCTCGCGTTAACTCTGAACTTGGCGCCAGCTTTGACGACCTCTGTCCGCGGTGACAGAAGTATCCTGAAACGGCGTTTCATCGCGCCTGGGGTTGCGAAGATAATGTTGGCGCCGCGGCATATGAGCAATCACAGGATCTTGTTGCAGAAGCGTTCGCTCAAGCAGAGGCGCCACCTTCTTTCTGGCGACGCGGCCTTATTCCAGCATCCGCCACTGCGCTTCCTCCTCCTCCCGACTCCGAGTTCTGGTGGACATCTGGATGCAATGATTTGAGCGTTGGCTCCATGGGCCGTGGGGGGCCCGGGGGCCCGCTCCTGGTCTTCGGCGACGCTTCTGGTGGGAAAACTTCGGGTGAAAGCAGGTTTCGCCGCGTCGGGGTTGCCATTGTCACGTTGGATTGTTGTTTCCCAGTCTCTATTCGGTCGTCCGCTTTTGGACGGCTACCAGGCTGCCGCCAATCAGTGCCTCGAGGTGAATTGCTGGCTTTCGATTTAGCTCTACGCGCGACAGTCGGCCATATCTGCTATGTGACCGACAACGAGTCGGTGATCCGAGGATTTGATGGTGGAAAATGCGAGGTGCCGAGTGGTGCTGACGCTGATTTGTGGCTGAGAGTTTCAAAGCTCCTGGCACAGAGGTTTGGAGAGTTTGCCATGATTTTTACCAATTCTCATCCATCGAGTTCTGATGTAGTTGATCGCTCCATTCCCTCTGCTCTTGTTGCAGGTAATATTGTTGCTGATGTCCTCGGGGGTCAGGCCGCCGCCCGCGCCCAGATCCCAGAGGCAGCCAGGCATCAGGTCATGATCGTGGAGAAGAGAGCCCGGCAGGCGCGGCATCGCCTGCTACGCGCGCCCCTGGGCGCCATGCAGGCCGAGGAGCGGGGTGGCGGAGGCAGAAGAGCGGGGCCCTCTCGCCCCCCCCCCCCGTCCTCCCGCCCTTGCCTTTATTGCTGCCTTCTCTTCTTACCATCAGCTCGATGAGTCCAGGAAAAGATGTCTTTGTTGTTTCGGTTCTGCCACCTGGGCCACTATGAAGGAGTGGCATGGGTCCCCGTGTTTCACCCCGACCCTCGTTAATGATAAGTATCTTGCCCTTCCCCTGGGGGGGGCGGCCCCACATTGCGGGGGGGTGGGCTCACTAGACGCACTCCATGAGGCCCCAGAGGGCCCATCATCGTTGGTTATGTCAAGCTTGCGGTTTCTATGCTCATGTTACCATGCGTGAGCTGTCGAAACCATGTTCACATAAGCTGGAATCCCATCGACGAGAATATTTGTCTCGCATCGAAGATGGCTTATGGCCGAAAGCTCTCAGTGCTGCTGAGAAGCTCACTCGTGGCCAGTAATTCTTGAACCACTACGTGGGATAGCCTGTTCCGGTTCCTGCTCCTCCTCCTCCCCCCTCATCCGTAGCCATTTTGGCTGAAGCCGGCTGCGGGGCTGGGTCGGCGCGCGTCCCGTTCGCGCGACACCTGGGCCTGGCATGGCGACGGTCGACGGCCGCTCCCGCATGGAGGCTCTGGCACCGCTGGTTCGCGCGGCTGTCGCTGGAGCCGCCGAGGGCGGCGGAGGGCGCCACCTCGTGGCGGCGGCGGCGGCGGCGGCGATCCGCGCGGGCGTGACCCTGCTCGAGGCGCCGCTGGAGACCGCCGTGGACAAGGACGTCGCGGTGCGCGAGGCGTTGGCACGCCCGCGCCTCCGCATCCAGGTGGCGGCTGGGCTCGAGGGCTCCGAGCCCCGAGCCTCGGGCAACTGGGCCTTGCACAACGACTTCGGAAAAGGCGCCGACGCAGCGCCTGACTCACCGCAGGAGGCCAAGCGCAGGGCCCGCGGCCCGCGCAAGAGAGGCCGCCGCAGGGTTGGCTCAGCGATGTCGACCGACTCGTCGGAGAAGGTCGGGACCTCGCACACGGCGGACGAGCTGTCGGAGCAGGCCAACGCTGGCTCGACGGGGGCCGTCAAAGACAACGACGTAGGCGACGACATGACCCTCGGGCACGTGGTGGTGGAGCTCTGCACGGAGAAGGCCTTCGTGGGCCTCAACACGACGAGCGACCAGGAACTCGTCGACCGCCCGATGGAGCCCGATGCGAAGCTGGAGTCAGCTTGGAGGAGGACCTCACCCAGAAGACCCTCGTCCTGCACGCCGCGGCAGCGACCGTCGCGAAGATCGAGGACGACCTGGCCGCGGCCATGAAGGCGGCCAACATCGCCACCCACGATATGCTCGTGGTGCAGAAGCTCATCAAGGAGAGGGGCTACGACGCCGTCCAGCCCGGCGCTCTCGGTGCTCCTGATGGGCTTCGTGATCCTCAGCGGGTGGGCACCCGTTAACAGCCCTCCGGATGTCTTCGGCGGTTTCCTGGTCGTCGCGCTGCTCGTCGGCACGCTCGCTTCCGGTCCACGCGGCACCCGTCGGCCTGTCCATGGACCTGTTCGGCGAGGGCCTCGTGTGCCCGTGCGTTCGGACTTCCGTTCTCCGTCATTTGGAATAGCTCTGAAATAGCTCTTCCTCCCTCCTCACGAGGATAGATGCCTGAAGACCACTGGGGGGCCCACAGGCACGGTGGAGGATCTCTGCCTTGGTAGGTTGCGGTCGTAGTCAAGCAGGGCGCTTTCCCGGCGTTGTTGTTGGCCTCGGCGGTTTATTGGCCTCGCAGCAGCTGCATGCGCAGAAGTGTTGCTCAACCCTGCTCGGGTGCAACTCTTGGGAGGTCAAATTCTGATTTGGCTCTGGTCCGAAGTCCGCCTTAATCCGGCATGATCCCGCTTCATCTGGTTGAATCCCGCTCAATCCCGTTTAATCCGGCTTAATCCCGCTTGATCCCGCTTAATCCGGCTTAATCTTGCTTAATCCGAGGCCTTTTCCGGCGTAGCAGCCCCCTAACGGGGCTTAATCCTTTTTAATCCTTCCGACGAAGACCTCCCTGTAGTTGCCTCTGAACATCCTGTCTTCCAGTTCGGGGCTGTCAGTTTGGCTTCTCCCCCCTCCGGGTGTCCCTCTTCGCCCCCATGGGTTTTGGTCTCGCGCCGCTCAGGCCGCGGCCGTACACGCTTGTTGCTGCTCGTTGTTGTTCATCGCTGTGTTGCCCCCTCTCGCGTGCTCGCATCCATCCGTGCGATCTGATTGGCGATGTCTGGTTTTCCTTCGTCCACGCATTGCCAGATGTTTTGTTTGCTGTTGCCTTGGCATCCACAGTCGAGCTCGACGTTCGTCTTTATCCGTCTCGCTTCCAAGCTGGACCTCCGAGCCCCCCATGTTTTCCCGCTCGACTCGTGGTCTGCCTGTCGCAGGATTTGTTCGTTTGTGCGCGCACAGGTTCAAATTGCGGCAGTGGCCGCAGTGCGTCACGGGTGTTGGCAGCAGCGCCGCAAACAGTCACATGTATTGAGTACGCCTAGAGCAACGGCAGCGGCGAACTCGCCCCATTTATTCTACCTTCGCCTCCTGTCCCGCGTTATTCCGCCATTCGTTCTCCACTCTCCTTCCTGTTTCCTCCTCGCACTCACCGCATCCCCGTCCACCCCCCTCCTCTTCACCTCCTCTCCCCAGGCTGCTTGTTCCCTCTCGCCATCCTCTTCCACTCTCCCGTCCGCGGCGTCGGTCGCCGGACGACGGTCGTCACCGACGGCAGCGGCGACGACGACGACTACGACGAAAGCAGGCGGCGGGCGAGGCACGACGCCCGACGGCGACAGCGACATCGACGACGACGACGACGGCGACGACGGACGTCGACGACTACGACGACGACGACGACGACGACGACGACGGCGACGACGATGGCGACGACGACGGCGACCGCGACGGCGACGGCGACGGCGACGGCGACGGCGACGACCTCGCGGAGCCTTGCCTCAGAGCCCGGCGCCGGCTGAGGCCGTCGGCCCCGCAGCTGGAGGGAGGCCTCTGACAGGACGCCGTGCGGGCCAGAGGGGGTCGCCGTCGCGGTCGCGGTCGTCTTCGCCGTCGTCGTCGCCGTCGTAGACGTAGTCGTGGTCGTAGTCGTAGTCGTAGTGGTAGTCAGTGTCGCCGCCCGCGCCTCCGTCGGGGTCCCTGGCCGACTGCCTGTTGCCCCTCGGGGCCGGTGGCCAGGAGTCCCCAGGCCTTCACCAAATCTTGTCCGAACAGGTTGAGGAGGAGGTAAGGAGGAGGAGGAGGAGAAATAGGGACGCTCCCTGTCCAGTTCGAGCCGCTGGCACATATGACCGTTCGCGTGCGCGGGCGCGCCCGAGAGAGGGCGGGGTGGGCGGGGAGGAGGAGGGGCAGGAGGAGGATGCACAGCAAAAGGAGGCGGAGGAGGAGGACGATGGAGGAGGAGGAGGAGGAGGAGGAGGAGGAGGAGCACGAGGAGGAGGAGGAGGAGGAGGGCCGGGATGGGCAGGAGGCGAAACAGGACGGAGCAGCAGGACTAGGGAAATCAAGCGGAGGGTGGCACGAACGAGGAGGGAACGAAAACGTCTAGGCCTCCCAGATGGGGTCCGAGCAGTTGGGGTCGGAGGATCATGCCGCATCTCCAATGCGTCGGCGATGCGTCTCGATGTGGAGCCCGATATTCTCCACGCCGATGGCGCTGATACGCGCGATCCTCCGCTCCCAACTACTTGGCCCCCGTTTGGGATGCGTCCAAGGATGGCGAGGGCAGGCAGTTCGAGGTTCTCAGTTCAGAGCTCTAGGATTTTGAAGCTATTCGCCGTCTGCAGATCCTGTGGGGCGTCTTCCTCTTTGGCCACGGCTGAGCGCAGTTCGAAGCATTGGCCCAGAGGGGTGCAGCTGGAAGGGGAGGGGACGAAGAGAGGCGGGAGTCGGAGGTTGGGGAGGCTGGAAAACAGGGGCCTTGGCATCGTTCGGACTTGTTCCCAACCATCCTGTGGTGTTGGGTCCTCGTTTTGAAGAGACAGCGCCCGCGTCCTCACTCCTCTCCTCCTCCCCCCCTCCTCCCCCTCCTCCCTCCTCCCTCCTCCCTCTCATCATCATCATCGTCATCGCCATCATCATCATCGTCATCGTCATCGTCATCATCATCAGCACCAACATGGTCGTCATCATCACCATCACCCTCCGCATGCCTCTATTTCGGCACACCCATCACACGGTTCGTGGCCCCGTAGGGAGCTCCACCGAAGCCCCCAGTGGCAGGGTTCGCATGGCGGCCCCGCCCCATTTTGGCGCACCCCTCACACGGTTCGTGGCCCCATAGGGAGCTCCACCGAAGGCCCCAGTGGCAGGGTTCGCATGGCGGCCCCGCCCATTTTGGCGCACCCCTCACACGGTTCGTGGCCCCATAGGGAGCTCCACCGAAGGCCCCAGTGGCAGGGTTCGCATGGCGGCCCCGCCCCATTTTGGCGCACCCCTCACACGGTTCGTGGCCCCATAGGGAGCTCCACCGAAGGCCACAGTGGCAGGGTTCGCATGGCGGCCCCGCCCCATTTTGGCGCACCCCTCACACGGTTCGTGGCCCCATAGGGAGCTCCACCGAAGGCCCCAGTGGCAGGGTTCGCATGGCGGCCCCGCCCCATTTTGGCGCACCCCTCACACGGTTCGTGGCCCCATAGGGAGCTCCACCGAAGGCCCCAGTGGCAGGGTTCGCATGGCGGCCCCGCCTCATTTTGGCGCACCCCTCACACGGTTCGTTGCCCCATAGGGAGCTCCACCGAAGGCCCCAGTGGCAGGGTTCGCATGGCGGCCCCGCCCATTTTGGCGCACCCCTCACACGGTTCGTGGCCCCACAGGGAGCTCCACCGAAGGCCCCAGTGGCAGGGTTCGCATGGCGGCCCCGCCCATTTTGGCGCACCCCTCACACGGTTCGTGCCCCATAGGGAGCTCCACCGAAGGCCCCAGTGGCAGGGTTCGCATGGCGGCCCCGCCTCATTTTGGCGCACCCCTCACACGGTTCGTCGCCCCATAGGGAGCTCCACCGAAGGCCCCAGTGGCAGGGTTCGCATGGCGGCCCCGCCTCATTTTGGCGCACCCCTCACACGGTTCGTGGCCCCATCGGGAGCTCCACCGAAGGCCCCAGGGGCAGGGTTCGCATGGCGGCCCCGCTTCATTGTGGCGCACCCCTCACACGGTTCGTGGCCCCATAGTGAGCTCCACCGAAGGCCCCAGTGGCAGGGTTCGCATGGCGGCCCCGCCTCATTTTGGTGCACCCCTCTCACGGTTCGTGGCCCCGCAGGGACATAGGGAGCTCCACCGAAGGCTTCAGTGGCAGGGTTCGCATGGCGGCCCCGCCCCAGTGTGGCGCACCCCTCACACGGTTCGTGGCCACATTGGGAATTCATTTTGCTTCGTCCCACCTGCCCTGCGGTATTCACGTTTGCATATGGTTGGGTCCTTCGCCAGGATAATTCATGTTTTCTCGGCGAGGACCATCGCGGAGCATCTCGAATCATCTCAACGAAAAACACCACCTCTCCTCACGGTTTCTCCTCTCCTTCCTCCTCCTCCTCTTCCTTATCCTCCTCCTCCTCCTCCTCCTCAGCATCATCATCATCATCATCAGCATCATCATATTCCTCTTCCTCTTCCTCCTCCTCCTGCTCCTGCTCGTCGTCCTCGTCCTCGTCCTTGTCCTCCTCTTCTTCCTCGTCTTATGATGTTCCAACCTATTTTAGCTTTGGTCGCCAGGAAGAATATCGAGCACAAAAAAGTACCTCGAATTCGAAGGTTGTCACGTGTCGGGCCCTGGGAGACACTCGTGCGACATTGTTTCGATACTCTTTCGGCATTTTTCCGGGTGCTCGAAATTATGTCTGGGATGTAGTCCTTAAGTACGATGGGAGCAACTTAATCCCCGTCCAGTCCTCATCGTTACAAGTAATGCTTCCCTTGTCGCACCCCGAGGACGGTCGAAAAGGCGGGCCGAGCGTTCCGATTGAGATGTCCTCAACATTTGATACGTAGTCCTGAAGCTTGAAAATTAGCAACGCTTTCACAGACGGAGAACATTGCAAGAGCTTCACGGATTGAGGGCGGGCGGTTTTGAACGTGTGGTTCGCGCCTTAGCGCCGCGCACATTCGTTTAACACATGCAAGATAGGCACGGATTGAGGGCGGTTCGTTTTCAAAATGTGGTTCTCGTTTTAGCGCCACGCGCATCCGTTTCAAAGTTTCAAACGTTTCACACAACCCCATGGTCAAAGTACCAGAAATGGCGTCTTGGAAGAATTCAGGATTGTGAGGGTGCAACAGTTACTTTGATTCGCGGCGTTGGAGTCCCAGGAATGGCCTTCTGGCACAATTCAGGATCGTCAAGACGCAGCAGTCAGGTTGATCCGTGGCGTTGGAGTCACGATAGTGGTGTTTTGACATACATCAGGGTCTTCATACGGTTGTCTCCCAAAGAGGCAGCTACCTCAGTGGAAATGAAACCGTGTAGGGACCGAGCAGCAGGGAGCTCGAAAGGAGGTTTTATTCCAACACCGTCGATGAGTCCTGTGTTTGCATTGGTCCTCCTCCTCGTCACCCTCCTCCACCTCCTCCTCCTTCTCCTCCTCCTCCCCGTCCTCGGCCTTCTCCTCCGCCTCCTCTTCTTACTCCTCCTCCTCCTCCTCCTCCTTCTCCTCCTCCTCCTCCTCCTCGTCCTCGTCCTTCTCCTCCGCTTCCCCTTCTTCCTTCTCCTCCTCCCCTTCCTCCTCCTTCTCCTCTTCCTTTTCCTCCTCCTCGTCCTCCCCTCCTCCTCCTCCTCCTCCCTCCTCCCTCCTCCTCCTCCTCCTCCTCCTCCTCCTCCTCCTCCTCCTCCTCCTCCTCACATGACAGCAGTCCCCAGGCGGGCCCCGTACCTTGGGGCTTGGGGTGGCCAGGCAGCTCTCGGGGCCTCGGCTCCGCGTGCTGCGTGACCATCCCTCGTCTCGTGTGCGTGCCCCGACTGGGCCTCTCTGGCAAAAATAGGCGTCCATAAACGTCCTCTTCCTCCCCGTCCTCCTCCTCGCCCTCCTCCTTCTCCTTTTTTTTCTCCTCCTCCTCCTCCTCCTCCTCCTCCTCCTCGTCCGTTTCCTCCTCCTCTTCCTCCTCCTCGTCCTCTTACTCCTCGTCCTCCTCTTCGTCCTCTTCCTCGTCCTCCTCCTCGTCCTCCTCCTCCTCGTCCTGCTCCCCCTCCTGCCCCTTCCTCCTCCTCGCCCTCCTGCTTTGCCTCGTTGTCCCCATCTTCCTCCTCCGTGTTCTCCTCCTCTTGCTCCTCCTTCTCCTCCTCCCCGTCCTGCTCCTCTTCTCTCCCTCTCCCCTCCCACTCAATTACTCCTATCTCCCCCTCCTATTTCCCCCCTCCCTCCCCCATCTTCCCCGCCCTCCCCCCCCGCCTCACCCACCCCTTGCTGGGCGGCCTCGGGAGAGGCCGCGCCGCCGCCGCGGGCGTGGCACGGCCGGCGCTCCGGTCCGCGCCAGGGGGAGCGGGGGGGAGGGGCATGTTGCCGCCGTGTCCCAGCAGCAATGACCATCCTGGACGCCCGAAATGGGCACGGAAAGAACGGGTACGATGCCCAACAGCAGTTCGTGTTCATTTTGACCAGGGCTCGCTGTCTGCGCCGCCGCGGCCCGTGTCCATTTGAGACAGAGGGCCGCCCGCCCAACAGCGGCCGCAGTTGGTTTGGGGCAACATTTGTTGTTGGGCATTGTACCCATTCTTTCCGTGCCCATTTCGGGCGTCCAAAACCATCCAACGCGGCCAAGGCCAGGGCGATGCCAGGGGGCAGTGGTTATCATGGCTGGAGCCACGGGGCCATGACGCCTCCCCGGATTGCATCGCCCCCTCCTCTTGTCTCCATGCGTCCACTGGCCCACCCTGGGCCGCGCACGTGCCTCAGGCTGAGATCTGCGTCCCCCCCGTTTTGGGCGCCCCCGAGCGCGAGGAGAAGAGGGCCTGTCAGCGGGAATGTTGGGGGCGATAAGCCCTGGGGGAGGGGCGTGTCGGGTTCGAGGTTCTTGGTTTTCGGGTGTTTTCGTACAGTGGAGACCCGTGCCAAGAAACACCCTGCTTGCCTCCAGGGGGGCCCTGGTTTTTGGGGTTTGGATGGTTTTGCTATGGAGAGCGTGACGTTCCAACACCAAAAATTAATGGACGCCCGGGGGTCTCAGGGTCGGGTTTCTTTTGGAAGGTTTCTTGTGGACGGCCTCCATTGTAGGCCCTCGGTGGTTTCCCAGCCCCGGCCGGGGATGCTCTCTGGCAGCTGCGCCGCGCCGGAGGCGTTCTGGGGGCGCCCGTGTCGTCCCGAGCAGCCGCTGGAGAGCCGAGTGATGACACGACCACCAGGGGAAAACGTTAGGGGGCACAAGTTCAGGAGTGGATGCATCCCACATCATCTGCGTATCCCCACCTTCCCAGGAGCGTGCGGATTCGCTATCGGAGCGGGGCCGACTGCCGGTGCATCTGCCATGTATCGCCGATTCCGGGCCGACGTCCCCGCCAGTGAGCCAGTCATCCCTTCTCGTTGCTTTTCAGCCTGGGAGCGGAGGGAACGACGTGGACAGGAGGGGAGGACGTTGAGCGGAGGAGGGCGATTCCTCCTCGCTCTCCTCTTCGCCATCCTCCGCTTCTGGAACCTCCTCCTTCTCCTCCTCATTTGTTCCTCTCCCTCCTCCTGCTCGCCCGCCTCCGCTCCAATGTCCTCCCATCCCGCGGGCGTTCGCCCACTCTCGGCTCCCTGGAGCCCTCACAGGAAGCCATGGCCGTCGAGAAACGATCCGTGACACGAGATCAGCCCTGGGGAGCGGGCCCAGGCCTCTTGATCCGCGCTGCGAAAAGGTCGCGCCGAAGGAGGTCTGGGGGGGGGCGAGGGGGGGTTCCGAGCGGAAGCGGGGGCGAAGAGCGGAGGAGGAGGAGGAGGAGCTTACGCGGTCTACAAACCTTCTTTTACAGCTGACCCGAAATGGGAGTTTGGACCTTTTTACTTTTAGCATTAAGTCGGGTCTGTCCATCTACAGGAGGGATATTCAAAAATAGTAAAAACGTAGTCGGAGTACGATGTTTTTTCCCAACCATCCTGTGGTGTTGGGTCCTCGTTTTGAAGAGACGTCGCCCCGCGTTCCTTCCTCCTCCTTCCTCCTCCTCCCCTTCCTCCCCCCTCCCATCATCATCATCATCATCATCATCATCATCATCATCATCATCATCATCATCATCATCATCATCATCATCATCATCATCATCATCATCATCATCATCATCATCATCATCATCATCATCATCATCATTATGCTGCCCGCGGCTATTTCTGGCTTTCTTTCGGGCCGCGCTTCCATTCTCAAGTCTCTCAGGGTCTCGCTCAGGGATGCAAGACCTCGCCCACCATGCGGCGGACGTCCTGAGGTACGGGGCGCAGGCGCTGGGGGCCACAGTCGTGGCGCGGGCCGCCGCGCCGAGCTGCGGGGCCTGCTCGCCGCAGCTGGCCTGCCCCGCGCCTTCGACCGTCTCCTGCCCCGCCTGCGTCTGCGCGGGTGCGGGCGGGCACGTGGTCGAGCCCTCGTGCCTGGGCCTCGTCACGGCCTACGCGGTGGCCGCGCTGACCGTCGGCCTCGCCGTCGGGACCGTGGGAGGCGCTTGGGCGGCGCGGCGGCTTCTCAGGCCTTCGGCCCACCAGCCGCTCGCCTTGGTGGAGATCGTTGACGGCATCGACATCGCCGCCCTCGCGGCTCAGCAGGTCCGAGGCGCTCGAGCCCGCGCCCCAGCGTTGCAGTGATGGCGGGCAGCTTCCACGTGCTGCGCTACCGCGTCGGTGGCGTACCCCTCTGGCACGAGCGCCTCGTGCTCGGCGTCAACGGGGGCCTCGCCTACATCCTCACTCCTGAATTCGACGACTACGACGAGCCCATCGTCGTCGGCCCCGACGTGCGGGCCATCCTGCAGCTTGCGGGCCAGGGCGACACGCCGCCAGCCCTGGCGGGCGTCGCTGTGCACCGCTTCCGCCGCCTCCCGACGGCCGCGGAGCTGTGGGCGGCGGTCGCTCGCTCGGTGGCCGCAGGTTACCCGAGACCTGCCAACCCTCTGCCGCTGACGCTCGCGGCGGGCAACGTGGCGGGCGCCCCGCCTGGTCCCTTCCCGCTGGCGGACCCCGCGGCGGCCGCCGCCCTGCCGCCTGCGGCCCTGCCGCCACCTCCTGGCGGGGCAGGGGCGGCGCCGCCTGCGGGGGCCGCGGCCCCTCTGGCGATGCCCCCTGCTGCCGCGGCCGCCGCGGCGGCCCCTCTCGGCGTCGCCCCTGGCGTCGCTGCGCTGGCCGCCGCGCTGGGAGCCGCCCCGCCTGGGCCCGTGGGGGCCTTGCCGCTGGTGCCAGCTCCTGCAGTGGAGGCTGCGCCTCCCGCTGCCGCCCCTGTGGCGCCCGCCCCCGTCGGAGACTTCAGGGCCCTCCCGATGCAGCTCAACCCGAGGGGCGAGCGCGAGAGGAGGTTCGGTGAAACGGTCAACGCCCTCTCGGAGACGCCTGTGCAGGGCTGGCCCGTGCAATGGCCGCGGACCCTCCTCTGGCGCCTGTCCTTCATGTCGACGATGGCGGGTACGCCCACAGCGTGGCGCCAGAGGTGGCTCACCTCGATGGCGTTGCCCGACGAGGACGAGTGCGCGAAGCTCCACGAGACCCTCTGCCGCGTCCTGGACCTCGCCGTCGTGCACGACCAGCTGCAGATCGCTGAGATGGCCTCGTTCGGGATCGTCGCCCGCCAGCTCCAGCTCCCGGAGGAGCGGGCGTGCGAGACGCGATCGGCGCCTCCGAGCGGCGCAGCTCCCAAGGCCAAGGCCGCGGCCAGAGGCGGCGCCGCAGCTGGTTCCTCCAGCTCGCCTGAGACCAGTTACTTCCTCGGCGCAGGCGCCCCAAAGGCCAACCTTTGCATCTCACCAAAGTTGCTGGAGTGCATCGCAGACCAGATGAAGGCGGAGGCCGCCATCAGCAAGGAGCGCCGCAAGGCTCGCGAGGAGCGGGCCTTGCGGGCGCCATGACGCCTGAGAACTTCAGGCCTGGCTGTGGGGCGCGCCACAGTGGCGCCAGCCAGGCTCATTGCCCCCTCGCTGCACACCCCCATCGGCAGCGAGACGTCTTTCCCCTCCACCCTCTACCTGTGGAGCGAAGATCGGGCACTTCATCCATGGGCGGATCGGCCCGCAGACGGGTCACCAGAGGAGCTGCTTGGCGCGAGTGGTACAACGACGCGGTGCCCACTCTCAACGGCATGTACCACTGCGACCCGAACGATGTGATCGGCCCGCCTCCTGGTCTTCCTCCACGCGCTCGTAGTGACGCAGAGGAGTATCTTGCTCAACAGTATCGCGAGTTTGAACTACCTCCTGGCTATTCTGAATCTCCCCAGAGATGCGAGGCAGCCCTCGCAGAGTTGCTCGCATCGGCGCCCGGGTACTCTGGAGAGTCTCGGGTAAGGCCCCACAACAAGGAGCTCGTCTCCTGGCCGAAGCACGTGGTTCCCGTCCCGACGGCCGACCTCGTGTCTGAAGCTGATCGTTCTATGTTGTTAGGGTGGAGGCATCAAATGCTACGTGACCCTGCTGATGCAGCTGCTCTCAGGAAGGACTCGGGACTGGGGTCGCCCTATGTGGACCCACGCCTTCGGTTTCGGCCTCGGGAGTACGCTGATTTTCTGCTACGCCTGGACCAGGCTGGCATGCTTGAGTGGGAGGTCGCCGATCGCCAGGCTACCTTTTCTATTGGCTTTTTCTTCGTCGAGAAGTCCAGCGGCGTCAACCTGCGGCTCGCGTTCGACACGCGGGTGGCCAACATGTCCTTCTCGGCCCCTCCTTCTACGAGATTGCCGACTCCGTCGGCGCGGAGCGCACTCGAGGCCGACCGCGACTTATACGTGGCCCAGGGGGACATTCAGTGCGCATTTTACCATATGAAGCTTCCGCCACATCTGCATCGATATTTTTCTCTGCCCGTCGCCCCGAATCGGTACTTGGGCTTCGAGCGGCTCAACGGCGTGGGCATCGGGGCGGACGCCTTTTCTGCAGCCGTTCGTCTCCGTCATGCCGATGGGCTGGTCATGGGCCCTCCACTTCTGCCAGTCCGCCCTGACCACGGCCATCCTCGACTCGGGGATCGACGAGGGCTCCGTGCTGGTGGACGGCGCCGCCATCCCTCCGCTGCGGAAGGACTCCGACGTCATCGGCGCAGGTTACGTTGACAACTTTGCCACCGTGTCCCTTGACCCCGAGGTGGCCACTTCGGCCTGCCAGGCCATACGCGACGCGCTCGTGTCGAGGGGCCTGCCCGTCGACGAGTTCGCCCCCGCTGCCAAGCGCGTGGTCTTCACTGGCTTGGACATCCTTGGCGACGTCGGCGTCGTCCGCTGTAAGATCGACAGGCTCTGCCGGTTGCGTCAAGCCTTGCTCGGTCTACTGAGACGCGGCTTTGCATCGCCCTTGGCCTTGTCAGCAGTAGTGGGTCACTGCGCGTGGGGTATGATCACCAACAGACCCATGCTGTCGGTCTTCAACTCAGTCTACCGCTTCATGGGCCTGGACTCGCGAGTGGCAGTGCCGCTGTGGCCGTCGGTCATCGCCGAGCTGCGCGCGGCGGCCGCCCTCCTACCGCTATGGTGGGCCGACGTCAGAGCACAGTGGTCGGCGACTACCTTCTGCAGCGACGCTTCCCCCTACGGCACCGGGGTCTGCCGCAAGACCGTCGACCAGGAGGTGGCCGCGGCCGCTGGGCGCTTGTCTGAGAGATGGAGCTATCGGTTCTCCGACGCCGTGCACGCCCGTGCCCGCGCGCTCGGGATCGAGCCTCGCTCTGTGTTAGAAGCTACCGTGGACAAAAATTGCCTCGATGAATGCCGCCTCAGTACGAAGCCTCCTAGGATCCCTGGGGGCCCTCCGTCTACGGCATCATCGTTACATAAACCTGCTGACGCTGCGTCTCTCGACGGCTTCGATGAGGTTCCCGACTCGATCACGGCTTCCGACGGCTGGGCCACGATACACAGTTCGCGTCATTCAAGGTTCGGTTTGGACATTATGCGATACGAGGCGGAGGCTCTCGGGTTTGCGATGCGACACTCGGCTCGGTCTGGACGGCTTCGTCATCATCGCATCCTGTTCACCGTTGACAATTTGGCTCTAGCTCTTGCCGCTGGCAAGGGCCGTTCTGGCGCCCGAGGCCTCCGCGACCCTCTACGCCGACTATGTGCCCTGTCGGCGGCCACAGGCATCCGCCACGCCATTCGGTGGATCCCCAGTGAGAGCAATGGCGCGGACTCGCCGTCCAGGACAGGCTTCTGCGTCGGGCCGACCTTCGAGGAGCACCAGGCCTCTGCATCCCAAACTTCGAGGGCATCGGACCACGCCGCTGGCGGAGCGGAGGACCAGGTCCCATCCTGGGCCCGTGCTGATCGCCCGAGGGGCCCTGTCGGTGCTGGAGTCGGCCGCCGCGTCGGACACGACCATGGCCAACTACTGGGATGCCGCAAAGAAGTTCGAGAAGTGGTGCCGCTCGACGCCCCAGACGTTCGCCACGGCGGAGGAGGTCGGTGTCATCCTAGCTACCTACTGCGTGAACCGCGTTCTGGACGGCTTCGGCAGTGCCACGGGCCGTGTGCCCACGCCCGCTCTGACGCACTACCTACCCGCGATCCTTGCTGGCAGCGCCCCGTGCCCACGGGCGGCTCGCGCCTTGACAGGCTGGCGGGAGCTCGTGTTCCCACTGACGCGACTCCCTCTACCTCGAGCGGCGATGGCATCCGTCGCGGGCGTCCTGGTAGCGTGGTAGCCCTTCGACGCGACTCTGTTCATCGGGCTGATGTTCGACACCTACCTGAGGCCAAGCGAGGCCCACCGCCTTACGGCGAGGAGCGTGATACGACCTCGACCCGTGCACAACGAGGGTCCGACCGACGACCTTTGGGCCTTCTCCCCCGACGCGGTGCGAGGCATGTTCCGTCGAGCAGCAGCCGCCCTCGGTCTGGAGATCGAGTTCATTCTTCACTCGCTTCGTCATGGGGGTGCGTCCGACGACCTGCTGTCGCTCAGGCGCACGACGACCGAGGTCAAGGACTGCGGCCACTGGATCACGGACCAGATCCCTCTCCGCTTCGTGAAGCGGGCCCGCATGCAGCAGCGGATCGTCAACCTAGGCCAGACCGTCGTCAAGTTCAACGAGCAGGTGGACTGGCAGAAGAACGACCTCATCCTCCTGACCACGGCCTCGAACGTCTTCCCACGGCAGGTGCCGCTGGCAGTGACGCCGACGCCGCCTGCGGTCAGGCCGCCGCCTCCACCGATCACTGCACGGTGGGCCTTCGCCTGGCGCGCCTGTGGCGCGCTGCCAGGCGGGCTTCTACGAGAAGCAGGCACTGCCCCGCGCTGGTGCCCGGCTGCGACGGAGGGGCAACCCGCGCCCTGCAACGGATGGGCTTCGGCGTCGTGCACCTCGACACGAGTCGCCACCCTGGGGACGACATCACCGATCCCGCAGTGATGCGGCGCGTTTTAGGCTGGATTCGTTCTAACTGCATCTCCTGCGTGTGGGTGGAACCCGACACCGCCACCTGGCTTCGCCATTCCCCTGCTGTTCGTTCTAAGCTGTATCCTCGCGGCCTCTCGACCCTGACCAACTTTAAAGCTCGATCTGTTTACATCGCCAACCTTTTCCAGGATCAGTACTTGCACGTCCTGTCTGAATGCTGTGGTAAGAAAGTGCCCGCCATATTGTGCCACCCCGACGCGTCTTTTATATGGGATGGCCGTGCGTGCACCTCTTGTGAGCCAGAGTTCTTCTTCGACTGTTTTCGACTCTTGCATGTGCTCTGGCCGCGTCAGAAACCGATTTCGACTTGTTGGCTGGAACGTGAAAGGCATTGATAGGCTATCCCTGACCTGTTCGCCTGGCGCCTCGCCGTGCCGTCGCACTCGGAGGCGACATCTCGGCGAGCTAGGCATCCCATCGTTAGACCGTCAGATGCGCAGCTCTGCGCGCCACCCTCCTGCCTGTATACTACGATGCGCATGTGAAATGATGGCCAACAATGTCGATAGCCTCCGATATTGTGTGTGAGTTTTCATTCAAGGTTTGCGGCTTGCAGCCAGTGTCTTGGACTAGCCATAATACCTGGTGCTGGCCCCTGCGGCACTAGATTTCGTGTCCTCGCCTGGCGCCCCTTTGCACAAAAAGAATCGTCTGGCCACGGAGTCGTCCACATTATGCTGCCCGCGGCTGTTTGTGGCTTTCTTTCGGGCCGCGCTTCCATTCTCAAGTCTCTCCCTCCCCCCCCTTTGTTCCCAACTCAAGAATGTTTCTTCGGCCTGGTGCTGGCCCCTGCGGCACCAGATTTCTTGTCCTCGCCTGGCGCCCCATTTGCGCAAAAAAGAATCGTCTGGCCACGGAGTCGTCCACATCATCATCATCAGCATCAGCATCAGCATCATCATCATTATCATCATTATCATCACCATCACCATCATCGTCATCGCCATCGTCATCACCATGATCATCATGGACATTATCGACGCCATCATCACCACCATCATCATCGTCATCGTCATCACCCAATTCGGCACACCCCTCGCACGTTTCGTGGCCCCATAGGGAGCTCCACCGAAGGCCCCTGTGGCTGCGTTCGCATGCGCCCACCGCACCCATTTCGGCGCACCCCTCACACGTTTCGTGGCCCCATAGGGAGCCTCACCCAAGGCCTCCGCGGCTGCGTTCGCATGCGCCCACCGCACCCAGTTCGGCACACCCCTCACACGCGTCGTGGCCCCACAGGGAGCTCCACCGAAGGCCCCAGTGGCTGCATTCACATGCGCCCACCGCACCCATGTCGGCACACCCCTCACACGTTTCGTGGCCCCATAGGGAGCCTCACCCAAGGCCCCCGTGGCTGCGTTCGCATGCGCCCACCGCACCCAGTTCGGCACACCCCTCACACGTTTCGTGGCCCCACAGGGAGCTCCACCGAACGCCCCAGTGGCTGCGTTCGCATGCGCCCACCGCACCCATTTCGGCGCACCCCCCACACGCTTCGTGGCCCCACAGGGAGCTCCACCGAAGGCCCCAGCGGCTGCATTCACATGTGCCCACCGCACCCATTTCGGCACACCCCTCACACGTTTCGTGGCCCCATAGGGAGCCTCACCCAAGGCCCCCGCGGCTGCGTTCGCATGCGCCCACCGCACCCAGTTCGGCGCACCCCTCACACGTTTCGTGGCCCCACAGGGAGCTCCACCGAAGGCCCCAGCGGCTGCGTTCACATGCGCCCACCGAACTCATTTCGGCACACCCCTCACACGCTTCGTGGCCCCATAGGGAGCCTCACCCAAGGCCCCCGTGGTTGCGTTCGCATGCGCCCACCGCACCTAATTCGGCACACCCTTCACACGTTTCGTGGCACCGCAGGGAGCTCCACCGAACGCTCCAGTGGTTGCGCTCGCACGCGGTTCCACCCTCAATTTCGGAACACCCTTCATACGTTTCGTGGCCCCATAGGGAGCTCCACCGAAGGCCCCAGTGGCTGCGCTCGCATGCGGCTCCACATTTTAATTTTGGCACACCCCTCACACGTTTCGTGGCCCCACAGGGAGCTCCACCGAAGGCCCCAGTGGCTGCGCTCGCATGCGGTTCCACTTCTCATTCTGGCACACCCCTCACACGCTTCGTGGCCCCATAGGGAGCTCCACCGAAGGCGCCAGTGGCTGCGCTCGCATGCGGTTCCACTTCTCATTCTGGCACACCCCTCGCACGTTTCGTGGCCCCATAGGCGGCGCCGCCCCATTTCGGCACACCCCTCACACGTTTTGTGGCCCCATATGGAGCTCCACCTAAGATCCCCGTGGCGCAGCGCGCATGGCGCCGCCGCCCCATTGCGGCACACCCCTCGCGCGTTCCGTGGCCCCACAGGGAGCCGCATCTCAGGTCCAAGTGGCGCAACTCGCATGGCGCCGCCGCCCCATTTTGGCACACCCCTCACACGCTTCGTGGTCCCATCGGGAGGGAGGAGGAGGAGGAGGAGGAGAAGGAGCCCCCACGATATCCAGAATTGCGGTATTCACAACGACGTATGGTTGGGTCTTTCGTCAGGCTCATTTTCATTTCCCAACCATCCTGTGGTGTTGGGTCCTCGTTTTGAAGAGACGTCGCCCCGCGTTCCTTCCTCCTTCCTCCTCCTCCCCTTTGCTCCCCCCTCCCATCATCATCATCATCAGCATCATCATCATCATCAGGATCATTATCAGCATTATCATCATCATCATCATCATCATCGTCATCGTCATCGTCATCACCATGATCACCATCGACATCATCGACGTCATCATCACCACCATCATCATCGCCATCGTCATCACCCAATTCGGCATACCCCTCACACGTTTCGTGGCCCCATAGGGAGCTCCACCGAAGGCCCCTGTGGCTGCGTTCGCATGCGCACACCGCACCCATTTCGGCGCACCCCTCACACGTTTCGTGGCCCCACAGGGAGCTCCACCGGAGGCCCCAGTGGCTGCGTTCACATGCGCGCAGTGCACCGATTTCGGCACACCCCTCACACGTTTCGTGGCCCCATAGGGAGCCTCACCGAAGGCCCCTGCGGCTGCGTTCGCATGCGCCCACCGCACCCATTTCGGCGCACCCCTCACACGTTTCGTGGCCCCACAGGGAGCTCCACCAATGGCCCCAGTGGCTGCGTTCACATGCGCCCACCGCACCGATTTCGGCACACCCCTCACACGCTTCGTGGCCCCATAGGGAGCCTCACCCAAGGCCCCCGTGGCTGCGTTCGCATGCGCCCACCGCACCCAGTCGGCACACCCCTCACACGTTTCGTGGCCCCATAGGGAGCTCCACCGAAGGCCCCAGTGGCTGCGTTCGCATGCGCCCACCGCACCCATTTCGGCGCACCCCTCACACGTTTCGTGGCCCCACAGGGAGCTCCACCAATGGCCCCAGTGGCTGCGTTCACATGCGCCCACCGCAGCAATTTCGGCACACCCCTCACACGCTTCGTGGCTCCAAAGGGAGCCTCACCGAAGGCCCCCGTGGGTGCGCTCGCATGCGCCCACCGCACCCAGTTCGGCACACCCCTCACACGTTTCGTGGCCCCACAGGGAGCTCCACCGAAGGCCCCAGTGGCTGCGTTCACATGCGCCCACCGCACCCATTTCGGCACACCCCTCACACGCTTCGCGGCCCCATAGGGAGCCTCACCCAAGGCCCCCGTGGCTGCGTTCGCATGCGCCCACCGCACCCAGTTCGGCACACCCCTCACACGTTTCGTGGCCACACAGGGAGCTCCACCGAACGCTCCAGTGGCTGCGCTCGCGTCCGGTTCCAACCCCCATTTCGGTACACCCCTCACACGCTTCGTGGCTCCATATGGACGTCGGAGCGGCTGATCACCAGGAACGAATTGAAGGACGTGGAGGCCCAAGCCATTCTGGCTCAAGTGACACATCTCCCAAGGTGGTTCAGGATAACCAGCGGCTGCAAGCTCTGGCAGTAGCGAGCGACGGACGCGCCTAGCTTGACAACCACCTCCGGACTTCTTCGTGGAAGCGACGAACTCCCAAGAGCGCGAACCGCAGAAGTCGCGTCGTGGATGGATTGGCGAATGGCCTCGCGATGCCTTATCGCCGCGCCGCAAGGAGCATTGGGAGTGGCTCGAGACCCAGGCCCCGCAGACGACCGTTGCCGATGCTACCCCTACCTTTCAGAGAACGAACCGCTCCAATACATTCGATATCCTCTGGTCGTTTCTGGCAGCGCCACACGCTTCAAGGAGACGCTTCAAGGAGCTGGCTTTTACTTCACCGACGATGCGGCGCAACTGCCGCGACGAAGCTGCGAACCGTCCGATTCGCGTCCGCGGTGAGATCCCTTTGCCAGCCAGGCAGCAGAAAGATGCTCTCTCCTGCTTGCGGGAAACGATGCAAGCGATGCTCGTCAACAGGGGCCTCTGGTGTGACTCGAGGCGCATGAGCTGCGTGGGCTACGGCTCAGGCTGCTTCCACATCTCCACGAGCGATGACTCATGGACGCAAGTCGCTTCGAAATTAGACGACGGTCGGCTGGTAATCATCCCGAGTCGAGCGGAAACGGATCAACGAACATTTTTCGACATGGAGATCGATTGCGATGCTGACATAGCTACCGAAGGCTTGCCGCGGCTGTAGGACAAGCGTATACGGAACCCCAGAACACAGCGCGCTCACTCGATTCAGCCATCGGAGTTCGGGTGTCGCATCTTGCTTCTGAGCCGTCTGCAGCCGTGCAGCTTCTGAGCCGGCTGTGCCACCTGATTCTAGCGCCCCTAGATGGGTCGGAGTAGACAGGGTCGGTGGATCGCGCCGCGTCGCCGACGCATCGCCGATGCATCGGCGACGCGGCTCGACGTGGAGACCGCGTTTCCCAGCGGCGACTGCGGCGATGCGTCGCCGACGTTGCCGGCCGACGCGGCGCGATCCTTCGTTCCATTGACTCGGGCCCCAAGGCCTCCTACTCATTACGTGCGCGGTTAGGGCGCGCCGACGCCGTTGTCTCGGGCGTCTTCTGTTTTATTATCAGCGCCGCCCGTCTGCCCGCCTGTCTGCGCTGATCCCGTGTCGCCGCGCAGATCTGACGATCTATCTCAATCGCATAGAAAAAAAGGTTCCTGGGATGATGGTATGGGGGGTCTGTCCGTGTAGCTTGCTCCGTTCTTCGTTGGGTCGTCCAAGGGCACGTCGCGCCCGGGCCGCGCCGATTTGCCAGCGCACGCGCATGCTTTACTCATCCGTATCATCAGCAGCGTGGCGCAGCAAGTCACCAGCTGGAAAGGGCGCCTGCTTTCTCCTTCTCCTCTTCGCTTCTCCTCTCTCGCGCCCCCCCGCCCCCGCTCGCGCATCCTCGGCGCGCCCCCCGCGGGGCGTGCCTGGGCGGAGTCTTGCAGTTGCAGGGACTTGTTCCCGCCGCGGGGCCAGCGCATTGAGACCTGCTCAACATGAAGAGTTTGCCTTGCCAGTTTCGCTCGAGACATCTTCGCGACGCTGGGCTGAAGCGCGCCCGGATCTGTGGCGTTCCGCCCGGTTTCGCCTGCGATGTCGCTGCATGCCCGGGCTCGACGCCGCTTGCGAGGTGATCCGTTTTCGCGGCCTTGGTTTCAGAGGTGCCCTGACCTCAGGTGGCCCGAGAGAAGAGAGCCACTGGCGGCCCCCGATACAAGGACAAGGCCTTTTACACGCACGTCGGCTTCTTGAAGGGGATTGTCTGGGGGATTGTCAAGCGGTCTGTCCGGGGGGGGGTCCGGGGGTTGTCCTGGCGCTACCTTGCACGAGCCCTCTCTTGGACCTCCGCAGTCTGTAGCCTTCAGCCTTCTCCTCATTTCTCAGCGTCTTGCCACTTTCCCCGGCGACATCCTCGCATTTCTGAGCGCAGGGGTGGCGCGTCCTGACCTGAGGTTGTCGAGCCAGTTTCGCCCGAGACATCCTCGAAACTGCGGTTTGTGGGATGCTGCGCGCGACGTTGTTCAGCCAGTTTTGCCTGAGACAGCCTCGCAGCACTGCGCGCGAAGTTGCTTTGACCCACGGATCAGCAGAGACAGGGCCCCCACGGAATCGGAGGGGAAGGCGGCGAATGGCGCTGTCGTTGATGCGCCGGCCATATCCCTGAACGGGAGTAGTGCTGTCGCCTTCAGCGGCGACTACACTCTCGATTGGGAAGTTGTCGCCCGAGCACTGGGCGCCGCTCTCGCCCGAGCGCCAGCCACATCCCTGATCGAAGAAGGTGCTCCCACCAGCTCGCCGGCCACGTCCAGAGTTGGGAGCGGTGCTCTCGCTCAAGCGCTGGCCACGCATACGCGCAAGGGCACTTGTGGTCTCCGCGGGGGGGGGCCGGGGGCATGTCCGGGATCCGGGATTGTTTATGCGTTTTTTGTCCATGCAATATAGTAGTTCTCAGCAATCGATGGTTGTGGACTGCCGGAGGCCCGCTCATGTCCGCGCGTCCCCGTCGCCAGGGCCACGCTGCCGGGAAGATGGCGCCCCATCGATGCTCGCGCGAGCCCAAGGGCGCTACTGCGACCCAAGAACCCATGGTCACCTAAGGGATATGGATCAACTTCCACTGCAGCTTCCGTCGCGCATCGCTGGCTATTCGCCCGCCCCTGACATCTCGCACGCCGATGGAGTTATCGCGGCTGCGGGCCGTGAATTGATGCAGTCGTTTTCTGAAATACCAGCGCCCCCCATGGTAGACCGCATGCGCCTTGCCCCCCTTGAAGGCCCCCTGGGGGCCCTCAACATTGCCTATCCCCGCGCGCCTAACACCTCCGACCCGTTCCCGATGTTCCTGAATGCGCTGCGCGCGATCCGCCGCGAAGCCCCCGATGGGCGCGCGAAACTGTTCGGTTATCCTTGCATCCTGGAATGTGAGCCTCTGGATTCAAGGGGGCCGTCGCCGCGCTCAGGCTTCCCAGAAACGCCCCCCGACGTGATGGCGTTATTCCAGGAGTTTGGCTCGAGGCCGCGCTGCCCGTCTGGATTGGGCCCGCTGTCTGGCTCTCAGCGCCACTCTTGCCGCAGCGACAATTCAGACCTCTACGGTGGGCCAGCCGAATGCGAACAGCCCTTCTTATCACATTCCTGTTCCGGCTTCTCTGGAGGCGCATTGACGAGCTCCGCGCGACCGCTCCAGCTGGCGAGGCGGCTGCTCCGCACCCGAGCTGGACCAGGGTTCTCACGCGCGCCGCTGCCTCCCTTGCTAGGAGACGCATCGACTGTAGGCTGGCTGGAACACCCGAGGAATGTCATCGTTGGGCCGCGCTTGCTCTTCGCGGGCTTCGCTCTCACAAATGCCGGTCTCATTGACCGAGCTCTCTCGTGCTCCGGGCGCCTCGTGCACTACATCGACGACGCTTCTCTTGAACGCTTTGACCCGGAGGGTCTGCGCGGCCACATTTGCGAATCACATTTGAAGGTTTTGGATGCTGAGACGCTCGGTTTCGAGGAGGATGGCACGGTGGGCTTTCATGGGCAGAAGCAGGAACGCAAGCTCGAGAGCGTCTCCTCGCTTTCTGGCAGCAGTTCCGTAGTCGCACGCGGCTTGATGGAATGGTGGGCGCAAACAAAGACCCTTCCCCCGCCCCAGAGGCTTCTGCTGAGGCCCTTCTGTTTCGTCGAGGCAACGCGTCCTGCGCGCAGGCAGGAGAGGGCGTTCGTTGGCTTTAGCTGTCTTTCGTCCGCCGCGCCCCTGTAGGATCGGATCTATTTGAGGACAGTGGCCATGGGACATGCTACTCTGAGCTGATGAAGCGTCGTGAATATAGCATGCCAGGTCCTGATGGAATGCCGCAGCGCGGCCGGCGCCCCGGGCGCCCCCAGCGACGCCCTTAGAGCTCGTTGCGATTATTATAATGAGGTGGCCCTGGTCAACATAGACCCGCCCCCTGAAGATGCGCCACAGGTACCCATCACGTTCCACCCCAAAGGTGATTCGATGATGTGGGCCCCCAATTTTATAGATGCCCAGATAATGCGAGGCCTCTCTCGCTCTCGAACACTGATGAGAAGATAGTGAGTGTTTGCGTGGCTTGGCCTCCCAACGGAGTTGCCAAGCATGTGATTCCGCGCTCGCAGCCATGTACCCCGGGTCGCAGCATGGCGGCCCATATCGCCCGAGCTGAAGCATGGGCGGTTAAAGAGCATGCCCGAGGAAATCTTATAGTTCGATGGCCGTGACGGACAACTCCGCCGCTGCCCTCTCCATGTAGATTGTTTCTGATGGTCCTGATGCGCACGGGGGCCCTTGGGTTCATCGGTAAGTCTGCGTGCGCCACATGATCGGAAAAGGGCTGTCCTGGGGTAACAGTCGGGTAATCCTAATATCTCGGGGCGTGCGTTAGGGGGGCCTTGCTCCCTTGCTCCCATTTCGAGAGTAGATGAGTGCTCATTGTGCGTCGCACCTCCACTGTCACCTGGAATGCGCAGATGGTTGTCCTTATGGTATTCGGCAGACATTAACACACGCGCGACATCTCTTCGAGGTGATCTAGCGGCTGGAGGCCGCGGCTGGAATTGCCCTTTGAGATGTGAGTGTGCGCAGCATGAGTCAGTCCCAGGTCTTACGAGACCGCCCGGCATTATTCTCGGGCACTTACCCGCCCATGCTTGGCCTACCGTTCGCGCCGAGTTGCAATTATCTCGGCGCGACGATCGGCCCCGCCGCTTCCTCATTGGGAGCAGTCCATCATGAAGTCCACTCCCCGCGCTCACGAAGCGCGCGCTACTGGCCTTCCCTTCGCAAGGAACGCCCCCGCCCTCAGCGCCCTCTGTGCCGGCATCCTTTCATCCATCGTTTAATGTGCTTCTGCGTCTATGGCGCACGTCCACGATAACCTTTAAACTATCGAGCGTTGACAAATATGAAATCGCGGTTGCCTTGGCCCCTGTAGCGCGAGGCGGCCCCCCTGGCTTCGAAATGCCGTCTCATCCGTCGGTCCGAGGAGATCTTCGGGGCACTAGAAGCTCTTATCATTGCGTTTTGGGAGGATGATGCCACCTGCATCTATCGTGCGATATGCGGCATGTCGCTCGCCGTTTTCCATCGCTCCCGACCGGCGAAGCTTCCGAGTTGCTGCGCGTCGTGCTCTTGCACCCCCTCCCTGATTTCCCGCTGGGCGCAGGCGTTGACCCCCGCCCCCGCGCGGTCCGATGGGAAGCTTCCGAGTTGTTGCGCGTCGTGCTCTTGCACCCCCTCCCTGATTTCCCGCTGGGCGCAGGCGTTGACCCCCGCCCCCGCGCGGTCCGATGGGCGGGGGGGGCGACCTGATGACGCGACCATCCATATTATGAAAGGTGCCAAGTATGTTACTTATGACGCGGGCCCTCGCCCCGGCTCAATGTTTCCGCGGGTCTCGGCCAGAGCCACGATGTATGATGCGCGGCTCCGTGCCCAATCTCACGTTTTACGTCTGACTTCGATCAGATTCGCGATGCTCGGCGCTCAAGCGCCCCGCCTCGTCTCTTTTCACTCCCTTCCCGTTGTCGATCGACCCCGCGCGGTGTCGTAGTTTTCCATTGCGCCCCTTGACTCTTTCAGTTTTGCTCGCAAGTGTCGTCGACGCGCTACGCGCGGAGGCCCAGTCGACGAGCGGACTCACGCTCGTCTGAGGGGAACGGCCCGCCGACGCCGTTCCCTGGCCAGGCGCAGGCAGATTGACGGGTGCGTTCGTCTCCCGTCTCGCCCAGCTGGCTGAACTGCTCTGCCCGAGGGCAGACCGCCACCTGGAGCAAACGTGAAACAGGGAACTGACCCCCGAGAGAAGCGCGCCGGAGCGGGGGCCGCGAGCGCGAAGTCGAAGACGAACGCCGAGAAGAAGCGGGACAAGAAGGCGCGGGTGGCCAACTGGATGTTCGGCGGACTGGCGACTGCGCTCGCGACGGGCTGGCGCTTACGGACCGATGGCTGCCGCGGGCCCCGTCGGGCGGCAGGTCCGACGCATCTTCGGGCCGGGGCCGGTCGCGGCAGGATTGCGCCGCGCAGCTTCTTCCGCCATCGAGCCGCTGAGAAACTCTCGAGCGCCGTGGACTTCATGGGTGGGCGGCGCGAGAATGGCGACCACGAGAAGATCGCGGTCGCGGCGGGGTTAGCAGCGGGCCTGGCCCACCTCGCGCGGGGCCGCCTGAATCCTAACAGCGCGGGTAGCGAGGCGGGCGCGGACAGCGGCGCGGACGGCGGCGGCGACGGCGACGCCCGCGCTCTGGAAGAGGGCGTCGGCGACAGCGACGAGGAGCCTGATAGCGAGGCACTGTTCTCGGAGCTGGCGCGGGGCCGGCGGGGGCGATGATCGACTTGGAGGAGAAGTTTCGCGATGGCCGCGAGCCGCCCTGGCCGCCGCCTGCCCGCCCCCCTCCCAGCGCAGGCCGCGAGCCGCAACGTCGCGGAGAGGGCGCGGTGCCTAGCTCGGAGGACACCGACTCCTTCATCAAGAAACTGAACGAGCACGAGGCGGCGGTCGAGCTGGACTCGGGGAAGTCCGCGGCGCGGTCGCCCCCGCCAGGATCCTCGAGCGTCGGCAGTGGTTCGTGGAATGAGACCCAGCCAGAGCTCGACGACCCCGCGAAGGGGCAGATGACGCAGCTGTAGCTTGAGTCGGCGAACCCCAAGGATAGCCCCCTCGCGGTGCTGATGCAGTACACGCCCGAGAGTTTTGCGCCCAGGCGGGGGGCGCTCGCGCGCGCGCGCGGCGCCCGCGGCTTGGCCGAGCTCTACCGCGGAGGCCGCGCGCCGCGGGCCGGGGCGCAGGAGTGGCTCATGTCCGAGTTGCTGCAGCCCGCGAGCGCGGCGCCCGAGGTCGCGGCGCCGGCCTCGGCCCTGGGCCGCGCCGGGGGGCGCGGCGCCGCGAGCAACGGCCAGGCCACGGAGTTCGCCTGCTCGAAGCCCCATTCCATCTGGAAGGCGCGCGAGCGGACGCTGCGCCGCGCGGGCCGGCAGAGGCCGAAGTCCCAGAACAGCAACAAGTGGAAGAGCAAGGTCGACCGGGGCCTGGCGGCCAAGCAGTCATCGAGGGGACGGGCGCCGGGGACAAAGAATTGGTCGCGGACGGCGCGATCGCGGCATGCGCTGGTCAAGGAGGCGCGGCGGGCACTACGCCGCGGATTTGTTGGTATCCTACGTTGGCGCTATTCGCCCGTGGACCTCCGCGGGCTGGCGCTGACTCTCGCGGCGCGCTGGATTTCGCGCGCAGTCCGCGCGGGGGGGCTTCCACTGCGACGCTTTCGAGCACAAGGTTGTGACTGCCGCTGCGCCTGCTGCTCCGCCTAAGTCCAGCTCTCCCGATCGTCGCGACGCAGGACGTCAGGTGGTCAGCGCTGTCAGCGTTGAGAATGGAGGTGCGGGACTGGGACCCGCTGCGGTCGCTACTTCAGCTGCCCTTCCCTTTGGATCGGAGGCGGCCGAATTCCAGGCTTGCGCCGAGCGTTTTGCGTGTGGCGTGGAGGAGGGTGACGAGGACTATCTCGGCGATCAGGAGCATGGTGGCGGGCTGCGAGAATGCTTGGCAAACCGGGGCCCCGGGGGTCCAGCGCCGCGGTGGAGGAGGACCGGAAGCTGGCAAGCCCCTTGCAGAAGCGGATCATCTCGGACAGCTGGGATCGGCACGCAGCGAGAGCGAAGTGGGGGGCCATCGGCGACGGCGGAGCGGCGCCCAGGCGTGGTACGGGCACGGTTGGAAGCAGCTAGTTTTGAATTACGAGTGCTGCTACTAGTTGCGCTACTCCTTCTATTACTGCTACTGCTACTGTTACTGCTACTGCTGCTACTACTACTACTACTACTACTACTACGACTACGACTACTACTACTACTACTATTACTACTACTACTACTTCTCCTACTACTACTACTACTACTACTACTACTATTTCGACTACTTCGACTACTACTACTACTACTACTACTACTACTACGACTACGACTACGACTACTACTACTACTACTACTACTACGACTACTACTACTACTACTATTACTACTACTATTATTACTACTACTACTACTACTACTAGTACTGCAACATCAGCTACTACTACTACTACTACTACTACTACTACTACTACTACGACCTACTACTTCTATTACTACTACGACCACTACTACTACTACTACTACTACTACTACTTCTTCTAC
>CAUYUJ010006925.1:280000-285000 GCA_963575745.1 Prorocentrum cordatum | reverse complement strand
CGAGGACGACGACGACGAGCCCTTTTTTCTGATTTTCTTGGGAGCCTCCTGGGCTATGTTTGGGAGTTTCTTGGGCTCTTTGGGGGGCCCTTTGCGCCCTTACCGCGCATGCTTATGATGCGTCCTGACTGTGGGGTAGGTTCATGCGGTGATGGCGCGCCAGCGACGCTGGCGAAAGCGCTCAAGTATGAACTCCACACGGTGGAACTACGGCAACGCCACAGGACACGACGGGAAGCAGCCCTGAACGATCAGGGCCGCGATCGGATCAAGGCTGAACGATCGACGCGATGTCAGAAGCCTGCGCGTGCCGACGCCGCGCAACTCTGCCGCACTCCCGTGCTCGCCCCCTCCCCCATCGGCACGTCCGCGGCGGCCCCTCCGAGAGTGTTCGCTGTGGCCTAGCCCCTCGCCGCCGTGGGCCCGCGGCCCCCTCCTCCCCCGCCGGCCCGCAGCCCGCCCCTCGGGATGGCCGCCGCGGTGGGCTGGCACACGGTGCTGCTCAGAGGAGGGCAGCGCACCCTGAGATCATGGCGGCCCAATTCTTCCGAGCCGGGCGTTCTCGCTCAATTTCGGGCCCCGGGGCCTTCGCAGATCGATCCGGCTCGGAAAATGATGCAGGAAGATGAGGTTCGGGGGTTTGGACGTTATTTTCTGCGATGTTGCATTTTTGTTGCAACGTCGGATCTCAGGACCGATTCTGCTACCCTTGCCTCGTTGTCGCGTTTTTGGATCTCCTGGGAGGCCCTCCTCGCCACCGCTGGACTCGCCTTGACATTCTGGTCAGAGCGCACCCTGGGAGAGGTCCGGATAGTAGCGGTGTCGGTACCTCTTGGCCTCCCAGGTGCTGCTCAGGAGCGACGGGGCGGCCGTGGCCTGCGGCTGGAACTTGGAGCCGGCTGGGGGTCTGACGCTTCCCTGGGCAGCCCAAAAGTACGTTTCCTGGGCAGCCCGGAGGTGCCTGCAAGGACGCTCCCCTGGGCAGCCCGAAGGTTTCTGAAGTGGCGAGATTCGAGGTGCTGGGTTCGACAATCAAGCAGTGGCGAAGCGTTTTGACGTACCTTTTGTGGTTTCTACGAAATGTGTTTAGAATATTTAATCGCTTCGCTCATTCCGCCGGCCCATACAGTCTCATGTCTGCCGTTTGCCCGAGGGCCTGGTGTCAATGCGGCGCTTTGGGGGTTCCTGGGGCCGCTTGGGGGACTCCTGGGGCGCTCGGGGGGGCATTTGGGGGGCCTCCTGGGGCCGCTTGGGGGACTCTTGGGGGCCTCCTGAGGGCCTCGTGGGGGCCTCTTGGGGCCTCTTAGGGGCCTCTTGGGGCCTCGTAGGGGCTTCTTAGGGCCGAGGGCTCGAAATGTTGTTTCGTGTTCCCTCTCTGGGGCCCCTTTGGGGGCGTTCTTGGGGCCCTCTTGGACCGTCTTGGAGGCTTCTTGGGCCGTCTTCGAGCCCTCTTGGGCCATCTTGGGGCCCTCTTGGGGGCCTCTTGGGCCCTCTTGGGGCGATCTTGGGGGCCTCTTGGGCCGTCTTGGGGCGTCGGGAAGCCGAAAAGGTGGAAGCTCCAAAATCTCTCAAACACCTAAGGAAAAGCAATGAATTTTGCATCCGGGGGCCCTCTTGGGAGTGCTCTTGGAGGCCTCTTGGGGCGTTTGGGGGCTATCTTGGGCGTCTTGGAGCGATCTTGTGGCATGTCGGACCCCTCGTGTACCATCTTGGGGGCCTCTTGGGGGCCTCTTGGGGGCCTCTTGGCCTTTCTTGGGGCTCTCGGGGACGTCTCGGAGCCCTGTTGGTGCGCTCATGGGGCGCTCTGGTGACTTCGCCCGGGGATCAGCCGCGAGTCGCCCGGGGTACTTTTCGTCCGGGGACTTGTTAACCAGTTACCGGAGATCTTAGCACGCCTCTGGCCTGTTGGGCCGGCGAATTTCTGGCTGGGACCGTCCTGTTTTCACACACCCGGCTTATGTTCTAAGATCCTTGTTTCGTTAGTGGAGCATTTTTGGGTTCTAAAAAGATTTCGTGGTAGGCCTATAGGAATGCCGGGACGGGCGGTTCCTGCTCAAGATAAGGTGGTGATAAGATGGTTTGCCTTCTTCTGTCTCTGGTGGCCGTGTTCGGGCTCCGGGCCGTTCAAAACAGATCCGATGTTGAGCGGATCTACCTTCATCTCTTTCTTTTCTTGTTCTTGGATGTTTTCTCTTCATTTATCTTTCTATTATCATAGTTCTCTTTATCTACTTGCATCTCTTTCTCCGTCCTTTCTTCATCTACCTTCATCTCTTTCATCTCTTTCTTTTTCTGGGGCCCAACCAGCTGAGACGCCCCGGTCGCCTCCAGTCTGGAACGCATCTGGGCAGTGCAGGCTCCCAGCGTTGGACGGCGGCCTGCGATACACGCAGGTCGCCGCGGGCGGGTGGCACACCGCGCTGCTCCGGAGCGACGGGCGTGCCGCGTCCTGCGGCTGGAACGCCGACGGCCGGTGCGACATTCCTGCCCTGGACGGTGGGCTGACCTACACGCAGGTCGCTGCGGGTGGCCGGCGCACCGTCCTGCTTCGCAGCGACGGGACGGCCGTTAGGGGGCCACATGCGAACCCTACCCCTACCCCCTACGATTTCTGAGGGGGAGGGGGGGGTTCACTTCGTTCGGGAGCTCCCGAGCGAAGTAGACCCCACCCTCCCCCTCAGAAATCGTGGGGGGTAGGGGTAGGGTTCGCATGTGGCCCCCTAGCCGTGGCATGCGGGTGGAACGACGTCGGGCAGTGCCGCCTTCCAGAGCTGGACGGAGGCCTGAGGTACACGCAGGTGGCCGCGGGCGGCGAGCACACGGCGCTGCTCCGGAGCGACGGGGCGGCCGTGGCCTGCGGGTGGAATGGGTCCGGGCAGTGCGACGTCCCAGCTCTGGGCGGAGGCCTGGCCTACATGCAGGTGGCCGCAGGCGGCGAGCACACGGTGCTGCTCAGGAGCGACGGGACGGCCGTGGCCTGCGGGTCCAACGAGCATGGGCAGTGCGACGTTCCAGCTTTGGATGGAGACCTGACCTACACGCAGGTGGCCGCAGGCGGCGAGCACACGGTGCTGCTCAGGAGCGACGGGGGTGCCGAGGCTTGCGGCAGGAGCTCGAGGGAGAAAAAACGGCATGTTCGCCGGCGTGGACCCCAAAGAGATGGTGCCTTGTGCTGTTTGGGGTGCAGGCGGTGTAATGTATGCGACGCAGCCAATGTAAGGCAGCATATGCGGTGCGGTCTATGTGGTTCTACGAGCGTTATTATTTCATTGCTTCGGGCATTATGGGCATTATAGTCCCCAGCGCCCCCCCCCCACAGTGCGCCCCGCCCGGGGCTTTGCCGTCGTGCGCATCGGGTTCCGCATAGGCGTCCGCATAGCAATCCGCACAGGACTCTGGTCCGCAGTCGTCCTCGTCCTCGTCTTCGTTGTCGTCGTCATCATGGTCGTCGTCATTGCCGCTCGTCGCTCCTCGCTTGTCGCTCATCGTCGTCGTGCGCGCAGGCGCGGCTGGAGCCTGTTTTTTATTCCGGGCCGATGACGGCCGTCATCTGGGGGGGGAGGGTGCCGATGACGTCACGTTTCGCGCCGGCGGCGTCTGGGAATGCCCAGGAACGACCATGGACGGGTAGCAGTAGCATGTAGGTTGCGATCTGCACCATGGCGCCTGTGTGCACCACAGTGCTCGCGTGCACCACAGCGCCTGCGTGCACCGCACCGCCCATATACACCACAGCAGCCGCGCGCTCCACAGCACCAGTGTGTGTCACAGTGCCTGCGATCACCACAGCGCTCGTATACACCACAGCGCCTGCGTACATCACATCAGCCGTGCGCAACCCAGTACGAGGGTACACCACAATGCATACGTGTACTACATCGTCTGTGTACGGCGCGCCTGCGTGTTCCAATGCAGCCGTGTGGAACAGAGCATCAATGTTGCATATTGCATGTCATATGGAATCGTTATGACAAATTGGATCGCCAATGGGTCCCACTGACAACAATGGTTCCATATTGGATTCGGCAAGGAGCCCTCCTGGAAAATGGAGCGCCGCTGGAATTCACAACTCCTCCCGAGTCCTTTTGCATCACCCTAACTCCTCCCATTTGCGTCCAGGGGGTTCCAGCTGAATTGGCCGTCCGAGAACCAAGTGGTTTGATTGCATAGACCATTATGCGGCCCACGCTGACATGCGCACGTGCGCTGCAGCGCATGAGAGGGGGGAAAGGTGATTGAGGAGGAGGAGGAAGAGGAGGAAGAAGAGGAGGAGGAAAAGGAGGAAAAGGGGGCGGAGGAGGAGGGAGGAGGGAAAAACGTCGCATTCTATTATCAGCAGTTCTTTGGAGTGGCGTTTAGCTGTCCGCAGCAGATCCTCAGCTACATGCTCCTTCTGCGTGTCCTGTGCCCTCAAGCATTGTGGTGTACACCAGCGCTGCGCTGCACGCGGATGTTGTGGTGTACACAGGCGTTGTTGTGTGCACGAGCGCTGCGGTGCACGCACGCATTGTGGTATACGGTGTACAGAAGCGCTGTGTTGCACATGGTTGCTGCGGTGTACACATTCGCCGTGGTGTACAGCGGTTCTGTGGTACACGCAAACATTGTGGTGTACACAGGCGCTGCGTTGCACACGGTTGTCGCGGTGTACGCAGGCGCTGTGGTGTACACGCGCGCTGGTGCACGCGAGCGTTGTGGTGTATACAGGCGCTGCGGGGCAGGTCGCCACCCACATGCTGCTCCTAGTTGGCCCCGGTCATCTTTAGTCATTCTTGGACGCCGCCGGCGCGGAACGTGACGTCATGGGGGGGGGCGGGGCCAATGACGGCCGCCATCATGGAAAATCAAAAAAGGTTCCTGTGGTGCCAGAGCTACGCGGCGGGGGGAGGGCGTTACGTTATGCGCCCCGTCCGCCCCCCGTTCCATAATGTCCATTATTGTGAAAATTAAAAACGCGCTCCATGAATGGCACTCGCACTGTTAGCAATCGTCGGCGAGCC
>CAUYUJ010006925.1:252500-277500 GCA_963575745.1 Prorocentrum cordatum | reverse complement strand
CGGCCTCGGGGTCGAGTCTCGGGGGCCTTGGCGGGCGGTGGATACGGATTTGGATAAGGAGTTTGGTATACATATGTACAAATTTGTAGTATATATACATATATATATACATATATATATATATATATGTATCGGAGTAGGCCGGGGGGGCCAAGAACTGCTGCCTCAGGTTCGCATGGGGGGCCGGGGAGGCCGCGGGGGCTCCAAGAGGGTTCAGGGGGGGCCCCAGGCCCCCCCAGAGGCTCAGCTAGCTGGCTCAAGAGGCGCCCAAAGCGCCCCAGGTTGCCTTGAAGGTGGCTGAAGAGCACACTGAGATAGCTTCTGGACGGGCCACGAGCGCTCGAAGACAGCCCAAGACTGCTCCTAGACGGTCAAAGGCATTCAAGAACGTGCAAGAGGACGCCGAGAAGGCCCTCCAAGAGCAACAATCTAGCATTTCCGATTGGAAAACGTATATTTCTTGGATAGTTGCTTTCAGTCCTACCAGCGGCCGCGACGGCCCCCAAAGTGAACTCCAGACGACCCAAGAGGCTCCCAGGAGTGCCCCCAGGCGGCCTGAAAAGAGAGCTTCAAGCGGCACAGAATTTTTTCGGTCGGCGGGGCGAGAGCGAACCTCTTCTGCTAAAAGCTAGGCGGGCTACGCACAGCTTTAATCCGGGAGATAGGGCACAGGCGGGCGGGGCCTCAGGCGGCCAGAGTGGGCGGGGCCAAAACTATCGCTTCAAGCGGCACAGAAGAGCTCCAAGACAACCCCAGAGAGCCCCCAGGAAGCCCGAAGGGGCCACCAGAGGATTCCTACATGGTCGGAGAGGGGCCCCAAAAGGGCCCCAAGACGGGCTCGGGCCCCCATGACGGGCGAAGAGGACCCCGGAACGGCCGCACTGGGCTACCAGAGTTTCCAAGAAAGGCCCACCAGGACTCCCTGAAGACGGTCCAGGAGGCCGCTGAGAAAGCTCCGGGTGCAAAACATGAGCATTCCCCACGGATAAAACGTTACGTAATTTCTATGGTATTGGTTTCTTATGTTCCATCGGCGGCCACGTCGGCCCCAAAGGCTCCCCAACTCGGCGCCACACGGTCCACGAGGCCTGCGAGAGCGCTCCAAGACAGCCTCAAGAGAGCGTCGAGCAGCACAAGAGAGCTTCAAAACAGCCCGAGAGAGTCCCCAGGGAGCCCGAGGGAGCCACCGGAGGATCCCCACATGGTCGTAGAGGGCCCCATGAGGGCCTCAAGACGGCTCAGTTACTCATGACATTATAAGAGGGACTTGGGACAGCCAAAATGGGCTCCCAGACGGGCCACAAAAAGCCCAAAGGACCCCCCCACGACTGTCCAAGAGGCCGCTGAGAAGGCCCTCTAAAGGCAAACATCTAGCATTCCCTATGGAAAACCGAATATTTCTGGGAGCCACGCTTTTCAGTTTTACCAGCGGTCGCGACGGCCCAAGAGGTTACCCAAATGAACCCCAGACGGCCCCAGAGGCCCCAAAAAGGGTTCCAAGATGGGCTTACGAGAGCTTCAAGCGGCACAGAAGAGCTACAAGACATCCCAAGAGAGCCCCCAGGAAGCCCGAGGGGGCCCCAGAGGATTCCTACATGGTCGGAGAGGGCCCCAAGAAGGCCCCAAGACGGGCTGAGCTCCCAACGACGAGCCAAGAGGGACTCGGAACGACCGAAATGGGCCATCAGACGGGCCAACAAAGGCCCCAAAGGACTCCAAATGAAGGCCCACAGAGGCTCCAGAGACTGCCACAATGCTTCCAAAAAGGCTCCCGGCACGCGTTGAGAGAAGAGGAGGAGGAGGACAAGGAGGAGGAGGAGGAGCACGGGAGGAGGAGGAGGAGGAGGAGGAGGAGGAGGAGGAGGTGGGAGAGGAGGAGGAGGAGGAGGAAGATCAGGAGGACGAAAAGGGGGAAGAGGAGGAGGAACATTGTTCTTGTAAGATTATCTTGTTCTCTGATTGTCTGGTTCGGGGAGGGATGCTGAGGACGAGGAGGGAAGGGGAGCGCAGTATGAAGAGGGCTCGAGAGGAGGAAGTAGGTGAAGTAGGTGAAGGAACACATGGAGGGACACACCGAAGAGCGGGGATGACAGGGAGGAGGAGGAGAAGGAGAAGGAAGAAGAGAAGGAGGAGGAGGAGGAGGAAGTGAAGGAATCTGGATCCCTTTCAGGGAAACGCCGACGATGACAAGGATGAATATAACATGATGGGAAGAGGGATAACAGGAAGAGGAGGAGGGTAAGGGGACTGCAGTGGATCGGGGATGATGACAGCAATGACGCTGATGATGATGACCGCGCCGACGACGACCAACAAGATGATGATGATGCGGACGATGATGCTGAAAAGTACGATGACGATGATGGCGATGGTTGTCAAGATGCCGTTGATTATGGTGGTAATGATGATTGTTGTGATGGTGACGGTGAAGGTGACCATGACCATGACGATGGCGATGAAGATGACGGGGATGAGGATGACACTGATGACGATGATCATGACCCTAGCTAGAACTTGAGCACGCCGCCTGGGCTAGGCGGCGCGCGGCCCGAAGGAACAATCAAGCCGCTGCGGCGGCCGTGGCGCTCGCCAGAAAGCTGGGGCACGGGCTGGTTTCGCCCAGCTGGTTTCGCCGGGGCTGATTTCGCTGGGGCTGGTTTCGCCCGACGCTGGTTTCGCTGGTTTCGCCCGACGCTGGTTTCGCTGGCGCTGGTTTCGCCCCGCTGGTTTCGCGGGACATTAAAGTGTGGTGCATAATCGAGTGGGCACGCGAGAGCCCTAACGCGCGGGTCGGGTCGGGTCGGGCGGATCCTAACGGGCGGGTCGGGTCGGGTCGGGTCGGACGGACCCTAACGGGCCGGCCGGGTCGGGCGGGCGGGACATTAGAGTGTGGCGCATATAATCGAGAGGGCACGCGAGAACCCTAACGGTCGGGTCGGGTCGGGTCGGGCGTACCCTAACGGGCGGGTCAAGCCGGGACGGGCAAGCGGACCCTAACGGGCGGGCTAGGTCGGGCGGGCGGGACGTTAAAGCGTGGTGCATATAATCGAGAGGGCACGCGAGAACCCGAACGGGCGGGTCAGGTCGGGTCGGGCGGACCCTAACGGGCGGGTCGGGTCGGGACGGGCAAGCGGACCCTAACAGGCGGGCCGGGTCGGGCACGCGGGACATTAGAGTGTGGTGCAGATAATCGAGAGGGCACGCGAGAACCCTGACGGTCGGGTCGGGTCGGGTCGGGCGGACCCTAACGGGCGGATCGGGTCGGGTCGGGACGGGCTGACCCTACTTCGTATATTTTGGGTTTTGTGCGATTTGAAAATGCATCCCCTTTGCATTGCAACGCTGTTGCAACTCAGTCGTAAGGTCATTGTAATGTAGTTGCGTGAGATACAACTCCGCATACTTCTCCAGCGTTACAAGTGTTGCAAGTGGGTTGTAATATGAAAATGTAGCTAAAGTTAATTCCCCACCAACAGAAATCAAGAAACTTGCAAACGACTTGCAATGCAATTAGAAAGATACGCGGAATACAGGAAATTAACAATAATTACAAAGCAGTTCCGTTCGGTACATGAGCTTCTGACGCTGATTTACCCGAGCGAATTTGGGTCTGCGGACGCCACGTGGCCAATGACGGCTCGCTGGGTTTCGGTCCCGTTGTCCTTCCTTGGTCGATCCTGGTCGGTCTTCTTGGCCCTCGGTTGGTCCCTCGGCAATCTGTGGCCCTTGAAACCGTCCGAGCCCCCGTCCCTTCACTATTCCCGCCCCTCTTCCGTCCCATAGTCATTCTGGCTTCAAGTCTCCCGCGTTTGCGAGTGGTCGAGGTTCCCACAGTCATCGCGACCTCGCACGCGATGCCGTTCTGCTACGAGTGCAAGGCCGAGAAGGACACAGGGGGCACGTAAGATGAGGAGGATGACGGGTAAGAGGAGGAGGAGGAGGAGGAGGAGGAGGAGGAGGAGGGGGAGGAGGAGGAGGAGGAGGAAGAGAGGGACATGAGGGGGGCGAGGACAATGGGAAGGAGGAGGGCCACAAGGCCCGGGAGGGCAGATGCGCGGCGAAACGGCGGAGGCGGAGGAAAATACAAAGGAGGAGGACTAACGAGAGACGGAGGAGGGCGAAGGAGGAGGAATAACGACAGAAGGAGGAGGATAATCAATAAGAGGAGAATTGAGAGGATTGCGATGAGGGGAAGGAAGGGGGAAAGAAGGAGAAGAGGGAGGATCACGACGAGGAGGAGACAGAAGAGAATCAGGACGGGGAGGAGGAGGAGGAGAAGGAGAGGGAGGATGGGGAGGGGGAGGAGGAAGACGGATGAGGAGGACGCGAGTAGGGAGAAGAAGGAAAAGCACGAACATGGAGAGGGTGACGGAGAACATGAGGAGGATGAGGTGGGAGCGAGGGGGGAGGATGAAGCGCGAGAAGGGCAGCGTATTTCTCGGGGCCCAAGAAAACATATTGTTTCGGGGGGTGTTTTGATGGTGTCTCCCACACGTCCGTCTTGCTTTCTCGTGCCGCCACTGCCCATCCTCCTCCGTGCCGCCCCTCCACGACACCTCATCCCCCTCCTCCTCCGCGTCGCCCCGCCCGCATGTCCCCCCCGCCAGGGGCGCGCCAAGGTGGCGCTCAAGAGCGACACCTCGGTCTCGCGCCGCTGCTCCGACTGCAACAGGTTCAGGGGCAGGCGCGATCGGTTCTTTGCCACCAACCCCATCATCAACGAGGCGCGGAGCAACCGCTCGGATCCCGATGAGTTCGGGGCACAGGTCGCGCCCCACGTGAAGGAGACCCACCAGCGCACCAGCAAGCGGAAGTTCGTTGGCCATGGCGACTTCATGGACGAGGGGGACTTGCGCGAGAAGTACAAGAACAAGCCGCAGACCGTGACCGATGGCACCCTCAAGAATGTTCCGAGGTTCTACGATGAGGACACAGAGAGGCGGCTCTACCAGGATACCAAGTATACTCGGCCCCAGGAGGAGGGGTTCGACAGGGCGCTCTCGGTCGACGAGGAGCTCCACGAGGATGCCACGGCGAAGAGGAACAAAAGGGTGAGGAGGCCTGCCGCTGCGCCGAGCACCCCGCGGCCTGGCGAGGACGGCGCCGTCGGTCGAGGGCAGCGCGGAGAAGACGTTCATCCTTCTCTGGGCCCTCACGGGTTGCAAGGCACCCGCCGCAAACCTCATGAGTTGACGTCGACGAGGCGCCCGACATCGAGTTGGCGATCGACGAGGCGTTCGCTGATCGCCAAGATCAAGGAGCAGAAGGGTAGGTCCAAGGAGGCTCTTCGCAAGACATCCGTCTCGCGCGCCGAAGCGCAGCTCATGGTGCCCGACGGCGAGGGCGAGGCGCACGGCGAGGGGCCCGAACCTGCTGCGCGCGACGGCCCCATTGCAGTCGGCGTCGAGGCCGAGGCCCCTGGCGAGGCAGATGTCGAGACTCTCAGCTACTGCTCTGGGGCCGAGCCCAGCGATCGCCCGCGCAAGCGGGTCAAACGCAAGGGTTCTCACTCGGCCTTAGGCTGCGATGCGAGCCGCCCAGCGTGGGAAAGCCACGCAATCCGCGTGAGACGCCAGTTGTTAGTTCCAGGTGCCACCGCCGTTAGAGGTGCCACCACCCTTGAGGCTCCTGTGGAGAGTGCGCTAGCAGCCGCGCGAGGGTTTGTTGCGCAGTGCACTACTAGTCGCAGCTTGAGAGCTAGTTCGTTTGTCGCATGCCGCCACTCGAGATGTACTTCAGCGCTTTGTCGACGTGGCGGTGGCGAAGACAGATCCTCCCCCCCTCCTCCTCCTCCTCTTCCTCCTCCTCTTTTTCTCCTCCTCCTCCTCCTCCTCCCTCTTTTTCTCCTTCCGCCTGAAAAAAACTGGGGCTGCCTCGCGCGTTTCTCACCCCTCGGTTACCACCGCGGCCCTTGGATCCAAAGATCGCCCTGGGGCGACCCCGCTCTTCTGTCCTCGACCCCAGTTGGCCGATCCTCCTGATCATCTGCATCCGCCCTCCTGCCAGTGAAGCAACAAGGGCGCGCCTCGCGCTGATTCCTCCTAGCGCCTTCCCCCCTCGGCCCTGGGGCTCGAAAACCAGTTCCAAGGCCCCCCATTCGCCGGCCCTCGATCCAGGGACATGTTCAGCGCCCCGCCATCCCATTCACCCCGTCCACCCCACTGCCCGTCCCCCCCCCCCCCCCCACCCCACCCCACCATCCTCACCTCCCCCCTTCTCATGCCTCACCTCTGATTCCTCCTCGTCTTCCTGCGCGTTCTCGCCCGCCTCCTGCTCGCCCTTTGCATCCGCCCTGCCAGCTTGCCGCTGTTCAAAACCTGGGGCCGCCTTGCGCGTTTCCTCTCTCAGCTGCGTTTGTCCCTCAGACCTTGGCGCCTTAATACAGGTCCTGCCCCCCTCTCCTGTCCTCGATCCCTGGGCTTTTGATGTTGCTGCCGAATGATGCTGCTGCAGACGTCTTGCGGCGGTCTTGGAGCCATCTTTGGACTGCAGCCTCTGGGGTCGTCTTGGAGTCCTCAGGGGTCGTCTTGGAGTCGCCTTGGGGCCTTGGACTCTTGGGGTCTTGGAATCTGGCGCCTTGGAATCTGAGGGTCTTTTGGACCCTTGGAGCGCTGGGGTCTTGAGATCAGGGGGCAGAGGGCCTTGGAACTTTAGGGTCTTGGCCCTTCGGAGTCTTAGGGCTCTCAGGGTCTTGGGCCCTGAGGTCTTGGGGTCTTTGGGCGAGGTCTTAGAGTCTTAGGGGTCTTAAGGTCTTGGGGTCTTGGGGGTCTTAGAGTCTTAGGGTCTTAGGGTCTTGGAGTCTTGGGGCCTCGGGGGTCTCAGGGTCCTAGAGGTCTTGAGGTCTTAGAGGTCATAGGGTCTTGGGGTCTGAGGTCTTAGAGCCTGAGGGGTCTTAGGGTCTTGAGGGCGGAACGACGACGCCCAAAGCTGTGATTGGTCTCCTCGCGCTCTGGAATGAATGGCACACACGTAAGCGTGCACGTATACGTTGTGGATGTAGAAGTCGCAGTAGCAGTCGCAGTATCACTACAGGTATCAGCGAGAAGAACAGAGGTAGGAATGGTATTGTTCCTGATGCCAGAAGCCGTTCAACCTTAACACCACCATACTAAAGCCAGCAGTTGTGGTGACCATGGAAGTAGGTCTAGTGGTAGGCTGGCAGGCGTCGCATGATTAGTTGCGTCGGCGGCTGGCGTGCTAGTAGTTCTAGTGAAGGTGGTGGTAGTGGTAAAGGTATTGTAAATTTTAAGCGACGTCGTGATAGCGAAATTCGCAATGGTAGTACCAGTAACATAAGACGTGTACTACCGAAGCGTAATTCGTAGCACGTTGGATGTCGCAGCAAAGATAGCGCACTAGCAGCCCCTGAAGCACGCTGTAGGAGGTGCCCTTCTTGACGCCTTAGGCCAGGAACCTACTTGACAGCTCGGCTTAGACCTCCCGAGACACACGCACGTGCGTATCATTCTAGGTATATCAACGAGCCGCGCGTTGCATGCTGTTACCCAGCGCGCGCATTTTCAGCCTGGAGTGTAGCAGTATTAGGTAGCAGAAGACGAAAGAAGACGAAACCACTTGTGTCGCGTGAATTCCAATAAAGCGTTGGCGCGGGGCCCACCAGCAGAAGGACAAACAAAAAGCCTTCGACATTCGCCCCCCCCTGGCGTTGGAGCACCCCGAAGTAAAGATAAAAGGAGGCCGGCACCCGGAGCTCTGCCACCTCCCCCCGCCCAAGCCGAACCCCCGCTGCCATTCTCACAGGGGCGCTCTGGAAGGTGGCCGAACGCTCACTGACCCAAACGTCGCTTCGACGAGAGGTAGGAGGACGAGAGTTAGTAGGGATATGATTCGGGGAGGTGAGATGACGAGGCGAGGAGGTAGGAAGAATAGGTGGGGAGGCTGAGAGATAGCAAGGTAGAGGATAGGAGATAGAGTGGAAAGTCGAGCGTGCAAGCGCCGTGCAAGTGCGTGCTAGTGCGTGCAAGTGACTTGCACGCTAGCCGCTTTCACGCGGATGCATCGCGTGCAAGTGGGGTCCCGCGCGCAAGTGGCGGGGCGGTGAGCCGCGCACGTGGCGCGCAAGTGCGTGCAAGTGATGTTCGGTCACAACCACAACGCATATAAGATCACGCTGCGTAGCTTTTTTAAGCTCAAACGTTTAAGCTCGTTTCCGACTCTTCCCTTCGTCGAGCTAGCCTGTCGACGGTCGACCGTCCGACGGGGCCTCTCATCATTTTCGTTGCGGCCCGTATCGAGTACATCAATTGCATGGTGGCCAGCGGTGGTACACTGGGGGATCTTGGGGCCAAGCTAGCAGAGGCGATCATCGGCAAGTTGGCGATGACTCGAATCTCTGTCGCCGAGGGCTGCTACATCATCAGGCAGACCAGCGCTATCGGGCTCAGCGCTGAGTTAGTGACGAACGTGCGTGAGGCCATCGACCGGGAGGTATCCATGGCGGACATCGGAGCAGTCGACCAGAGGTCTGGCAACCTACCCAAACAGCAGTGCCTGCACCTTCATCACTACCTTAAGCAGTCCGACTGGGAGGTGTTTCTCAACCACAAGATCGGCTATGACAAGAAGCTCTACCACATGGCACGCGTCTTGATCACTTCGAAGGTGACTAAGGGTGGCGAGCCGACGTTCGCAGCCGCGACGGCGCTCGCACTGGTCACATTGGCTCTTCTTTCACCTTCCGACGCTTACAAAGACAATGGCCACTTGAAGACGCGCGTCAGACTTGCGACCAATGCGCAGAGGGGCCCGCAGGTGCACAGCGCCGACATTGAGGAGTTCAAGCGCGACAACCCCCAGCTCTACGCGGACGCCTACGGTGGCGCGCCGCCAGCCCCGTCCAAGCTGGACGTCATCCAGATCAACATGCTCCAGGGTCCGCGTCGTTCAAATGCTACTGGCGCTGCTTCTGGCACGAGGGGGGGGGGGGGGGGGGGGCGCCCAGCAGGCGCCTGCCAACCCTGGGGCCAGATGCGAAGCACGTTCGGTTTAGGACATCCAGATCCAGCGTTCGGCGCCCCGACCCCTGGGCTGCACATCTTTGACCGCCCGCGCCCTGCATCGGGCCAGTGCGCAGCAGGCGGCCGTGGCCATCTCCCTCTGGAGTGGCATGGGGCGGGCCAGAGCCACCATCACATGCGCCCGATGGCGCCGTGCCAGCCCCCGCAGCCGACGCTGGCGATTGCAGATGCTGCGAGGGTTCCTTCCACACATTCGCCCCCAAGTGCACCGTTGACGACGGCAGCCGCAACCCCAGCATCGGATTCATCGCCGACGACAGGCGCGCCATCGCCAGCGGGGCCCCCAGCTGCTGATTCAGCAGCGCCGCCGAGCTTGACTGGCGGGGGGTGTCGAACCTCAAGGCGCTGACGCACAAGATCCAAGGAGTCCTGAAGAGGAGGCCTGCTGCCGCTGGCGCCGAGGCCGAACCCGACGATCATGAGGGCGATCAGGAGTCCGACGATCAGCCGCTCCCCTCAGCCCCCAAGAAGAAGATGGTCATGAAGGGCGCGAAGGGGATCAAGGCCAAGCCCGCGCGTTCACCACAGAAGGCGAAGGCGAAGGCTGACACCTCGAATGTGAACCCTCTCGGATACGAACCCCGCGCGACGGTGCCGCCGCGCTACTACCACGACGCGGCGATCTTCACCTCCACGGCCCGCAGGATGCGGCGCACCAAGCCTGGCCCTGGCAGGGTTGACGAATGCATGGTTTCGTGGGGGGGCGACAGGCCCTCCCGCCAAGCCCAATGGCCCAACGTGGCCAGCACCGTGAAGGACATCGTGCGCAACCCCAAGAAGCACGGGGCTCGTGCCCGTTACATGTGATGCTGACAGAGCATATTGGCGCACGCGCGGCATGCGAGCATGCCTGACCCGCTTATTTTTGTTCCTCTCTGCGCTGCGCCTGACATTCATGTGGGATTGATGTCAGCAGCAGCTGCATCATCACAGCTAGTTGAGTTCGAAAATGCAACGCTTGCAAAAGGGGCCTCTCATATCCCCTCCTTAGACGCCAAGCCAGCCCCAATCGTGTCGAGCCCCTCCACCAAAACAAACAAACCACACCAATACATACATATCATAAGAGCCACGGGAATACCAACAGACAAGCTGAAGAGCTCATTGGATGGTGAGTCTTGGGTGTTTTGTTTTGTTTTGTTTTGTTTTGTTTTTTTGGGGGGGTATTGGATATCGTCTTGGCGGGAGTCTTGGCGGTCGTCGTGGTGGTTGTCTTGGCGGGGGTCTTGGTGGGAGTCTTGGAGTGAGTCGTGGTGGCAATGTTGGGGGGGATTAGTGGTGGCACTCTGATCTCCACGCTGTGCCCTGTTAGCAAGCATGCAGGCTCAAACCAGGTGAGTCGTGCCACTGATCCCCTACATGTTGCACGTGCGCAACGCCATTTGCATAGTGGCCCTCGCTCTGGCAGCGGACGCTGACTTGATAGATCTGCCCAATTCCATTCTGGATGCAAACGTCGCGTGTCTTGGCGCGGTGGAGTCTGCGCGCAGAGCTCGGCATGCCCACGGGCAGCGCGCTCTCTCAACCAGTCACATTCAGCACCTGAGACATCGAATGCTGCACGAACCAGGGCAAATACAGACGCCATATGGTAGCATCGCGCAGTCAGAAGCAATTCGAGGCACCACAGGAGTTGCCAATGTTGATTTCACATCACCGCAAGCTTGGCTGTACTATGCTGCAGAGACGCACCCAGGATTCAGCCATTTCCTGGCAGATTGCGTCGACAGAGCACCAGATCAGGTCTTAAGAACTGCCCCCCCTATGTCGATAAAGCGGCCCCTGGAAATCCTCGGCGCCCAGATGCTGGTCGAGGAGAAGATTGCATCGACCGGGCCCTTCTTGGGTACCCGTCGTGGTTTAGAAGCCGTGCGAATGGATGGGCAGTTCTTGCGCACGTGAAGAAGAAGGACATGACAGATGCAGGGTTGACAGATTCGATGCTTCTGACATGGGTGGTTTCAAAATTCTTTGGGACACGATGCTGGGGGATGGACGCCATTGGGATTAGAGTCAAACTTCGGGGCGATCGATCTCTCATCAAAGCTTCACTCGCAACTTCCTTTGCGTATTTTGAGGCACAAGCATATGGCTTCAATATGAAAGGTGCGGCCGCGTCTGCGCCGCGCCCAAAGTGCTGCAATTGCGCCGGCAGGTGCAATTACTTCGGCGGCGAGGCAGACATCGTGCACGTTTTCAGCCCAGAGTTCCACAAGTGCGAGCCTAGGTCTCACGAGGAACTTATAGCAGTCACATAAGCCCTTACAAACATCGCTGCCAGAGGGGCCCGGCGCCAGCTGCAACAGCTGCAGCAATTCAGCGGAGTCACGTACGACCCAAATGGTCTCTTGTGGGATTTGGAGGTGGTGAGGATAACAACGCCGCCTGGCTGCATGTATTTCGATTGGATGCACAATCTGGCAGCGTCAGGCGGGCTCGGCCAGCTCGTGCTAAACCAAGTTGCCCTTGCGGTGCTGTCCTACTGTCCAGAGTTCAATCTTGCGTTGATCGATGAGTTTGCGCTATCCGTTCAGCTCCCGGGGAGCAGCCAACAACTTCGAAATGATTTTTTGGGCAAGACGAGTCGTGCATTCTCCAGACAAACACATCAAAGTTTTTGCATCAGAATGTCTTGCAGCGACGCTGGTTCTGGGCATATCCATGGACGAAATCATCGGCAACAGCATTTCTGAACTACGGCACCACATTCTTGCGTTGCATTTTTTTTTTGGGGGGGGCCTGTTCGAAGTGCTTGACCGCGGTGATGTGAGCGAGGTCGGTGCAGCACGAGAGGGATATGCCGCATTGCAGTCGTTGCGCGTGCGCTTGTTCCCACAATGTCGCAAACCGAAGCTGCACTACATGTGGCATGTCTTTGACGCGTGGCAGCAGTTCGGGCCCCTTCTATCTTGTTCATCGACGGAGAGAAAACATCGCACATTTAAGAGGAGACTTGGTTATTCTTACAGACATGCAAACAAAACTGCCCTTGCGGTCGAGCTTCGGTGCATGATGAAAGCCTTCGTAGGCCAGAACGCGTTTGCACCAGTGTTCTTGACTGACCCTGTGCGCCAGACACGGAGGGAGGTCCGTTCCGTTGACGGACGTACATCAGTAGTTGTCACCCAGTGGTCGTCAGGAATCCGAACTCTCGAGGCCCGTTTCAGTCGAAGGACCTGTTGCATTGGACTCCGAATAATGTAGTTCAGTGTGGGTTCGCATTCGGCTTCGCTCAATGCATCCTTGACGGCGCTCTCGTGTTCGGTGCAGTCGAGCTCCCGTGCGTGCCGCCCGCTCTGGGATCCACGTGGTGGCGCAAGCAAGATGCTTCAACGTCAATTGTCCCTTTGAATGCGATTATCGGCACTCTCGCCTATCTGGACGGCGATGACGTTTGTAAGCCTCATTTTCCGTGTGTTGTGTGACGATTGCTTGAACATGAGGAGCCAGAAAGACCGCCTTGAACTGAAATGGCGTGAGCCAAAATTGCAACGGACAGGGGGGAGACAGGAGAGGAGGATTGAAGGAGGAGGAGGCGAAGGAGGAGAAACGGCAGGAGGAGGAGGAGGAACACAAGGGATGAGGGGAAAGGAAGTGGGAGAAAAGAGGACGGGTATACAGACTACAGACCCAAGGCAGGGAGTTCCAGTGAAGGCCCAGCGAGTCCGCATCGTGCCTGCGTTCGCTTCGGCGTGCCCCTCACGATGATCGTGGCCCAACGCTTGAAATAACTATGAAAACTAGGAACAATTACAACTGAATTAACATAAACTAACACAAAATACGGAAAATTGCAACGCGTTGCAACGGTGTTACAAAGACCCTCCCAAACAGCCTCTTGCTAATTTTGCATAAACCTGTTGTAATCCTGTTGCAGTTCACATAATTCGCAAAACGTACAAGGTAACAGGCGGGTCGGGTCGGGCCGGGTCCAGCGTCCCTAACCTTTTTCCCTCCTCCCTCCGTCCTGCCCTCCCTCAGCCACCTCCACCACCTCCACCTCCTCGTGCCCTCAGCCACCTCCACCACCTCCACCTCCTCGTGCCCCACCTCCCCCCCCACCTCCTCCTCCTCCTCGTCATGCCTCCTCCTCCTCTTCCTCCTTCTCCTCCTCCTCCTCCTCCTCCTCCTCCTCCTCAGCCGCCGCGAGGGGTTCAGGAGCGCGCTCGGCGATACCGAAAGCGACCCTTTTCTTCACCCTCCACAGGCTCGCCCCCCAGCTAGTACCAGGCCAGGCGAGGGGGAGGCGTAGGCGGGCACCACAATTACACACATGGCATGCGCATTCTTACGTACAACCCACTAGCCGCCAACACAGTGGAACGTCTTGTGGATATTAGCGACGAACTAAAGGATTGGGATATAATACTACTTTGTGGAACACAGGAATGGGCAGGTCCCGAAGCTGTGCGCAAGGTAATGCTACCCAACCACTGGTGTCTGCGAATTGGGGCCAGGAAGGGGAAATACATCACGAAAGCATGTGGGTTGGCCATTTTAGTACACAGACGAATGGACCAAAATTGCTTGCGTGAGATTTACACCCCACCCACGTCGCTGCAAGGAAGAGTCGCAGGAGTGAAGCTAGCCACGAGTACCATGGATCTGGCCATCTTCCCAGTATATTATGCCCCTGTGCACACCAAACGGTACGATGAGATAGGAGCACGTATAGGGGACTGGTTGGAGACCACCACTGACAGATTGGGTACAAGGACGTTCATTGTGATTGCAGGCGATGTGAACAGCGACTTTGGACTACACCGATCAACAGACGGAATTGTACAAAAAACTATCAACAGCTGTTTAGGGACCTACGCAAAGACGATTGAAAACGAGAACGGTACCGCGTTCAGGACGATGTGCCAGAGCAGCGATCTCAGCATTATTACCACCAACTACGACACTGGGCCCACCTATTTCGGTCCAAGAGGGGGGACCAGTAAAGTGGACCACATTGCCCTCCCAGCAGGTGCCACCACCCTTGTCCAACGGTGTATGGTGCTACACGCATCGGGGAAGCGCCTCCAACTTATAAAGTCCAGAGGAGCTAGAGACCACCTCCCAGTAGGAGTAGTACTCGACCCGAGGATCCGACACCAGGCGGGCAGGAGGCGGCACCAGCGCGAGTACCTGGACAGGGACGCGCTGATGAGCTGCCTACGGAAGGGAACAAGGAGGGAAGCATGGCAGGAGAAGGTGGAGGGGGAGCTGAGGAAGGTAGAGGAGCAGGAATGGCAGGACCTCCTCGAGCAACCCACTCCAGACCGAGCGTGGCAGAGATACGGAGATGCGGTACGCACAGCACTACACGACACATTCGGGAAAAAGAAGATGGCCCCTGACCCGTGCGTGGAAGCACTCAGGGAGACCAGGATGACACTGCTGCGCCAACGCCGAGAGCTACGCCACGCTCTGGGACCGAATATCGACGATGAGGAGCTTGAGAACACCCGACAAAGCCTCAAAGAAGTCACGGCCACGCTGAAGAGGATCCGAGACGGCTACGAGAAATCCCGCAAGGAACGACTCGTCGAGGAAATCTGGGAGGCGTCAGAACGTGGCGACTTTGCGCAGATGCACAGGCTGAGGATCGAGTACCAGGCGAACGGACGAGGCCCCAAGAAAAGGTACTTCTTCGCCCCTCGGACGCACTGGGACGCTGAACAGTGGACCCAGGAACTCTCGAAGTCACCACACGAGGGGGGGCTGGCAGCACAGGTACTGGATCTGGAGGAGCAACTCCGCGAGCACGAGCACTGGCACTCCGAGCGACTCCCACTCCCGATCGATACCGACCTCCGACATCGAGCAGAGCAGGACGGGAGAGACATGCTGAGGTATTGCAGGAAAGCCAAGAAGCGTCGAGCATGGCCAGAGTGGGGGCTCCCTGTTGAGGCGACTCTACTTCTGCTTGATCCCACGGTCAACATGAAAGGCGCCAACGAGCGCGGTGATAGTTACAACGCGCAGGCGATCAAGGTTGAAAGAGACGAAGAAGAACGCCACAGGTTCACGATCGAGCACCGACTCCAGCGAGGCAGAGAGCTGTTAGAGAGGCTAGGCTGGAAAGGAGGAGGGCTAGGAGTACGAGGAGGAGTGCCTACCGACCCTGCTACGCTTACAAACGACTACACTGTAGGACGTGCGCCGAGAGCTGGACTGGGTGTTGCGAAGAATGACGGGCAGGGGGCACATGTAGCAAGCAGGAGGCTAAACGACATCTTGGTGATGATACGTGCTACCCAAACCACCCCCCTCTCTTGGCACAGGTCGATGGCATTCGGAGCAGACAAGGCGAACGGTAAGCACGGTATTTTGGGAAAGCGCATTATGCACGCGTACTGCAGCACGAGCATGGCATGGCATGCAGGCATTCATCGCAGGGGTCAGTTGGAGCAGCACGCGGCATGGGCGCAGGGGGGGCTACCACACCGGTGCAGAGAAAATGCGATAGCGACAATACTCACCAAAAAGTGGAAGTCCGACCAGCTCGGATATAGCAGCGTGCACACCAACTACGACTGCTCGAACGCATTTGCGTCCACCAACCGCACCCTCCTCCAAGCTGTGGCTTTTAAACAGGCTGATGAATGGGACCAACCACATGCAGTAGGAGCAATCGAGAAAACTGCCATGACCATAGAGGCTGCGGATCAGACTATTAGTTACGAAAGCACCACAGGCGCCCAGATGGGCTTCACGACAGCACCACGACAGTTCAACGATGCTTACAACATATACGTTGCCCAGTGGAACGAAGACCTGCGCACGGAACCGACACAACGACTGCACGACACACCCCACCCGATATTTGGTAGTATACAGGACCTCGGAATTAACACGTTCATGGACGACATCACTAAGACGCATATAATCCCACACCAGGCTAACGCAGGTGAAGTCACCTACCAGGTCAACACAGCCACAGAGAAACTAGAAAGCAAGCTGGAGGCTGGGAACTGGAAACTTAATGCGGGGAAGACCAACCACCTACTGGGACTACGAGGCACAGGGAGCTACGGTACCACAAGAGCCCTAAGACGTAGCAAGCAAATCCAAGGCACACCACTCCGAGAAATGCGAGTGCTAGGACCATACCTCCCATCCGACCAAGGCTTATCAGGAGAAGTGCGTCGCCGCTGCGACGCGATACGCCTAGCATGGAGACAGGGTGGCACTTTTTGGGGTTCACGGTGCAATTACGACGTCAAACGCCTCATGTTTATCGCATTTGTATTGGGTGCAGGGCTAAGCGGACTCACGGCCATGGTACTTCCAACAGCCAGCACTGATGCCATCGACGCCCTGCTAGGAAAATACATGAGGACACTGGCACGAGGAGCGATGTCATGGACCAAAGCAGATGGCAGCATTCGCTGCAAAACCACGGCGCAGGTATTCAAATACTGGAGAATGGACCGAGCTGCCACGGCACTACGTGTGCGACGACTCAAGTGGTACCAGAAGTGGGCACTACACCCCCAACAACATGCGAACGTGGTTGCAGCTATATTCGGGGACAGCACTATGGACAGACTGGCCAACATTCGACGCCTGTTACCAGGCGATAGGATAGGGCCAGACTCCACACCCATGGCGAAACAATACAAGGAGGACCTCGATGCGCTATCACTTATCGACGAGAATATGCACGAATGGTACACACGCAGGCGGTCAGACTTACACATTCTTACACCTGGCACGGAAGAATGGCAACAATGGACGACAATGGACCCCAGCATACTCAGCAGTGCCGCCAGGACCTGGAACAACCAAGCAGGAGACATTGATGAAGGCAGAGCAGACGACCAAATAGCGAAGGCCTACTGGTGCGACTACCCATGTGAAGACGACGACGGACAAACACAATGCTGTGGGAAACGCTTCACGACAGCACAGGCATTACAGGCTCACAAAAGGGGGGCGCACAACTTGAGGACTTTACTATCGCAGATGATTATTACCAATCAATGCCCTTGGTGTTGGAGCACATTCAATACAAGAAAAACGGCAATTGATCATGCACACCGCTCGGCTGACAAGTACGGAGTGTGTCACATTGACTACAGCAAATGGGCGCACGAAGTACAGGCCCCACCAACACTAACATGCAGCTTATGTGGCCATGAGGCTCAAACCCTCCGCTCCTTTCAGTTGCACGTGAGAGAACATCACGAAGGCCCAGCAGACGTTGTACAGCGCACGTGCGATGGCCCTCCCTGCAGCAGAGTGGCAGCTCGCAGGGGCAGAGCCCAAGCGGGTAGCTACCAAGAGAGGCGCCGCCGAAGCCGCAGTCGACGGAGGCAGCGGGACGAGCAGCGGCGGAGGCGGCAGGCGCCCTCCCAAAGGTTCTGGCAAGGGAGCAGAACCGTCCGACGGCAGCTACGAGGACAGGCTGGCGGTGACGATGAAGCTCTCGCTGCGCAATGCGCAGGACATTCGCGAGCTCTACCACACCACCTCGGACTTCTGGCTCCTGCCAGCATCGTCGCCCCCGTTCATCGCGGGCATGGAGGCCGCCAAGCAGCATGGGCAAGCAGTACGCGCAGCAGGCAAGAAACACGGTCTCGGACCCCCCCACGTCCACATCTGCAGCGCCATGCTCAGGGAGATGTACGAAGCGCTGGACGGCGACACAGGGGGCACCACCGAGAAGACAGCCAAGGGCGCCATCCGCGAGTACATCGAGGCGACGACGGGCAAGATTGGACCACAGATCATACAAGAAACAGTGCTCTCCTGGAAAGTCAACGAGGCCTACAAGCGCGACGACCTGGACGAGTCCGAGCACAAAGGCAAACTGCAGTACACGCTCAACCCGCTCCCGACCCTCGTGCCGCACCTGATGTCACAGGAGCCAGGCGAGGCGGTCCTGACCATGGCGAGGGGCTACTCGCCGACGAAGCTCAAGGAGGCCTTGACGACGGCGATCCTGGTGCTGAACGGCGTCAAGGGGCAGGGAGCGGCGCCCAAGAGCGCCCTGGAGAGGGCGGTCGAGGCGAGCCTACGCAGGCGTTGAGGTCGGGTACAGATCACTACCGGAGCTCGACGGCACCAGCCGTCCCAACGACGGTAGGCCTCGGTACGTCCCCACCTCCGGCCTCGCCTCCGTGGCCTCCTCAGCGAGCGGAGGAAAAAATTGCCCATGAGATTTCTCTCGACCCAGCTCGTTTTGGGAAGCTCACACAACAGCGCGCGGTTAGTGAACGGTTTAATGAATTATACAGACTCGCATTGTCATACAGGGCGAGGAGAAGGAGAATGATGCAAGGTTTGGGCCTAGAGGAGCCTCAGCACCCCGAGAGACCCACAGGGAGCTCAAGCAGTAAGGAGGCCCACGACACGACCGAGCCATCATCACAGCAGCCACATCATAAAGGACCCGACGAGACCCAGTAACCTCCAGAGGCCCCCCTTGGGCAGGGATCCTACTAGGATGTACGTTGTCTCCCGACTCTCCGACCTCCGACCCCAGCAAGAAGTGGTGCCCCACCGTTCTTGGTTACCGTTGCTACCTACTGGTTCAGACGGCCTCTCTTCTCTTTGTTACACCGCACCTTCCACGATATTATATTGGCTCAACCAGCAGCAGCCTCCGACTTTCGTTTCTTGTACAAAGAGCCGCATTGGCGGCATTACTTCTCCGACGGCTGCTGAATATGGCGAAGTCTTCAGCATGGTGCCCCGCAGATGGCGGAACGGAGCAAAGCATACCCATGCCTCAGATCTCTTACTTTGATGTAAGATATGCAAGCCCCATGGGAAGACTCATCATGGGCATTGAACGGTTGAGAACTACGAAGCCTCTGCTTGAACAACAAGTCCCAGCTGTTCAGGAAGCTCTGAAGGCACTGACCAGACAGCATGGACTTATTCGATTAGCACTACAGCGCCTGGCTCCACCAATGGAATATGATCTTGAAGAGCAGCTTGAGAAGCAAGAAGTTGTTCGCAAACTCGAGAGCCAGGCTCTTCAGGTGCAGAATGCTATGAATGGGCTGAAGTACACATTGGGCATACTTCGTAATGAAGATGAAGCCATGACCCCGCCTTGGCCAGATGCGATCAACTATGTGTATGAACTGGCCATGCAGGAGCAGCATGGCAACGACGGGCCTCCCCAAGCAAGACCATCAGAGTAGGTATTAGTGGTTTTGCACTTTTTTCAAACAATCTTCTATGTCACGGTGTCTGCGGGGTCGTGGGCCGTCTGTACTCTCCTTTTCTTTGTGTGCTCAAGCTTTCTCGGTCAGAGCTGGTTTGGGCTTCACTGACTCAGTACTACATTTCATTACTTACGATAGTGACATATGGTTCCTGCAGTGACTCATTACTTCATTGACTCATGACAGATGATTGCGGGGAGCTGGTTGGGAGTTGCTACAAACACCGACATAGGACGGCGGTGCATACGACGACTGACTCACAAATGTGATTCTGTCTCTCCCAGAGGGTCGCAAAGTGACGAAGGTCAGATGATCCCCCATCCACTCCCCATGCCACATTGAATGAGAGAGTCTTTTATTTTGAGTATATCCCATCATTGCCCGCGTACAGGAAGGGCAGGAGATGGGCAGGGGAGGCCGCCGACCATGACGGCGAGCGGCTGCAGCAGCCGCCTCTCTCTCTTCTCTCTTTTGTTGCTGGTTGGTGCCATTCCTTGCCTCTGTATCTACTTTTCGCCGTCGGACTAGACGGTCCGAGAGCGCTTCTTGAGAGGCTCCCTCGCCCAGAGGGTCAGGGAGCTCTCCTCCGCCCGCGAGGGCAGAAGTGTCCCCCTCCCCCACCCACTCGCCGAGTTGAGAGGACGACTTCGGGTCCCTCTCTACTTAGCGAAGGGGCGGGGGATGCGGGGGGCATTTCTACCCCACTTCGAGGTCAGCGGACCTCGCCGCTGATCCGTCTGCCAGGCAGGGGCGGACTGGCCCCCCTCCTGGCACGCGGTGGCAGGCCCCACCACGAAGGTGGGGGGCATGCTGCAGCTCCTACGCAGGGGTCAAAGGCCTCTCGGTGCTCCAGAGGCTTGCGAAGACCCCCAAGCGCCTGACCCTGACCCTGACCCTCCTCCTCCTCCTCCTCCTCCTCTTCCCCCTCCCCCATCATCATCGTCATTATCCTCATCCTCCTCCTCCACCACCACCTCCTCCAGCAACCGGGCGAAACCAGCCGGGAGAAACCAGCCAGGCGAAACCAGCCGGGCGAAACCAGCCCGGGCGAAACCAGCGTCGGACGAAACCAGCGTCGGGCGAATCCAGCCCAGGCGAAACAAACGCCAGGCGAAACCAGCCGGGCGAAACCAGCCGGGCGAAACCAGCCCCGGGCAAAACCAGCGGTTGCCAAAGTTGGCCCCCCTTGCCCCCCTCCCCCCCCTCGCTCCCCGCCCTCTCCTGCTCTTTCCCTCTCCCCTTGCTCGCTCCTCTTCCTTTTTCTTCGTCTCGGGGGTCCGCCCGCCTGCCCTCTCCCCCACCTTCTCCCTCGCGCCCGCCTTCCGCTGCTTTCCTGCCCTCTCTTCCCTTTCGCCCCGGCCAGCCCACTCTTGCTGCCGCGTGAGGACAGAGGACGGGCGAGGCGCGGGAGGGGGCGGCCAGGGGCGAGGGGAGGAACGGGGGGGACGGCCTAGACGAACATAAGCAAAACCACAGGAACGAGGCGGACGCACTAATATAAACGGTGGAGAGGGCAGGCAAACACACTGTTGTCAACACGTAGCATTGGTCCGCCCAGACCTATCTACCCTTGCACAACAGACCACAATCAAGGCTCCCCTCAGCTCCCAGGAAAGAAACCAGGTGAGGGCCCCAAACTGTTAAATACCCAACGGGAATGAATGTTTTCCGCGTTTCTGCAAGTCCCCTCCCGTACGGTTCCGAGGCTTGCGCGGGGCCTCCAAGAGAGTCTTTGGATGCAAGAAGCGACAAACATGATATTCAATGCCCTTCAAGCCTAGCTAGAACTTGAGCGCGCGCGACGCGCGCGCGCGATGGTTCTAGTATATGTATGTGTATATACATAGGTACAAGTAGATGCAAGTGTGCACATACATACATGTGTATATAACATATGTATATATATACACTCGTGTGGACCCGTGGATTAAATCCACGGAGCTCCGTGAGTCGAGATTTGCCGATGCGCGCTTTTGTTTCCGGCGCGCAAATGCCAGCAAGCTGCGGTGCGCGATCGACAACCAACGTGGAATCGATGAGTTCCGCTTCTTCAAGCCCTCTTCGGGGTCATCCTGTTTTTTTTTCGGGCGCGTGAAGCCCTCTTGGGCTGTCTTGACAGCATGAGGGCCGTCTCGGGGCCCTCATGGGCAGGCTCGGGGCCCTCTTGGCTTGTCTTGGTGGCCTCTTGGGAGCTTGTTGAACTGTCTTGGGGGCCGCATGGGGTTTATTGGGCTTCTGGGGGCCTCTTGGGCCCCCCTTGGGCCCCCCTGGGGCTGTCTTGGTGTTTTCTTGGGTTCCTCTTGAGCCGTCTCGGGGCGATCCTGGAGGCCTCTTGGGCCGTCTTGGGTGTCCAGACAGACGGTTGAGAGTGCGAGAATCTCAGAACCCATAAGGAAATCCGTGGAAAATCTACGATTTCGGCCTCTCGGGCTCCCCGAGAGTGTCCCCTCGGAGCCGTCCTGGGGCGTCTTGGTGGCCTATGGGGCCGTCTTGGGAGCATCGTAGGCCGTCTGAGGGCGGTCTTGGGCCATCTCGGGGCTGTCTTTGGTCGCCTCGGGGCCTTTTTGGGCCGTCTCGGGGCTCTTCTGGGGAGCTCCAGTGCCGTTTCGGGGCCCTTCCAGGCGCCTTCGGGCTCTCCGGGGGGTTCGGGGAGCCAGGGGCCCACGCAAACCCACAAAGCTCCTTACGGATTTAATTAAATGGATATGTACATATATATACACACAATTATATATATACATATATATATGTGTATATATACATACATACATACATACATACATACATACATACATACATACATACATACATACATGCATGCATGCATGCATGCATGCATGCATGCATGCATGCATGACTATACATACATACATACATACATACATACATACAAACAAACAAACAAACATACACACATACATACATACATACATCCATACATACATACATACATACATACATGCATACATGTATATATACATACATACATACATACATACATACATACATACATACATGCATACATACATATACATATACATACACATACACATACACATACACATACATACACATACATATACATACATACATGCGTTATATATATATATATATATATATATATATATATATATATGTGTGTGTGTGTGTGTGTGTTTGTGTTTGTGTTTTGGCCCAGGGGGTCAAATATAGCCGTATCCACCGCCTGATTGTGCCCCCGAAGCTCGATCCCTGGAGACCCTGAGGCCCTCAGGGCCTCGTCAGGGGTGCTCCCGAGGCCACCGGGCCCTCCTTGGAGCAGCTGGGAGCACGTTGAGGGCCGCATCTGGCGACGCCCGGCTTCCCTTGCAACTCACTGGACAGACCGGCTGCCATGGCGGCCCGCGCGCTTGCGATACGTGGCGTGCGCCTCAATGCCGATGCCCGTCATAGAAGAAGACGCATCGGTACAGTAGGTCACCCCAAGGGGCGCGAAGATTATTACGCTTCGCGCGTTCGCGCGCTGCGGTCTGGGCCAGAGCAGCTGCCTTTCCCCTGAGGGTCGGCGCGAGGGCGCGAAGATAACCAAACGTCGCGCATCGCGGGGTGCAATGCGCGAAGTTAGGTGACCTAGGTACAAAACAAATGTTTGGAGTTCCACGCGGATTTCCGGTAGGGGGTCAGCGGCGATCCAAGAAGTCCCCGCGGACCTCCGAACGTTGCTGTGTTGTGCCGATGGATCTTCCTCTGCCTGGCGCCGCCAACGCTGGTCCTGCAGGCATCCTTCTCGATGATCGGCAGGACGTCAGATTTGTTCGACCACGCAACGCGAGATGGCCCGCTTCTGGGCCACACCCCAGGCCTTTCGCGGCCGCTCGGCACGATTCGGGCTCCCCCTGGGAACGTTCTTGGCCGTGGCGCCCAGAGGCGAGAAAACCTTCCAGAGCCGGCGAAAACGTTCGAAAGCATGTTGGGCGTCGCGTAACAGGGGGGGCGATACATGGGGGGTCCCTTCGGGCCCCATCGGGCCTCTTGAGGCCCCAACGGGGGGCCTGTAGGGCCGAAGGAGCGCACCTGTCTTCCCCATCATTTAACCGCCGCCATAGTCGCAGCCGTAGTCGTGGTCGCAATCGTAGTCATGGTCGTCGTCGTCGTTGTTGCGCGGCGGGTGCCGCGGATGAATGATCACGTTCCGCCATTGGTGGGACCCCAGTCCTTCAATAAGGTCTCCAGGTAGGTAAGTAGTTGCCCTCTATTGGGGGGGTAACTGGAGACCGTTAAGGGTTATCGCCCCCCCCTTGAGCGACGCCCAAGCACCACGATCTTGGAGTAGGGGAACACACAACGACATAAACATCACACCTCGGAGGTCCGCGCGGGCCTCCGAGTCGTCATGCACGTGCTATTGCTCGTTCCCCCAGCTCTGGGTTATCCCCCCCCCTGAGCGACGCCCGAGCACCAAGATCCTGGAGTAGGGGAACAAGCAATGGCATAAACATCACAAATCGGAGGTCCGCGCGGGCCTCCGAGTGGTTATGTAAGTGCTATTGCTCGTTCCCCCAGTTCTGGGTGATCCCCCCCCCTGAGCGACGCCCGAGCACTTGGCATCGCTCGGACGTGTGCATTTGTCCTGTGTGTGTGCGTGTGTGTGTGCGTGTGTGCGTGTGTGTCTGTGTGGCTGTGTGTCTGTGTGTCTGTGTGTCTGTGTGTCTCTGTGTGTGTGTGCGTGCGTGCGTGCGTGCGTGCGTGCGTGCGTGCGCGTGCGTGCGCGTGCGCGTGCGCGTGCGCGTGCGCGTGTGCGTGTGCGTGTGCGTGTGCGTGTGCGTGTGCGTGTGCGTGTGCGTGTGCGTGTGCGTGTGCGTGTGCGTGCGTGTGCGTGTGCGTGTGCGTGTGCGTGTGCGTGTGCGTGTGCGTGTGCGTGTGCGTGTGCGTGTGCGTGTGCGTGTGCGTGTGCGTGTGCGTGTGCGTGTGCGTGTGCGTGTGCGTGTGCGTGTGCGTGTGCGTGTGCGTGTGCGTGTGCGTGTGTGTGTGTGTGTGTGTGTGTGTGTGTGTGTGTGTGTGTGATGTGTGGGTGGTGTGCGTGGGTGTGGGTGGGTGTTGGAGGTGGAGGAGGGTGGGGGGGAGAAGGGGAGGAAAGGAGGAAGGGCGGAAGCGAGGAAGGGGGGAGGGAAGGAAGAGAGGAAGTGCGGCAGAGAGGATGGGAGGAAGGGAGGAAGAGGGGGGAGGGAGGAGGGGGCGGAGTCGTCGTAGTTTTAGTCGTCGTCGTCGTCGCTGTCGTCGTCGTCGTCTTCGTCGTCGTTTTAGTTCTTGGTCTTAATTCTAGTCGTCGTCGTCGTTGTCCTCGTTGTCGTTGTCGTCCTCGTCTTAGTTTTACTTGTCGTCGTCGTCCTCTCAGTTCGAGGGGTCGTCGTCGTCGTCGTTGTCGTCGTCGTCGTTGTCTTAATCGTCGTCGTCGTCGTCGTTCTCGTCGTCTTACTCTTGGTCGTCGTCGTCGTCCGAGTCTTAGTTGTCCTTGGGTTGTCGTGGTCGTCGTCGTCGTCGTCGTCGTCTTGGTCTTAGACGTCGTGGTTGTCGTCGTCGTCGTCGTCGTCGTGTGGGTCTGAGTCCGGGTCATCGTCGTGGTCGTCGTCTTCGTCTTAGTCGTCCTCTGCGTCGTCCTCGTTTTTGTCGTAGTCGTCGTCTTCGTCGTCGTCGTCGGGAGGGCCCCCGGAGGAAGGGCGGACGGGCGGAAGGATGGAAGTGGGGCAGGGTCATGGGCTGCGGCCACCGCAGGTCGTTTGCATTTTGAGTGTGTGTGTGTGTGTCTGTGGGGGT
>CAUYUJ010006925.1:95000-247500 GCA_963575745.1 Prorocentrum cordatum | reverse complement strand
CTGTTGCCAGGGGTTACTTCCTGAAGTCGCGCCGGCTTCTCTGCAATCGACTCGTTTTCCAATCCAGTTCCACAGCCTGTCACGTTGTGGATGACTTTTCGTCATGTTTCTCAGGGGGGTGATGTTTGGGTCTCGCAGTTTTAGATTTGCCGTTTTCCTCTCGCCCTGCTGTCTGATTATTGAGTCACCAGGTTATTGACCACCTTTCCTCGCTCTCCAGGTGTTTTGTTTTGCTCCGAAGGTTGTTTTGTTTGGGGCCGTTGGCTATCAGGTTACGTCGGCTTTTTTTCGGACACGAACGCTCTCTTACTATGAATCCCTTTTGTATTACTTTTGCAATGTTTCTGGCTCTGGAGGCTTGTTTTTCCAGCTCTGCTGGCCTGTCTGGTTTAAGAGGTGTGATCTTTCATTATGCAGGCTTGCTGGTTCAGGGTGCGTGTTTCTCTTGCCCGGCAGGCTTTCTTGCCCAAGTCTCTCGTCACTCCAGCTCTGATCTAGAGCGATTGCTTCTCACACGTTGCGTTGTTTCTTGTTTCGTCGGCTCTTTCGGTGGGGTCTGCAAGCGCTCTCTTCAATAACATCACAAATGCTGTTTGCGCTCCCCTCCAAGAGGGGTTACCTCCAGAGTGAACACTTTCCACGGGATCTGTGGTCCGAGGGTTAACTCTGGAGTAAACATTTTTTCAACGGTACTTCCGGTCGGAGGTTTAACCCTGGAGTAAACACTTTCACGCAGTTGCCACCTCCATTGATGGTGATGGTGGTGATGTTGACGGTTATTATGTTGACGGTTGATTGGTGGTGATGTTGATGGTGATGGTGGTGATTACTGTGACGGTTGTATGAATGATGATGTTGATGATGACGATGGCTATGACGAGGATGCGGATGATGAAGGTGGGGACGAACAGGAGGATGAAGAAGAGGAGGAGGAGGAGGAGGAGGAACATTTGAAATGCATCGGGCTGCGGCTGCACCGCCGCCGCCACCGGCCGCGGGGGGAGGCGAACGAGGGGCGGGGCGGGGGGGCCAGGGGAGCGCCGGGCAAGGGAAATAATGAGGAAAACCAGGAGGGCACAGAGAAGAAAACGACCTTGGCGATGCAGGGGGGTGCGACAAGGACAGGACGAGGAAGAGGATCGTAAAACGGCACGCATTGCGTAAGGTACGTGCCGACCTGAAGCTTTGTAGTGCTTGTGCGGAGGGCCAGTTGGCTCCCCATGATGCCCGAAATGCCTGGAGGCACATTCTGATGGCCTCAAGATGGGCCTGAAAAGGTCCCAAGGCGCAGTCGGGAGGCCTGTGTTTTAAGTTTGATTGTTACGTGATGTGTGTGTGTGTGTTGATGTTGTTGCTGTCGTTGTCTTTGTTGGTGTTGTTGTTTATGTACACATGCATACAAATATACATACACACGAACACACAGGCATACGTACATACATACATACGCATGCATACACACATACATCCATATACATCCATCCATACATACATACATACATACTTACATGCATACATACATACCGACACATGGTATATATATACATACATACATACATACATGCATACATACATGCATAGGCATGCATGCATGCATGCATGCATGCATGCATACATGCATGCATACATACATACATACCCATACATATAACGGCGCACCGGGGCCCGAACACCCGGGGCCGCGACCTCTACCGCAAATGTGTGCGCGCAGACCTTCGGGGGGCCCCGGAGGCCCACAAGACGCCACCAGAAAACGCCAAAATAATCCGAAACGCTCCAAGAAGGACCCGCGACGCCCACAGGCCGCTCCAAGACGCACAGCCCGCTCCGGGACGCGGAAAATTGCCCCCGAGACACCCCAAGAGGCCTCCCAAACGCCCTAAGAGAATCTCCTGAGGCCCCCAAGACTGCCCCACAGGCCCTCGAGAGGGCTCCAAGACGACCCGAAAGGGTCCCAAGACGGCCCGAGAGGCCCCCACGACCGCTCAAGAGAGCCCCAGGACGAACCCCACAGGGGTCCCAGAGGTGGAAAACCATATTCAAATTCCGAGCTTTCGGCCCCAGGGGCTCCCAGGAGGCCCTAAGAGGTCCCCAAGAGGCCCCAGGGGGCCCAAAATCGTTTCGGAGGGCAGTCCGATGAGCGTCGCGGCGGCCCTGGCCAGCCGCCCACCACCCTGAAGACGGCTTCGACGGATCACGGGACGTCTCCAACGGCCCCAGAGGCTTCGAAAACGCCTCATAACCCGTACAATTTGCCTTCCACGAGGGCCCCGAGAGGCAAACATAGCCACATGCCCTCTGAGTCTGAAGTGACTATGGTAAGTCAAATAGCATCCGATTCCATGGGAAGCGGATGGCAAATAGCGTCCGGTGCCGTACTGTGGTGGTTTAGTAAGGGGAATGGACGGATAAGATAGGATAAGATCGATGTAGTGATCTTTCCAGCACATAGCGAACACAAGCAGTGTCCGGGCAAATAGGGCGCGCGTGCCTTGAGCCAAAGGCAACGGCGCGCGAGCTACACTCCCGATCCTATATAACATCTCCCAAAGAGCTACCCTTAAAATCGGGGGGGGAGGAGACGGTGAGTATAGCCGCGCAGCCGTGAGGCTCTACAAAGGCCGCGCGCGCGACTGTTTGCAAGAAACATGATGGACCCACGAACCCGGAAAGGGATATAGACATGTGGAGCACGGCCACGTTTTCACGATACCCAACTGGGCGACACCTCAAGAAACATCCCACGAGACACCCCGCAAAACATCCCACGAGACAGCTCACGAAACATTCCACGAGACACCTCGCGAAACATTCCACGCGACACCCCGCGAAACATTCCACGAGACACCCCACGAACAGGCAACCACTCAACCAAAGCACATCGCGGACGAGGACGACGACGGCATTCCACGAGACACCCCACGAAACATTCCACGGGAGTGCGACTGGGTGTGGTCGTGCTGTGGTGTGGTCGTGCTGGGGTGTGGTCGTGCTGAGGAGTGGTCGTGCTGGGGTGTGGTCGTGCTGGGGTGTGGTCGTGCTGGGGGGTGGTCGTGCTGGGGGGTGGTCGTGCTGATGGGGTGGCCGTGCTGGGGGGTGGTCGTGCTGGGGCGTGGTCGTGCTGGGGCGTGGTCGTGCTGGGGTGTGGTCGTGCTGTGGTGAGGTCGCGCTGTGGTGAGGTCGTGCTGGGGTGTGGTCGTGCTGGGGTGTGGTCTTGCTGGGGTGGGGTCGTGCTTGGGTGGGGTCGCGCTGTGGTGAGGTCGTGCTGGGGTGTGGTCGTGCTGGGGTGGGCTCGTGCTGGGGCGGGGTCGTGCTGGGGAGTGGTCGTGCTGGGGCGTGGTCGTGCTGGGGTGTGGTCGTGCTTGGGTGGGGTCGTGCTGGGGTGTGGTCGTGCTGGGGTGTGGTCGTGCTGGGGTGGACTCGTGCTGCGGCGGGGTCGTGCTGGGGAGTGGTCGTGATGGGGTGTGGTCGTGCTGGGATGTGGTCGTGCTAGGGTGGGGTCGTGCTGGGGTGGGGTCGTGCTGGGGTGTGGTCGTGCTGGGGTGTGGTCGTGCTGGGGTGTGGTCGTGCTGGGGCGTGGTCGTGCTGGGGTGGGGTCTTGCTGGGGCGGGGTCGTGCTGGGGTGTGGTCGTGCTGGGGCATGGTCGCGCTGGGGCGTGGTCGTGCTGAGGCGGCCCGCGCCCTGTGATTTATCGATCGGGATTTCAAAAAGAAGCGTTTCGCCTGAGACATCCTCAATTTGTAATCCGCCGGCCTCCTTCGACCTCGATATTTATCAGGGAAAGAATCCGCCGGCCTCCTTCAAGTTGGGCACGGGGGGATATGTTTACATACTAAAAGAGAACCCTGGGCCCACGCCCTTTCCAGGAAAACAGTGCGTACAGTCTGGCCTAACACCAGACTGTAAGGCGAGTTTCCTCGCAAAGCATTTCACGCATGCGCGAGATGTCCCCTTGGACATCAAAGGGCTATCGGCCCGGCTAGAGGTAAGCCAAACAGGCTATACCTCTCCGAGCAAGAGGGTATTAAAGCACAGAGCCTGAATCAATCTGAACGGGCTCGTTACCAAGCGTGAAAAGTAAGGCTCGTTTCCGAGCAACTAGGAGGGCGCCTCTGTATTAGGCGCCCATGCTGGCAAACTGGACCGCGGGGGCAACAAGGACAGACTAAAACTGATTTGACTTAGGCTTGTTTCTGTCCTCAGGGCCCCGAAAAGGAACACCCCTTTGTATGCCCATATGCGGTCATGTCTCTAGTATCATACCACTGCACGTTATGCACTATACCTATATCCATAAGCTCACGTATCCAGCTGATATGTCCCAGCAACGTCCGTTCCGTCGGTATCTTAAGATCTTTGCTGGATAGCGATTTGTATACAGACTCAGCGTCTATGGTAAGGGGTACTTGAATAGCTAGGCCTCCAAACTTCACGCATATCTCGTAGTTGTCGTGGAGCCAGGGCCCCTGCCTTGAGCTCGTGGAAAGTGATGAGCGTAGGGTAACACGCGTCAAGGTTGTGTGCAACTGCAAGTGCCTCAGCGGCATAGCTGGACCTCACCTGCAATCGGTGTGATTTACATAGTCCGTCGCAAAGGTGGATGACGGGTTTGCCTTGAGGCGAGTGTCCTCGCCGTAATACGTTCGCCCCACGAATGCCGTAGCCCTTAGTCTCATCGTCTTCCTCCCCGGTGAGCTTCCGATACCCCGAATCGCTGTGTATATCTACTTCGCTCGTCGGTTTCATCCGAAGGAAGGTGATGCGTTTCGGGCTGCTGATCAGCTTTCGCGTCACAGCATTCAGTCGCCTGACTTGTAAGTTGGTGGGCTCTTGAATCTTCTGGAGAGAGACCACGTACACCATAAGCCAGACTTGAGTAAGAAGGGCATAAGCGAGAGCTCCTCGCAGGCTAACGAACATGTCGGTGATGAGTTTGGCCGCTTTGGCGTCGGCCGCCGCTCCCGTAAGTTCGGGGTGTGTGACAGGACGTAGTTGTTTAATGTACTCGTCCTGGTCCACGATCACATCCCCATGGTCATTCTTGGCGTAGCGAACGGCGCAGTTCGTATAAGAATGTTTGTTGAGCTTGCATTTACCAAACACCTTTTCGACACGTTGTACATAGTCATCTACATGTTTCTCTAGGCCTGTCATGTTGATGTCGTCGACATGTTTTGCTGTTAACAGATCTTGGCTGAATTCAACCTCAGGATCATAACTTGTCGGTGTGAGGCCTATAGCCCGTGTGGTCGTACGAAGCTTGAGGGGGAACGCTCTTGGGGCGTCCTCTGCACCCGTCCCTGGCTTGAGGCACCTGAGGCAGTGTCGGCTTTCATCGTAAGAAGAGAAGCCTGGCAGTGTACGAAGCACCTGGGCGCTTCCTGGTGGAAGAGCGAAGCAAACCATGCGAGTTTCCTCGCCGGTGGCATGAGCAAGTTCCTCATAGGTCAAACCTGAGAGGAACGCTTTATCGATATCCATGGATGCTAAGATCCATTCTGGATGGCATGCCGTCTCACTTGCCAGGAGCCTCTAGGACTGCCTTCGAGCAGTTCCTGAGAAGGTTTCTACATCGAAAGCCTCCGTGTCCATAAATCCACGAAGGACAAGTCTGAGACGGATGGTTTTAACGTTCTCGGTGCCTACATTCACAAACTTCCACTTGCATGCATATCTGGATGTCATGATGTTGGAAGCTTTAGATAGGTCATACATCTCAAAGCACCGGTTATCAAGCCAGATCTTGAGTTCGGTGTACAAAGCTTCACTAACCTCTTTAGGGTGTGCTGCTATGTCGGCTTTGGTGATTAGGTCGTCTTCCTTGACTACCACAGCACGTCTAGCAGCCGATGATAGCCGATGATACGTATACTCTCATCGTTGCGACCATGTCAGTTTCGAGCTGTGCAAGTTGGGTCTGATCCAACACTACCTTTGACATTTCTGGTGCAAAGCATAACTCAACATAAGGACCATGTTCATCACTGTCAAGAGAATAGCCCTCGTCAGGTGTAGTTGAGCATAGAGAGATAAGACAGGGCTCTTGTGGTTCAGGCTCGTCTCCGAGCATTTCCGACACTACGATATCTTCTTCGTCCACGGATGCTGAGACCAGAACATATTGGTCGGGCAGCATAGTTGTTGGGACGCGGTAGAGATGATCGTTGGTAACCGTTGTGGGATGAAGGTCCATACGTAACTCATCGTACCACTCCTCCATCATCATAGATTCGATGTCATGTTCCTCGTTTTCTTCGTAGATTGTAGACAGGCGACCTTCACTTGGTGATGAAGCACCTGGGGTGTCTGGTGGAGGCCTGTCTCCAGGCTGGTCGTGTTCTCCAGACGTTGTGCCCAAGTGATGATACTTGGCAAGGTCGTCATGAAATCCTAAGGAAGGAGCATGCGACGTCAAGCATCGGATGAGTCTGGAGTGAGTGCTACCAATGATTTGAAAGATGTTCAGGCCGGTGCCCACACACTCGTAATAGTGGAAGGCTGGGCTGACATCGTTGTCGTAGTGGATCAGCGTAGACCTGGTGGCGTACTTTACTGCAGGTAGATTAGACACACTCTTGGCCAATCTAACTGCTACTACACGTTCAACTCGGAAATAATTTCGCACGAGATACTGTAGTGCAAGATGTACGCGCGGGTGGAACTTGCTGTCGTCCGAAAGATTGAGGTTCCCCTTGTAGTCTGGAATATAGCCAAAGACTTTGGCAGGTTTCCCTGCACCAAGGTGTGCCACATATGTAAGGACGGTTTGCATGGCCATATTGTCCATGCCAAGTTCCCTGGTAAGGAGGCATTCGATGTATAGCGTGTGACGAGCATCAAGATACATTGCACTTACCTTACGTGATCCTGCCTTGACGACGACGCGTCCTCGTTCAGGCACGTTACGGATCACAGGAAACGGGCCATTTCAGCCTCCATGGTCGTCCTTAGTGGCAGTAGGTCGGTGATAGTCGACTAAGTCCCCTGCTGAGTAAAGGCGAGCACCATCTGCGGCCGTCTTGGCCCTGAGAGCACGATTTGTCTTAACTACAGCCGTGGCTTGAGTTATTGCTTCCAGGCTAACTTCCCTCACGCGGAGCTCTCGTTCGTGACCTGACGTCTCGGGTCCCTTAGGGAAGTCAAGGGTGTCGAGGTCAGGAAGAAAGGAGGGTTGTCGCCCAGTGTGTGCTTGGCATGGCGATACTCCGTTTTTTTATATAAAAACGTGAAGGCGTTGGTGACGAAGATGCCTTCAGCCAATACTCTAGTAAACACAACAGGGATGCTGTGTGTGTTCAGCTCTTCCTCAATCATATGGAGAGTACCCCTAAGAATGCCGTTGCGTGACTCGATCGAGGTCGCGTGTTGGCCAGGCGCTCGGATACGAAGTGTCGTGCCCTTGTTCGCCATCATGGCCTTGGCAGTGTCATTGTTTAGGGCGCCTTCTCCATCTTAATACAAGACTTTGAAGGGTCCATGGTAGGCAATCCAGCAGTAGTGGTAGGCGTCGAGTATAGTGTCGCGTTCTCGATCGGAAATCTCTTGGCCTGCTGCCAGGCGAATACATCGGTCCATAATGTGAAATATGGTTCGTTTCTTGTAGAACATGAGATCTACTTCGCCTTCGTCGAGCCAATTTCCAGGAAGGCTTACAGAAGGTAGCGTCGAATTTCCTGGACGTCCCCATGCTCTGCATTCCCGACATGTGTCACAGATTTCTTTGATCATATTTAGTCGAAGGTTGCCCAGTCCCGTTTTGTCTAGGATTAGCCTCATCTTGGGTTCCATCGCATGATACCACCGTAAGTGCAGTTTACGGAGTTCCTTTTTGACTACATGAGGTTCGTGACTACGGAGATTTTGCAGGCTGTGTTGGATGTCAAATCTCGCCCAGTCGGGCAGTCGTGGAGCCCCCGAGCCGGTTGAGGCAAAAGGGTTCCTTGTAGCTCTCCGCAGTCGGTCTCCTTCGTCAACTGCATCTGGTGGTGGTGGTGCGCCTTGTAGGCGGCCGCGGCGGGCCGCTACCTGCGGCGGTTCGCCAGAGGACGCGGAAGGCGTGTTTCCACGCTCGGGCGCGTCTCGCAGTATATCGTAACTGCTGGCGCCAGATGTAGGATCAGTGTTCCCAAAGGCTCGCGGTCGCAGTGGCCTGGCGTGAGCACCCTGACGGCCACCCGATGCCGAAGCTTGGCCCTCCCCAGGTTTGGGCAAGGGTTTCCACCAAGCTGGCACATTGTTGCCCTCGGGATCATGATCATCTGGGAGTTTGAACGGCTCAGCAAAACGACATTTGCCGGGCTCAGTGTCGAGGTGGTTCTTAACACCCTTGCTTCTCGTAAGGTCCCTTTGGCATGCAGGAAATGGCCAATGTGCAGAAATAGAAGCATGATACTTACACTGTGTAGGGTCTCTGTTGTGGCTGGGCTGTCCTTTCGGACGTTGTCGACGCATGCTGGGCATGTAGCCACTTTTGGGATGATACGATCGCCGATGCGTCTCATACCTTCTCCTGGTTCAGCTTGATCAGGAAGGTCAGCAGGGTAAGCATGCGCAGTACGTGTAGGCGCGTCTCCACGCGTGGTGTCGATGGCTTTCGCCAAATAGACGGCTTCCACAAAGGCAGACTGCAGTCGTCGAGTGTATTTTTGTGCCAGCGAAAGCTCTCTGCTGCACGGTTGTGCGTGCACATGCTGACCGTTGCATTTGAGTCGCTCAAAACGTTTAAGCATCGTCTCGTCGTTGCTGGTGATTTCTGTCGGCTGCTTGATCTAGTCACCAGCCGTATCTTGAAGTCCCGTCGCACATTGGTCGATGTGTACGGTTGTGATATGTGATCGGTTGGCAAGTTCTTTCCATGGGGAAATATCGCCCACCCATGTTCCTGTGGGTTGTTCGCGTATAAACCACCTCGCATTATCTTGAGTAACAGCTATTTTGCCACAGTAAGCTATGTGTGGCAAATCCTCTTTATGATGCTGTTCCCAAGTGCTGCGGTTGACTTTGTAGTTGTAGTAGGATGGTGGTCCTGTGGTGCGGCAACTGGGCTGTAGCATGGCTACTCGTACGTGGCATATTGCGAAGTAGTGATCTACAGCTCGCTGCACCGAGGGATCTCCCAGGTCGACACATGTGGTCTTGTCTAAGTTGCCTCCTGAGGAAAGACCCCTTGAGAAGGCAAGCTCTGAAATACCACCCTCGCCTCCACAAAGCTCCAACATATCCACGCAATTATTGTGACCATAGCATAGAGTAGCTACTATGCTATATATGTCAGCGTGTGTGTCGGGCATAGATGTGGGGAGGGTAAGGAACAGGTCATCATCCTCATCTGAGCTTATCAGCTCAACAGGGACGTCAGTGCTCCAGGTCGCCATGAGATCCTGTCCGAGTCCCGACATGTCGTCACCGCAATCATCGTTTCCGTCTTCAACGTGCTTTTTTTGATGCGGCGAGGCTTGATGCCTGCTTCCTTTTCGGCTTTGAGCCTTTCCTTCTGTTTGATACGCGACTCCGTAGGTAAGACTTGCTCGTCGTGTTCACCGGTCTGCGTGCCCATCGTCGTGGATGAATGGGTACATGCTTCAATCTCCAGAGTCGGGAGGGGAGAAGGACAGTCATCTATGATGACGCGTCTAAGTTTCTGTGGTGATTGAGTGGGCTCGTTTCCGAGCATGACCGGTTCCTCGGGCTGCCAGTACATCCGTGTACTGATGTTGGCACCCCCTGTAGGTAGTGGTGCATGCCAATCATATCCTGTTGGTTGATCGGCTACTGCGATATCCTGAATAACCGTATTGGTATCCAGGTTAATTGTTTCACGTCGGATAACATCAGACCATTTCGGTCCTCCTTTGTTGGTCGTCACATAGTGATGGATGTTGTGGTCCGTACGTGTATAGGTGTTCAAATATATCGGCACGTTTCCGTGCGAAGTGTTGCTTCCGATGATTTTGTCGTTGAGGTGACGGATGAGTGTAATGCGTGTCTGAGCTCGCCATTCGGCATGTCGTACCGTTTGGCCGTACGAATCCAACGCATGTTGTGGTATCGCCAATTTGCACGCACACGCCCACAACTTAAAGCTAATCGGTATTGATATTGGTACCTGCATGTAGGTACCACTCGGTGTATTGTCTTGCATATTAAACCTGATGCCGAAATGACACAACCGCATCCGTATCACTGTCAATTTGAGATCTTCCAGAGTATCACGTATTGAGGATAACTTCCAAACGTATCCTGGGGGGGCCAAACACTGCGATTTTCATGCGGAGCTTCTTGGCTTTTATCAAAAGGTTTTGAATGCGAGACCAGTGTGGGGCCACTCTTTTTCCTGGGGTTCGTACATGCCAGTCACCCGGGGTACTCACCGATATTAGAGTATAGTCCCCACTGATCACCGCACGCAGGTAATATGTGCCCACAGTCGTCATAAGCCCGTCGTGGGAAATGCGATCACAGATGTAACCTCGGATGCGGAGGTCAGCGCAAGCCTCTCTCGTACCTTCGATGACAAAAGCTCTTTTACTAAGGCAGGTTGCCCCGCTGTCCTTGTCACCCCCTGGCCTTTCAGCCATTAGGCAAGACGACGAGGGAGCAGCGTCGCCCTGCCATCTTCAAGATAAAGAAGATGCGCCTGCAACGTCTGCCAGCATCTGGGCTTCCCTCAGATGCTGGAGCTCCGCGCTGCAGCGCGCCGTAGCCTCAGAGGCGGATTGCTCCGCAAACGTGGCCAGCATGGATGGATTATCCATCAGCTGCTTCAATAGGCCTTTCGACCTCGCGTCGTTAACCGCCTGCAGCTCATGGTTCGAGTATCCCATCACTATCTTCCGGCGGGGCCGCACAGCATCCATGGGTGCGAGTCCGCCATGCTGGGCCAGTGTCCTGGCTACGAAGCAATCGAACGTTTCCAGATCGTCGATGCTGTCGCCTCTCATCGTCGCTTTGGCGAGTGTCTCCAGCAACCCCTGAGGCAGGTTTCCCTGCAATTGTTGGCGCTCTTGCGCAGGGGTCGGCTCGCCTGTCAGCACCGTCTGGAACGATGTGGTACTTGTACTCGAGGCGGGTTGCCCCGCAGCTCCGAATCGATCACACCTGATGAACAGATGCCCTGATGGCAACTTCGTTGTCGGCATGATCTTGGAGCCCTCGGGGAGTTCCATCTTGACCTGTCCCTTACCAGGGAATATCAGCTTCTCCTGGCCTCGTTAGAGCATCATAATAGTGCGCTTGTCCTGCATACTGTCGAGGCCCAGGATAGCTGGCAGGTCCTTGCCACAGCCTGACACAATATTCGTCTTGTACGAGTCGAGCTGAGTCGAACCCTGGTACTCGCAGGCAATGCTGAAGGTGCCCGCGGTATCAGCTGGGGCCGACCCCTCGCCTACCCCGTTGACGTTCAAACGAGAACGAGGTTCAAACGTACAAGGACGATTATGTGCCTCAGCAGCCTGGACGAACTTGCGGCTCGCATGTTCTCCCATTATGTTAATCTTCGAGCCTGCGTCGATGAGGATTGAATTTCCACCATCCTCAAGAAAAGTCTTCCTAGGCTGCTTGATGTGCACTGTCTCTGAAGTGCCGGCTGTGCTGTCTGGCGGGGTTCCCCGCAGTTCGGTCGTATTCCTTGGCGGGTTTCCCCGCATCGTGCTGGCAACTGGCCCTCCTGCGGCCATACGTGCCAGGTCGATGTACTGGAAGTACGACAAGTTCTGGGCTTGAGCGCCCTGTTCCTCCCGCCACTTGGCATACTCATCACGTATGCTCGTGTACTGTTCGCGGGTAGTACGTCGCGTCAACGTCAAATACGAGTGAAGGGCGATGTCCTGCAATCCCTCATTCGTAAGGTGATCCCTGTATTGCAACCACTCGTCGAACTCACTGTTCGTGGCTGAGAGCTCGACGGCCCTGACTGCTGTTGCTGCTGTCGCCACTGACGAGTCTGAGAGATCCAACGACGAGTTCTCAGTCTCAGGATTATTGGCGTCCAACATGAACGTAGTGTGCGCATTGTCCATCTGGGCCTGGAAATGGCGAACACGCAGTTCTCGCAGCTGTTCAGGGTCCAGTGGCAGCTCGGCCCCGCCCCCACTCTGGGGAGACATCGGAGGAGCCACCTGCCCGACTCCAGGCTCGTAATGAGTCGGAAGGATCGGCACAGGTGGAGTGTTAGGCAGGTTTCCCTGCTGAGGCGCCGTCATCGGGATAAGTTGGTCGAAGTATCCCGTCTCCATCGGTGACCTCACCTCCTCCGGCGGGTTTCCCCGCTGCTGGGGCTGCGCTGTCTGCCTGTCCAGCATATTGGCTGTCATCTCCTCCGCCATGCCCCTTAACTCCCGCAGCTCCCTCGCTGCCTGTTCAGGAGCCTGAGTGTAGGAGCCGGTCCATGGAAACGATGACGCTATGATGCCTGGCCCTCGGCAGATGGCACATACTGGTTGCTGAGGGTCTCCTTCTCGCTGATTCGCGTCATGGCCCACCACGTTCGAGCTCCAGCACTCCTCGTGGAACAGGTGGTTGCACCTCAAGCGGTAGATGCTTTCCCTCGGCTGAAACTCCTCGAGGCATACCGCGCAGGTGTCTTCCATCCCTGTATAGATTTCCACATCTGCCGCCCTAGGGTACACCCGCCGCTGCCGCTCCAAGACTGTTTCGGAGTCCATGAAAGCAGCTGGAGGATCTCCTGCGGGAGCCAATGCCTCCGGTGCTACGGCAACCACTGCTGGAGGAGCTGCGGTTGTGGAGGCTGCGGGCGACACGGCTGGCGAGCTTCCTCGCATGGGTGAGTCTCTGTTCCTCGCGACCTCAAGTGCGGATGCACGTGCTTGGTCACGCGCGCTCTGTACTGCCTGCCTGCACCTGAAGCACGCCTGTTGAGTGTGGTACGTCTGTCTGATGTAGTCTGGTACTCCCATACTGCCTGATGATATTGAATGGGCAGTAGGCTGGACGGCCACCTCTGGCGTTGTCGGTGCAGGCATGAAAGCCATGTGCGGGTGTATGGACTGGTCACTGCAACGCACATTCGTGAGGCTATGAAACTGACCCGCCATTTCGCGAACAAACCTGTTCGGGGCTCTAGACCCATCTGGGTACAGTGGCGGATCCATTGGTGCTGGCGCTGGCCTCTGGCCCTGAGCCATGCTCGGATGAGAGTTGAAGGCAGGGATGAATGCTCGTTGCCGAGCCGGGTCACGTGGGTTCGGACCCTCTGGCTCCCAGGACCAGGCTGGCCTCCACCTCTGACCACTCGGGTGGGGCAGGTTATGACTCTGCACCTGTTGCACCGCAGCTGCCACCCTTGCGCGGTAGTCATCAGGCACTCCAGCAACAGTAGTTTGACCAGCAAAAGGTCGGTGGTGTATTGGAGTGTCGGGCAGGTTTCCCTGCACACTCGTTGGCGTGCCAGGTGGCACCATGTTCAAAAGAGCTGTACCATGCTCAGCTCTGGCCGCAGCGATCCGCTCCATGAGAGTGCCATTCGTGGCAGATCGACCAGGAGTCCCAAACGGAGACTGCGCTGGTGGCGTCGCCACTGGGGTCATGCCCCTCGGTGTGTGCATGCTATGCGAGGGGCTCCCTGGCATCTGCTCAAATCGAGCAGGCTCTCCGAAGATGCGGCCGATCGTCTGCGGGTCTCCCTGCGGTTCGGGCATATGATTTCTGAATCCATTAACCGGCAAGTTTCCCTGCATGGCCTGACGGTTACGCGTCACCATGGCGGACATGGCTCCCTGGCCAGCGGCCCAGGGGTCTTGCTGGTACAGTCTGTCCGCCAGCTGCTCCGCCTGCTCAGGATTTAGAGCGGCCGCGATCTGATCCAGAACTGAGGTGCTAAGGACCTGCCAAGATATGGCACTAGGCCTTTGGCTTGGGGCACGGCTTGGAGCCGCGCTTCCTGCCTCACTCTCGTTTATCATAAGGATCTGGTGGATTTCGGGCTGGTGTCCCAGCACTGTTGGGCTGTAATGGTCCCCAACTTCTCTGTGGCCATGCACCGTATGAGGATCATGAACCTCTCGGTCAAGAGACCATGTGTGCTTGACACTAGCACTGCCCACATTGGTCCACCTGTTCGGGGCCGTCATTATGGCGGTGGAAACACGTGCAAGGCGATTGCCCAGATATTCTGGGTTGCGCCATTGTTTACCCGTGGATAATTCTTCCACGCGTGAAATATAACACGGCTCAATGAGGCCGTCTTTTCCTTCAGATAATTCAGATAGGAGAACCCCATTGTCGGACCAGCAAAATTCGATTCCGCCCTTCAGGGCTTGATGCCAGTCCACAAAGATAACGATCTCGGAATCGGGGTCCCATCCACTCTGCACGCCGCGACGACGAAGCGTCGGAACAAAATGGATGTGTGATCGGCCTGTCCCTCTCTTCTTGGTGTTGTGTTCTTGACGACAAGAGAGGCCACGCCACATGATGCCCTCAAAGGCTGCCCATCGTGTGCCATGCATGGCAACCTCGGGGCATGGGGCCGGTCTCCCGGCAGGGTTGTCGTGTAGTACAATGTACTTGTACAACGACCAAGGGGCCTTGAGCGTCCACGAGCGCCCTTGTGAGGCGCGGATGAACATGTCGGGTTTGCCAGAATCCCGTGCCGAGACCTTGAACTGGAGACGCTGCTTCTCCTCACCGTCCGGCTCGCGGACGTGAACGATCGCCATCATGATGGCAGCCATCTGGTCAACCGTTCTGCCGAAGAAGGTCTCGGCGATGATCTTGGCCTCATCCATCCTAGGGTTATACCCGTCCTGTCTCGTACGTCCGTTGTTCCACGGAAACTCACGTACGACCTCGTCACGATCAACCCATCCATCCTGATCAGCGAATGTCTCAAGGCTCCACGCGGCATTGTGTGGTTTGTCAGGTTCGTGTCTGCAGATCCTGTTGAGGCATTTACTCAGCTGCTTGAGTGTATGGTTATGTCTCGGGACAATGCATTTCTGCCTGCAGCTCTCCATGAATGCTTCATCCACCGAGCGTATCGGTGGAAGATTCCGCAGGGCACATCGATCATTGATCAAAGCCTGACTCCCGCTGGTAAGAGAAGCGCCCCCTGGGTGGTGCAGCTTATCCTCGGGCGGGTTTCCCCGCAAAGGAGCCTCTGTCACCGAAGAGACTGCGGCTCCTGCGGAGGAGGATGCTGCAGCTGCAGCGCCTGGCGGGTTTCCCCGCAGTGTTTCTCGGCTGGCGCTGCCCTTGATCTTAGGCACCCAGGTACCCCTAGATAGAGCACCTTCCTCAGACCTCTTGGAGCGCGCCGCCGCAGGCGAGGCCGGCGTAGGGGTAAACCCTGCGCGCTCGAAAACCTTGGCCTCGCCGGCGATAGAGCCGCTACGGCTAGGCGGTCGTCTACGAATCTCCACGGAGTCCTGAGTTGGTTGCCTCGGGTCGGGTCTCTGTGCCGGAGTTGCCCTAGTCGGTGACCTCGGCGTTTCAGAGCGAGGAATCTCCATCTGCACATCTAACCCGAGTTCCTCTGAGCGGGCCGACGTTTTCTGTTTCTCCCCCGAAGGCGTCCTGGGCGCAGGTGTTTCGCTCTTGGCCTTCGGTTGGAGTGGGGGCTTCCTTGCCCCATTCATATAGATCTTTTGGGACTCCAGCAGCATTTGGCGAGTTGCCTCGCGGGTGCGTTCGTCTGCTATTCGTTTGCGCTCCGCATCTGCTGCGGCTCGCTGTGCCTTCTGTTCATCGTCATCCATCATCTCTGGCTGTTGGGCCTGACTGGAGACGCCAGGCGGGTTCCCCCGCATTCCAGGAAGGCGATCGAGCGCATCTTTATCTTCCTGAGTCACAGGTACAAATCCCCTTCGGAGGCTGGACCTCCTCGGCCATAGGTCTCATATGAGCCGTGGTTCCGAGACGACGGTTGATCTCGTCGATCTCTGCTTGAGTCATCGGAACCAACGGTGGATGACCCTCCTTAGCAGGAGTGCGGCCTCTATTCGGGCTCAAGCCCTCGTTGAGCCCCACAGGACACTCAGGCCTATGCTCTTGGAGTGGCTCTGAGCACGGCCCACAGACTGCGTTGGGTCTGTATAGTTTGCGTGCTGCAATGACATTCCGCAGCTGCGCCCGTACTGCCTCTATCTCAGGACGACGAATATTCGTCGCAAGCTGGTAGCCACCCCGGATGGACCTGCCCTGGGCATCCCCGTAAGAAGGGTTGCCTTTACCAAAGGCAGAGTGCTCACGCGTTTGACGCCTAGGATCGTTGTAGGCGAGCAGCTGACCCCCCCGCCGAGCGGCATGCTCTGTTGGGCCTGCTTGCCTCCATTCGCGGGGAAGCCGTGCTTGCGGGTGAGGTTCTTCCCTAAGGCGTGGATGAGAGCGAGACCTCCTGGCGTGCTCATCAGAAGAAGCCGCCGACGCAGCCTGAACAGGAGCCGGCGGGGGTTCCTGCGGGGCCGCAGGCGGCACATCTTGGACAGGCATGTCTCCCTGCTGACTGGAGTCTGGCACAATTGGTTATTGTGCAGGTGGTGGTGTGTCTGGACGGTCGGGGCTGAAATCCACCTCCTCGTCTTCACCGTTGGCTTCCATCATGGGGATGGTGGCCTCGTCCTCGCACATCCCACATCCATCACCTTCTTCATCTTCTGACATAGGGTTGCCGATGACGGCTGTCATCGGTTCAGCCGGGACGGGCGGGTTTCCCTGATGCACAAGCGTCTGAGCATCGCTTGGCTGACCCGGAGTCGGCGGTACGGTAGTCGGCTCAGGCTCGTTACCGAGCGTACGCTGCCCGATAATATTTCGCATGGCCGCGCGGTTAGGCTGTGCCCCCGCCGCCTGGAGACCCCATCCCGGCGGAGGGAGAGCCTGACCGCGCATGGAGATGGCCCTTTCAAAGGCTTGGCGCCATCTCCCTCTGGAATACCACACATGTCGCTGCACGTCCTCAGGGCGCACGCTATCAATGAGAGTGAGGGCCGCCAGCACTAACTCCGAGTCGTCACAGGCATCGGTGTCTTGTAGCATCATGTGGCCCCTCTCGACACTCTCTTGACTCTCGGGATATGCTACGACCAATACAGCGTGCATCTGCATGAGGGTCTGCAGTGTCGCGCGCGGTCCGTACTCGCCTGGGGCAAGCGAGCCAGGTGGTACATATGGGTCCCCTGGCACGCCCGTAATGAATGCTTGAGATTCTAGTTCCATCAGGTCGGCATAGTTTGGAGGATATACTGGAGTGGGCCTGTCTCCAGGCATAAGGTCGGGCTGATGTCGAAGGTTGTGGTCAACCTCCGAAGGCGAGGCCTCTACGGTGACGTCCTCGTCACTGCTCTCGTAGGCCACGACGTTGCCTGCGTTACCGAACATCCAGTCGAAGAAAGATAAGGGCTGGTTTCCCAGCGCACCGTTCTCCACAGGCGTCGATATTTCCGAAAACAAATCTGCGGAGGTACTCGAGGTAGTACGCGTACAGTCCGTGGCCGTACGCCTCGAGCTCATCCAAGTTGTCCATGCTGCTGGCCCAAGTGAAAAAGATCTGTTCCATGGCCTCAAAATCTTGGAGGCTCAGATATTCAATAACTGGTTCACTTGAGCCGGAATTGACTTCGGTCGATCTGCCCTTTCCATTTCCCTTCGCTGGACAATCTTTTACAAGATGATCGGTGCTATCACACTCATGGCACTTTAGGATCTGGCCGTCTCTACCTCGCGGGTTTCCCCGCCTACCTTTACCTTTGCCTGAGGTATCTCCGCGGCCTTTACCACGGCCTTTCCCCCCGAAAAATATCTCATCATGCTGATCATCTGAGAGCCTCTGGAGGACAGCCGTGATGCCTCGTCCATTCAACCTACGGCGACCCCGTTTGCCTCTACCTTTTCCTTTGAAGCTCCTCCGTGTCCTCCTCCTAACACGACGCACTGGTTTTCGTGTGGACCTCCTCCACCTCCGCTTTGCCTGTTGTAATAACCAGAACAGGTGTTCGGCACGCTGATTGTCACCTTCCATTTGCATGATATCTGACCAGTCTAAAGGTTCAATGCCATCTGATGATATGGCGTCGGCGTCGGTGCCGGAGTCGAAATCGTCATTTCCCAGGTAGGTGGGTACACCGTCGTTTAAGGGATTCGCTCCACCCCATAAGGAACGGTGTGGTTGAGGTTCTCTAGGAGGGGGCTGGTTGCCCAGCTCGGTTGTGATCGATCCCCTGTTAGTAGGGCAGTAGACTCTCCAGGATCGTCGGCCCATATGCTTGAGGGCCCGTTGCCAGGCTGAGCTTCGGTGGTTAAGGTAGTATAGAAATTTCCACTACCAGTTCCCCTTCCCCTTCCAAACGCTGATCCTACGTTGCCAGGAGACCGTTCTGACAAATGGCCTATCGAGCGCATCCTCTCGCACAACTCATCATGATGTTGATGTGTTCGGGGCATTTGGTGGTTGAGAGGCTGCAAGAGTTGCATGGCTCTCTGGTTGCCGACGCCTAGGGCGCGGAATAGGATAGTAGTGAGCAGTTGGAAGTTGGGAAGGTCAAACCCCACCGACTGTGCCTCAAGACGGGCCATCTCGAACCGAGTGAGGGTTACATCGGTTCGTTCTCCGTGAGGCACATGAAAGTCGATGAGCTGTGTGCATGAAGTGAGCTGGCGCTCATCTTCCAGGCGTTCGAACTTCATGCTTAAGAGGAACATAATGCATGTTACTGGGTCGGTGTGGACACCATCGCTGTCCGTGCCATAGTTTAGAATGTCAGGTGGTACCCTCATGGCGAGTGTCCTCGCTAGACCACCCAGGCCGCGTTGCATGGCGGCTGCTTGGGCTTGTGGCGCCATGCGTCCGCTTGTGACGTTTAGCCACGCGTTGACCTCATAAACGTATTCGCGAAAAGGTACGTTGCCTTGAGGGTCCCAGTATGGGCCATGTGTTTGCCCATCTGTGCTATTATCTCCTCGGCGCATGTGTCCGATTGCCGCCCCCGGAGCAAACCATATGGTGGCGAAGATAACCAGCCCTAGGCTATGAAGATAAGGGTGGTTATCAGGCGCGTTGCCGCGCTGGTGTAGGGCTTGTAGCGCCTTGTCAAGTCTACGAGGCGCTTTATCTTGCGGGTCTCCCCGCCTACGCTTCAAGTGCTGCGCTTTTGGCTCGTTGCCGAGCGGTTGGTAGTAGCGTAGTGATGAAGCGTATATGGTACCAATGTTGTTGTCTAGACGTCGTACCTCTCGTGTTGCTTCTTGCTCTTGAATTGATCCTCTTAAATGTAGTTGGAGTGGTGGCGCAGGGTGGTAGTTGGTCACGAAGATCGTGCCGGATAGCGTGAGGATAAGAAGAGCAAGAGCTGACCACACGAGAGTGCAGCCAGCTCCGCTACCAAGTCTGAAGTGACTATGGTAAGTCAAATAGCATCCGATTCCATGGGAAGCGGATGGCAAATGGCGTCCGGTGCCGTACTGTGGTGGTTCAGTAAGGGGAATGGACGGATAAGATAGGATAAGATCGATGTAATGATCTTTCCAGCACGTAGCGAACACAAGCAGTGTCCGGGCAAGTAGGGCGCGCGTGCCTTGAGCCAAAGAAGGCAACGGCGCGCGAGCTATACTCCCGATCCTATTTAACATTTCCCTGAGATCGCCCCTACACGGCCCAAGAGGCCCCCCAGAGGGCGCCAGGACGGCCCAAGAGGGTCCCAGGCCGGTCCCAGAGGCACCCAAGACGGCCCCAAAGGTCTCCCAGAGGGCTCCTCAGGAGCCCAAGATGGGGCAATCCAATTGGAATTGCCAGCCCCACGCCCCAAGAGGACCCCCGAGACCCCAAAGCGGCTCCTAAGCAGCCAACGCGATGCCTCCAAGACGCCTCATAACCCGTGCAATTTTACCCACCAGGCGGCCCCGAGAAGCAACAACGGCCCCGTTCCTTTCGTAAAACGTATGTGGTAACGGCATTCGTATGTTTCGTCTTCGCATCGTGCTTGGCAGCCTCGGGCACCCCTACAATCGCCCCAACACGGCCCAAGTGACACCCCACAGGTCGCCAAGACGGCCCAAGATGGTCCCAAGGCAGTCCTAGAGGCAGCGGGTATGGCGCGAACGGCATCCCAAATGCCAGAGTGTTGGGGCGCGGTTCATGGGGGAGCGCCTGGGGGCCTTCGCCCTGAGGTGTTCCTTCGCCATGTTCATGATATCGCTTGCGTCCCTGCAACCACATCAATCAATATACTCCTAGACGGTCCCAAGGGCGCCCAAGATGCCCCAAGTGCCACCGCTGCCTCCGTTTCGCCGCGGGCATTTCGGTGCGAGTTTGGTCCCGCGCCCGCCAGGTCCTTATCTCTCTGTTTCGTTATTTCTCTCTCTCTCTCTCTTTCTCTTTCTATCTCTCTTTCTCTCTCTCTCTCTCTCTCTCGCTCTCCACCTTCTCCGCCTCGGCCTCTCAGGGGGTGTCCACGAAAAGGGTTTAATCTGGAGTTAACCTTCCTCGGGGTGGACCCTTGCGACGCTCGGCGTCCGCCAGGGGGGTTTAATCTGGAGCTAACCCTCTTCAGGGTGGACCCCTGCGACGCTCGGCGTCCACGAAAAGGGTTTAATCTGGAGTTAACACCCTCTCAAGGTGAATACATCGACGCTCACCCAACGGAGGGTTAACTCCAGAGTAGACAGGGAGATCCACTGGCGCACTTTCATAAACAACGTCACAATTCTGCTGCCAAAAGAGCGCAGGATCAATTAGTAAGCTACCGTTCGAGCCTCAGGGGCCAAGGTGACTGAAGGTGTCGGAAACCTCCTCCTCCCCCACCCCCAAGGAGGGGGGGGAGGGAGTCTCTGGAGGTATCTGGAAGTCTCCCGAAGTCTCGAGGGTCCCATGGTGCTCTATAGAGGCCCAAACTGAGCTCAACGCGATCGAACAGAGGGATGTTTCTCCTTTTCCTCCTCCTCCTCCTCCTCCTCCTCCTCATCGTCCTCCTCCCCATCCTCCGCCCCAGACTACGACGAAAACGGATGGTACGATAAGGGGAACCTTAGCACGGGGCATGCCAAACACGCGACCAATACGGGCACGACGGGTGGCCGCATTGTCGCGTTCCCGAGCCCAATAAGGGCCGCGGGAGAGACACGGTATTCCTGAAGAGCTGAAAGATAATTCTGTTGCAGAGAGAAAATAGGAACAAGTAGTAGGCTACCGTTCGAATCTGCTGGTGTTCAAGTAAGTCTGCCTGTGCTCCGCCGGCTACAGCTCACAAACTGAGCCGCAACCAACGAGGCCTTATAAACAGTTGCGGCGGGATAAGAAACCCTGATTTCGGCACGTTCCGGGAGTTGCCAGACTTCGTGTCGTTCCAAGGCACCTTGGCCCCCAGAGCGTCAACACCACAGCCGTTTTCTACGGCACACGAGGAATGGGCTGCCGTTCGAGTCCCAGGGAAGCGAAGAGGAGGAGGTGGCGGCTCTGGGGGTCTGCGCGGCGCCGCAGACCGCCCCATGCGGCGCGAGCACGCTGAGGCCCCCGTGGCTGAAGCCGACGCACAGGCGCGGCTCTGCCGCAGCCCGCCTCGCATTTTCGCCCCCGGGGCGGGGGGTGGCGGCGCAAGCGGGGGCGGCGAGCGGGGGCGACGAGCGAGGACCAGCATGATGATGATGATGATGATGATGATGATGATGATGATGATGCTGATGATGACGATGATGATGATGAGATGATGATGATGATGATGATGATGATGATGATGAGGATGATGATGATGATGATGATGATGATGCTGATGATGATGATGATGATGATGATGACAATGATGACGATGATGATGATGAGGAGGAGGAGGAGAAGGATGATGATGATGAGGGGGATGATAAGGATGATGGTGAGGAGGATGAGGCAAATTGTGGTGGTGGTGATGATGAATATTATGGTGCCGCTGATGATGCTGCTGACGATGCTGATGATGATGCTGCTGATGATGATGATGAGGAGGAGGAGGAGGAGGAGGAGGAGGAGGAGGAGGAGGAGGAGGAGGAGGAGGGAGAGGACGTGGGATAGGGGAGAACAAGCAAGAGGGTGGACAAAAAAAGAGAAGAAACAGGAAGAGGAATAAGAGGAGGAAGAGGAGGAGGAAGGTGAGGAGGAGTGGGAGGTGGAGGACAGGGGAGGATGGACGAGGAGGTGCAGGTGGCGGAGGATGGGAGGATGAGGAGGCAGAGGAGGAAGAGGAGGATGGACGGAGAAAGAGGATAATGGGCGGATGCGGAGGATGAAATGAAGGAGGAGGGGAATGAGTGGCATTGGAGAAGGTTCGCTCAGCCGTGGAACGAGTTGCCCAGCAGGCTAAGCAGGAGAAGGGGGCGAGCACGTTCCAACAGAGCGATATAACACCAGTACTGCCGAACGGAGGTCATTCGGCGAGATGGGGCAGAGCAGCAAACGAATCTCCTGATGGGGTCCAAATGCGATAGCGACCTCCTGAACGATTCTGTCCGTCGGAGCGAGGACAATCCAACAAACGAGAGGACACATAATCTCCGCGCGGAGCTCCCAACGTTTGTGGCACTCATCTTTTTCTTCGAACAGAAAGGAGAGGTCGCGACCGAGGACGGACGAGGGGCCCAACAAAGCTGCAAGGCGAAAGGCATCACGGCGCTAGCGACCGGGATAAAAGCCATGCAAGCCAAAGCTGCAACTCTCACGGCCGCCTGGAGTCAGCACCCGGCGTGGCGTGCACCGCGCGCCCGAGAGAGTGCGCGAAGGACAGGCCAGTCCCAAGAAGGAGGTTGTTGAAATGCCCCAGCGATCATCCCCCCCTTCCGCTGCCCGCTCTCACCCGCTCAGACATGACGACAGCACATTTCGGTTCGCAGAGCTCTTGAGCTTACGGTTGCAGAAAACCAGAAATATCCCGGCGGGCGGCGGCCCGCCACTTGATGGTAGCGGAGCTGGCCGATTCGCCCTGGTCAGCTCCCGCCTCCGCAGCGACGGCGCGGAGGTCTGCGCGGCGCGCCCCGTGGCGGGGGCTGCGCACCAACCTGCAGGGAGCAGGCCGGCCTTGCGGGGGAAGGCGAGCCCGCATCCGCTGGACTACCTTGGCGGTGTCTGGCACTCCGGCAGCTACGTGGCTCCACGTGGTGTGCATCATTCGGGCAGCTGCGTGGCCTCACGCGGTGTGCAGCAGCACCACTGCGACTCCGATTCTGTTCAACGGCAGCGGCCTCGAGCCGCGTGCAGCAACCATGTCAAGGGTACCGAAGCTGGAGTTCGAAAAGGACATCCCGCTCTACGACGGCCTCAAGGCCTCATCTGTACATCCTACCTCTTTTCTGCGCTCACCTTTACATCTTACTCTCATACGCACATACGTTGTTCTTGCCTCTTTCGATTGTCTTCCATGCCAACGAATTCTCGGCAGCCGGGCACTCCAGTGGGTGGAGTTTGAGCAGCAGCTCCGCAGAGATGCCCCTCATGTCCGCGCCGGGCAAGCAAGAGCTCAAGAAAGCGAGGATCGGGTCCAGCCCATTGCAGGAGATGGACGATGATGTCCCCACGCCACTGCGACAGCAGGAGTTTAAGAAACAGCTCGAGGACGCACATAATCACACACCACTGACCGTTTCATCCATGGCACGGCTGTTGGATGCACGTCTGACGCCACTCCGTCAAGACATCACGGCAATCAAAGAACATGGAGTCTCCCAACACCATCTCGAAAAAGCTCTTCAACCGGTCCGGGATGACATCGCAAATATTACGCAGCGAGTGGAAGCACTCGAGACGGCATCAACCCAAATCACTCCACGCTCTTTCAGTACAGTGGACAGCCGGGGGTCAGTCGAGGTTCGTTTGGCGGAGATGGAGGACATGCTGAAGCACCTGACGACTTCACGAAGGGCTTCGGATTCAACATCGGTGACCGCCATCTTCGGTGGCTTGGATGGCCTCTCTTCCTTGGCGGAGGCCGAGCAAATTATCAAAGAGGAGCTCCGGAAAGCACAGATCCCACCTCCGACCGAAATGTTCATCAAAGGAGAGCCCTGTAATGGACTCGTGTTTGGAAAATGGCGACCCCCGATGACCTTCAAAGCGCTGTGAAGAGGTTCCCACGTCCTCAGGCAAAAAAATTGGGCTAATTTGGATCAGCCGTTACATGTCCGAGTGCCCCTACGTTTCCTTTTAGTTTTAAAAAAGCTCATGGTCAGCTGGGGCTTCGCAGCGAAGTCCATCATGATCGACGACACCGCGTGCTCCAGGAACTTCGGGATCGACACCGTGCTGGTGGCCAATACCACAAATGATTATGAAATGAATCTTGCATGCTTGAAGCCGGATTGGAAAACGTGGGAGGCGCTGCACAACGACGTGGATTTCAAAGCCTTGCGTGACAAATGCCAGAATTCATTGCAGCAGGCCGCTGACAAGGGCAAAGGGATAGGAAAACCTGCCAGGCAAGATTAGGGACAGCACCGTTCAAACCAAGTTTCACCCCCTACCTTGACAGGGAAACTTCACATTTACACAAAGAGTGCAAGATTAAAGAAGAACGCACACTTGACAGAGTCGTTATCAGATCCTGTAGGCATACAATGGGATATTGTTTTATTCAGCGAGACGCGGGCACCGTCATCTGAACTCACACTCGAGGGCGGCCACACATTGTTTCTCGATCTGGAGGACTATGTCGCTGCGGGCGTCGGCATCTGGGTACACGAGCGCCACGTCCCCAACATCAGACAAGTCCGTAAATGCAGCGATCGTGTTCTTGGTATCGACAGTGTGATGCATAGTCGTTTGGACACATGCTTCGCAGTATATGTGACGCATGCTGGATTTGCCGAGGATGCCATCGATTTGTTTTACAATGACCTCGATGGCATGGTGCGCATGTCCCAGAAGCAGAACAAGAACAGCCTTGTTGTCATTGGGGGAGATTCAATATCAGGCCCCGTGGTCAAAGACTGAGCGAATTTAAAACGGCACACGGCCTTCAAATAGCGAACTTCCCGCCAAGACTTCAGTACGCTGACCTCTGGACGTTCCGCTCAAGCGTGGGCATTACAAGGTGCATCGATGTCATTATTCTGCCACGCGCGGCGCGGGTGGAACAGAGTGCAGCAATCAATTCTTTGTGTTTGGGCTCCGGCTACAAGGCTGCATACGCATGTGTACGTACCGAGACATTTGGCGCCTTCCCTCGAGGTTGGGAGCCTGGCGATGATCGTGCGTATTGTCACGACGTGGATGCATACTTGCGTGTGTATCCGCCAACATGCCTTTCCGATCTCGATATTTGCGTGACCACCGCGCCAGGGCATAACACACGAACGAGCAATCAGCAAGCCTTCTGGGCCGACGGTGCTTTCCAAGGTCTTCTCCGCCAACGTCGTGCTCGACCAAGCGGGTCTGCCAGCAGAAGAGACATCTTCATACGAATTCGCAGGTCAGTGCGGGCCGAACTCAGGAGACAGAAGGCTGCGCACTCAACAAATTCTGACTGAATTCCGTGAAAAAACCGACTCGCAGAGGCGAAACTGTTTCCCGCATGGAAGCGGAAGGAACTGGGTGACGCAAAATGCGCTCCTGAGCTGTTAGCAGGGTTCCTGGCTGACATATTCTCTTCCTCTGAAGAAGTGCCTGTGGAGTTATCGGGTCATCGAGGTCCCTTCAACGTTCCTGCGTTCACGAAGGCAAAGCTTGGCAAAACAATCAAGGTGTTGAACAACAAGAGAGACGCCGACACAGACGGCATCGTCGCAGAAATGTTCAAGCATGCCTCCAACACTTTCGGACTACCTGCTACACGTGTATAACGATACGGTACGCACGGGGCTTCTGGAGGATTCGTGGAAATCGACTTTGTTTACCATGCTGCCCAAGACCAGGGACCTGTCGCAGCCGAAGAATTGTAGGCCGATCACTGTCCTCAAGATGACCTACAAAGTGTTCTCTCGGATGCTCTACCACTGGCTACGGAGCGTCCTGGAAAGTGCTCAGGGGCCCGATCAAGTTGGCCTCAGGAAAAAAGGCATTCGGTAGAAGATGCCTTCTTGTTGTTTGGAATTGCTTGCAGCAAATACTTCGAATGGGGCATGCCGCTCTGGTGCGCAAGTCTCGACGTACGCAAGGCATTCGACTGGATCAAATCAGCTTCCTTGTTCCGAACCCTACGTGGCCAAGATGTGGATGCAGACCACGTCGCTCTACTGGCGCCGTTGTATTTCAACCAGACGGGTTACGCAGCCGGGGTGCATCCATTCCCAATACAACGTGGAATCAAGCAGGGAGACGTCATCATCCCAATGTTGCTCAATGCTGCATGAGAAATGGCGATGGCCAGCTGGAAACAACGGGTAGGGGATGATGGTGTCCCCCTGGGGAATGGGAGGTTGCTCACGAATGTTCGATACGCAGATGACATGATGTTGTACGCACAGTTGGCAGACGAGTTGGCGATCATGCTAGAAGTGCTCATGGAGGAATTGGCAGCCGTTGGCCTGCCCCTGAACCCAGACAAAACGAACGTTCTCACTTCCGAGGAGACGGCCGGAGACACGTTTACCGATGTCGAAAGCAACATGATTAAGGTCATGAGCGGCACGGACACGCACAACGATCTAGGGAAGACCACACCACAACTGAACTAAGACAACGAATTCGAAGAACTTGGCAGCAATTTCATGAACATCGTCACGCGCTCACAGACCAAAATGTGTCAGTGCGCCTAAGGCTCAAGTTATTCCAATATGTGGCAACACCAACTTGATTATTTGGGCTGGTATGCTTGCCTCTGACAAAGCAACGGCTGGGTTCTCTAGACGCCATTCAAAACAAACTGCTCGGCTTGACCGTTGGATGGAGAAGAGTCGACAGAGAAGATTGGACCGACACTATGCGTCGCATGAGGGACAGAGTCAAAGATGCCTTGGTGCGTTTTCCAGTTGACAATTGGAGCGATCTGTTTTGCCGCCGTTTGTTTAAACTTGCTCAGCAGTCAGTCGATTCAGAAGCTGATTGGATTCATGCAATTATCGGATGGAGGCCGGCGAGCACGCATGGCGCCTAGAGGGCGCGAGGCCGTCCGCCAACAAGATGGCACGACCGGCTGGCATCTCTCACGCGTGATATTTTGAACACAGCATCTCACTGGACTACAAGCATTGCAGAAGATCGTGGAGTACTGCTTGCAGACGTAAGAACGGGCCACTTTTCTCCCTCCCCCCCTCCCTCCCGTCCTCCCTCCCCTTCCCTCCCCCCCTCTGCGCAGTGGCACAAAGCTTGCTCACTCGTCGTGCACGTCCTTCACATCATGCATGCAGGTCGCACTGCTTTTGATTTTCCAAATCGTGCCCCGCCCGTTCACGGGCCTACCTGTTGGTTTGACCGGGCTTCTGCTGCTGCTCTACGACGAAGATCCTGCGCTCATCGAGGAGGACCAAGAGAGGGCCCGAGACGTCTTCTATGAACGCATGGGTGACGAAAAGCAGATCGCGACGCCAGTCAGGAACGGACCCTCAGGCACGGCCTACGACGCTGTCCGGCCGCTCTCGCACCAGCAGCTGCTAACCTTCGAGATCGAGACGATCGAGAACGGTAGCAAAGGCGGCGGCAGCTAGGAGAAGAAGAAGGCGACCACCGAGGGACTGGAGCTGTCGCTCACGACCCTAGGCGAGTCTGTGCTGAAGGAAAGACCCGTTCGAGCAGCTGAGTTGTTCGACGGCTCGCTTAGAGGCCTCCTAGATGGGGTCCGAGTAGATGGGGTCGGAGGACCTCGCCGCATCGCCGATACATCGGCGATGCATCGGCGATGCATCGGCGATGCATCGGCGATGCATCGGCAATGCACTGGCGACGTCGGCGATACATCCGCGACGTCGGCGTGGAGAAAATTGGGCCCGCATCGAGCCGCATCGCCGACGCATCGCCGATGCATCCGCGATGCGACGCGATCCTCCGACCACATCTACTCGGACCCCATCTAGGAGGCCTAGATCGCTATACGACAAAGCAGTCTGGAAGACGCCCGGCGAGAGCATGCAGGAGTACATCATCAGGAGCTCGAAGGCATTCGTTCGACGACCTCAAGAAGGTCAGCGAGGAGACGAGCATCAGCAGCGACCTGCAGGCACATCTTCTCTTGAAGTTCTCAGGGCTCGAGAAGTCCGACCACGCCAGCATCATCAGCAGCGCTGGCAACAAGTACGACAAGGAGGCCTTCGGCAAGGCGCTTCGCATGCAGCATCCCAACATCCAAGAGCGAGAGTAGAAGAGCAAGAATGACCAGAGGCCGGACCCTCGACCCCAACGGTTCGGTCCATGGCGGCATCATCACGGACAGCAGCAACACAAGTCAGCGTGGCAGGCTGGCATGCACGTGGAGGGAGAGCACGAACACGACGATGACGGCGCAGCCTCCGCTGGCCAAGGGGCCCAGTCACTTGCGGGAAGCGACTAAGAGGCGGTCTACCTTGGTGAGGACGAGGCGACGCTCGAGGAGATCGACCAAATGGACGAGGAGGCGCTCGAGAGCTTCGCGGCCATCGTGCAGCACAAGCAGAGGTTCCACGGCAAGGGCGGCGGACGTGGCCGAGGCCGTGGGCGTGGCCGCGGAGATCGATCTCAGTCGGCAAGCTCGAGGGACAAGCCGACAGGACGAGCCATGAGTGGTCCAGGCGAGAACCCAGAGCGACGCGCTCGCATCGAGAAGCTGAAGCGGACGACTAGGTGTGCGAGCTGCGGGCAGATCAGACATTGACATGGAGACCCCAACTGCCCGAAGTCATCACAGTCGTCGCCACCTCCCTCGGGCAGGTCGAAGTGTAGTTACTTCAACGTGGCCGCCTACGACGGCAAGAACAACGGCGGCGAGGTCAGGATCGCAGAAGAGTTCGTGGCAGCGTCGAGTGGACAGCACGGGGCACTACCGAAGGCGAAGCCCAAGCCCAAGCCGAAGCCAGATCCGAGGAGGGCGACGGTTGACGTCTACTACGAGCCGCCTGCGAGGCGGAGCCACCGACAATTGCCAGTCATGGAGTATCCCTGCCAGCACGCGGTCGACGCGCACCCTGAGCTGCACAAGGGCGCCAACGGGTTGACGCGGTGCCTCACGTGCCACATGTGCGACCTGAACGGCATCCACGTTGCCAAGGCGCATCGACCGAGGTCTGGGCGAAAGGACGGGCAGGGGCTTTGGAGGTTCCTGATGTGTTCGCTGCTCCACACGCCGAGAGGGCAGAGAGTCTGGAGCGCATTCCAGCGAGGGAGACCGAGGGCAGGCAGACTCGGCCATCCTGGCGCAGGAGCTCGCGCCCCCGCTCCATCCAGGGCCCGCAGGGCGACAGGCTCGTTGAGCTCGGCAGCTTCTGCGCCCAGGCGCGTGGCCGAGGAGACCAAGGTGCCCAACTCCGATGGGGACAAGGAGCTCGAGGTCGGCGATTCCGAGGAGGAGCGGATGGCGGAGGAGTCCGAGGAGCTCGACAAGGGGGGCGACGACGTGGTCTACGTGGCCTACCCGGCGGACTTCGACCAGGACGTGGACGGCCTCAACGTCGACGACCCCCCGAAAGGCATCGAGCAGATCAACATGGGCAAATACTCAGGCTTCACGTTCGCGGTGTTCGCCGAGAAGCGGTCTGCCGTCGTCTAATTACGGCGTCAACCAGATTAAGAGGTCCATGGGACAGGACGCATCTGGCGGCAAGCCCAAGCTGGACCAGTACCGTCTCGCGTGGTACTTGATCTGGCTCACGGCCATCGGCGAGTGGAGTGCGGACGTCCCTTCGGAGACCCAGGTCGACGACTCGCTCGACGTCCTCGGCGGAGGCTTCAGCGTTCTCATGTTCGCCCCCGCTACGGAAGAGGCCGAGGCCTACGGCGTGAGAAGGAAGGATCCTCCAGGAGTTGCAGTTCTGGACACGGCGTGCCAGGCTACGATGCACGGCAGATCCTGGAGGATATACTACGAACAAGCCCTACACGAGAAGAGTCTGAGGACCGATCCCAGGCCCAAGGACACCCACTTTCGTGGAGTCGGCGGCGGAGCTAAGTCGGATACGGTGTGCAACTTACCTGGTGGCATCGGCGGGCAACCGTTCGCGATCGAGTCGGCGGAGTTTGCCCAGGACGCACCGATGCTGATCAACAAGGGCTCTCAGGAGAAGCTCGGCACCGTGATCGACGTGGACAAGAAGATCATTGATTTCAGCAAGCTGGCCGTATACGGATACAAGCTGAGCAACACCTCGAGTGGCCACCTCGGCGTTAAACTACGGGACCTCCCGGACCCCGGCGTCTTCGGTCCAGAGTTCCAGGAGTTTCAGCCTCAGGACGGGCACCACGGAGACTACATCGTCACGAGCTGCATCGACTCGTCGGATGTGTTAGCCGCGTTTGTGCAGGAGCTGTCCAAGGAGGCTCCGATCGAGGAGGTCTTCGATGATCCCCAGAAGATCGACTGGGACACCGACGCGGCCATGAGGATGGCGAGCTCGAGACGTGCGGAGAAGGTCCAGGCATGCTCGACGACCTGCGGACCGTGGAGATGACGATCATGCACGTGCTGGCCGGGACGATTACAAGGCGCAGGACGCTAACCAGAGACAAGACATTAGTCAAGCGAATCTTCTGCGGCCAGTTCGGGCTCACCCTGCTCTCGACGGCCACCTACGATTACGACTGCGGCCAACCCCTGGACAACTCGGACGGCTGGGACGGCGCGACGCGGAAGGGCCGACAATTCGCTCGTCGCCATTCACTGGAGGAGGATCCCTACCTGACGGTCATTACGATGCCGTGCGGACCGTAGGGAGACTGGGGGCGGTGCAACCTCGCGAAAGCTCGGATATGCGGACGAGGAGACAGGCGAGCCGCACGACAAGCCGATGAGGTTGCTCACCACGTCGGTCGTCATCTACGAGGCTCTGCGTGACGCGAAGTGCGACCGCAGCCACACCCACGCACCACTCGAGAATGAGAAGAAAACGAGGGCTGTGGCAAGGTGGCCCGACGAGCTCGACCGTCTCCTCCTGCGCGTAACCGAGCAGCATATCGACCTGGACGTGGATGAGCATATCGTCGAGGGGCTCGGCGTGACGGACAGTTACCCCGAGGCACGCAAAAATCGGTCAAGCGTCCGACACCTGAAGACGACCAACCACAACGAGATGGAGTTCCGGATGAGGACGGGCGGGCAATGGACTCGGCTGGCGTCAGGGCTGAGGCCGCGGCGAACCTCGACCCCGCGCTCTCCTCCGAGGAGAAGGAGAGGCGCGCGCGCTGGTTTGCCGTAGACCCGGCAGTCAGGCGCGACATCCGCAACCTGCACGTGAACTTCGGCCACCCTACCAACGTGACTCTGGCGAGGTGCCTGAGGAGATCGGGAGCGAAGAAGGAGTTCCTAGATGCAGTATGGGACTTCAAGTGCGACGCCTCCGGCGACATGGTCAGGGCGAAGCACGTGCGCCCGGTGCGGAAGCCAGGACGCTACCAGTTCAACTTTCACGTGATGCTCGACACCCTGTTCGCCCACGACGCCTTGGGCGGCGCGCACGCGCTCCTCGACATCGTGTGCGACGGGACGCGGTTCCAGGTGGTCTGGTACCTAGACAAAGGCACCCACGCGCCATCGGCCAAGGTCGCGCTGGACGTCTTCCTGACGGTCTGGGCCAGCTGGGCTAGTCTACCCCAGTCACTGTTCGTGGGCCGCGGCAGGGAGTTTGCCAAGCAGTTCCTGGCCTACAGGTTCGAGAACGGCGTCGAGACCGAGAACGCCGCGCTGGAGCGAGCAGCTTGGCAGAATCGAGCGGCTAGGTGGAGTATGGAAGGAAGTATGGCATCGAGTGGTGCAGGACGCACAGATCACGAAGGAACATGACCTCCGCACCTTCTGTGGGATCGTCAACCAGGTTCGCAACGAGACGGTGATCTACGACGGCTACGCACCGTCCAACTGGGTACTCGGGACGCGAGGCCTACGCATTCCCGGGTCGGTCCTGCAGGACAGCGAGGCGGAGAAGCTGAGGCCGGGGGATTGTGGAGTCCCTGTGGGTTTCAGACGATTATTTACGATATTTCACGTTGCTCCTCATCATTATTCTGACATTTCCTCTCTTGCTTTCTCTCTCTCTCTCTCTCAATCTCTCCCACTCCCATTCCCATTCCATTCCCATTCACATTCCCAATACCATTACCATTACCATTCCCATCCCCATTCCCATTCCCATTCACATTACCATTACCATTACCTTTACCTTTATCTTTACCTTTACCTTTACCATTACCATTATCATTACAATGGCCATTACAATTGCCATTGCCATTGTCATTGCCATTGTCATTGCCATTACCAGTGCCGTTGCCATTGGATTGCCATTGTATTGCCATTGCCAGTCGCCACCCCGTTACCATTACCATTACCGTTACCATTACCATTACCATTCCCATTACCATTAGCCACTACCATTACCATTGCCATTACCATTAGCATTACCAACACCATTGCCATTACCATTACCATTACCATTACCATTACCATTACCATTACCATTACCGCTGCCATCACCACTACAATTCCCATTCCCATCACCATTGCCATTACCATTACCGTTACCAGTACCATTTCCATTACCATTACCATTGCCATTATCATTACCACTACCACTACCATTTCCATTCCCGTTCCCGTTCCAATTACCACTACGATTCCCATTCCCATTCCCATTCCCATTCCCATTCCCATTCCCATGACCATGACCATTACCATTACCACTGCAATGGCCATTGCTATTGCCATTGCCATTGCCGTTGCCATTCCCATTGCCATTACCACTGCCATTACCATTACCATTACCATTGCCATCGCCGTTGCCATTGCCATTGCCAATCGCTACCCCGTTACCATTGCCATAACCATTACCAATACCGTTACCGTCACCATTCCCATTCCCAGTACCATTACCATTACCACTGTCATTGCCATTACCATGACCATTGCCATTGCCATTGCCACTCGCCACTACCATTACCATTGCCATTCGCCACTACCATTACCATTATCATTGCCATTGCCATTCGCCACTATCATTAACATTCCCAGTACCATTACCATTCCGATTCACATTACCATTCCCATTCCCAATACCATTACCATTACCATTACCATTACAACAGCCATTGCCATTACCATTACCATTACCATTACCTTTACCTCTACCTTTACCTTTACCCTTACCCTTACCATTCCCATTTCCGTTACCACTACCACTGCAATTTCCATTCCCGTTCCCATTCCCATTCCCATTCACATTCCCGTTCCCGTTCCCATTCACATTACCATTATCATTACCATTGCCATTGCCATTACCATCGCCATTACCATTGCCATTGCCATTCCCATTGCCATTGCCATTCCCATTGCCATTCCCATTACCGTTGCCATTGTCATTGTCATTGCCATTACCAATCGCTACCCCGTTACCACTATCATTACCGTTACCATCACCAGTACCATTACCATTGCCTCTGTCATTACCATTACCATTCGTATTGCCATTGCCATTGCCATTAGCCACTACCATTACCATTGCCAGTATCATTTCCATTGTCATTCCCATTCCCATGACCATTACCATTACCATTATCAGTTCCATTACCATTACCATTACCTTTACCTCTACCTTTATCTTTACCCTTACCCTTATCATTCCCATTTCCGTTACCACTACCACTACCATTTCCATTCCCGTTCTCGTTCCCATTCCCATTCACATTCCCATTCCCGTTTCCATTTCCTCTACCATTGCCGTTACCATTACACTTACCATTGCCGTTGCCACTGCCATGGCCATTATCATTGTCATTGCCATTGCCATTGCCAATCCCATTGCCATTGCCATTACCATTGCCATTGCCAATCGCTACCCCGTTACCATTACCATTACCGTTACCATTACCAGTACCATTACCTCTGTCATTACCATTACCATTACCATTACCATTACCATTACCACTGCCATTGCCATTCGCCACTACCATTACCATTGCCAGTACCATTTCCATTCCCATTCCCATTACCATTACCGCTGCCATTACCGCTGCCATTACCATTAGAATTCCCATTCCCATTCCCAATACCATTACCATTTCCATTACTATTGCCATTACCAGTGCCATTACCATTGCCACTACCACAATCATTTCCATTCCCGTTCCCGTTCCCATTCCCACTCCCATTATCACTACCATTACCATTACCACTGCCATTGCCATTACCATTACCATTGCCATTGCCATTGCCTCGGTACCCCGTTACCACTATCATTACCGTAACCATTACCAGTACCATTACCATTACCATTGTCATTACCATTACCATTACCATTGCCATTGCCATTGTCATTCGAGGATTCCAGTAGGAATCATTCAGTGGAGGGTTTCAGTAGGAATCCACATGTCGAGGATTTCAGTAGAATCGTTCAGCGGGGGGTTTCGATAGGAACCCTTCTGTCGAGGATTTCAGTGTGAATCCTTCTTATGGGGGCGTTTAATAGGAATCCTTCTAGGGGGGAGGGCAGACGTGGCCACGTCGCATTTCTTTTTCCTCCTGGCGTCCCCCCCCCAGAAAAAAATAACAAACAACAAATCTGGGGGGGGGGCGCCAGGATTTTTTTTATTTTTTTATGGGGGGGGGGGGGCGCCAGGAGAAAAAAAAAAAAAAGCAGAGAGGTTGGAGGAGGGGGAGAGGGAGGAGGAGGAGGAGGAGGAGGAGGAGGAGGGAGAGGAGGCGGAGGCGGAGGAGGAGGAGGAGGACGACGACACAGAGCAGAGTTTGCACAGAAACAGTCGCGAACTCAGCGTGAAAGCCTCGCGCGCGCGCTTTGGAACCACAGGAACTCCACAATCCCCCGTTCTCGAGAAGCTACACGTGCAGGAGGCAGCCTTGGACCCCGAGTCCGCTATGGCCTCGAGCCTACTGTGGCGTAAAGCTGCCAAGGCCGCCTTCGTGAAGATGGATAGCGACAACCGGGTGAGGAGGCCGAATCTGGCCAGGTCGACACCTACTAGGGGACCTTGTTCCCGTCGGAGCCTACGTCTACTTCAGGCGGACGCACGTGAGGCCTGGCCAGTCCCAAGCGCTGTTCCACCGCTGGTTCGGCGCCGCCCGCGTGATCGGCCACGACTACCGCGATCCCAACAAGATGGCCGACGGGATCAACGCTACACTTCGCCCAGGTGCCGTCCAAGGCAGCCCCCACGCGGTCTGGCTACGATATGGTGGCGGCACGGCCCTGGCGAGACCTGAGCAGCAAAGGTTCGCGACGAAGCACGAACCGATCACCTGGGATCACATTCCAGCGGGTCAACGAGGCGCTGCTCTACCACGGGGACCTCAAGGGTTCCTGGACGTTCGACGCGAAGGTCTCGAGGAGGGAACTGCTGAGTTCCCTCAAGGAGGCACCGCTACCGGGCAGAGCATCGGCGGCGACAGGTGTCGCCGCTACTGGAGGAGCCGCTCCCCGCCCGTCGGGCGGCCACGCCCCGGCGCCAGAGCCAGCCGAGGAGCTCCAACCGAGGTCCAAGCCTGCGGGCTCCCCCGGACGGGACAGTGGCGCGGAGACGGCTGAGGCGCAGCAGGGCGAAGATCTCACCCCGCAGGCCCCCGTGCTTGAGCCGGTACCAGAGCGTGACCCTGTACCTGGCGAACATGCGCCTGTGCCTGAAGATGATGACGATGATACTGACAATGTGCATGCGAATGATGGCAATGATGATGTCAATGATGATGATGATGGTGATGATGAGGGTTTCCCCTCGACTTTAGGATCAAGCTGCTTCGAATATTCGAAGGAACGGACAAACGAGATCCATCGCAGAGAGCACGCGGCCTTCGCACTGCCCCGCAGGGCCAAGTCCACCGCGGGCGCTGCTCACGGAGGCGCCCTGCGCAGCGCTAGCCAGGCGACAAAGAGGATTCGAATCAACTGAGCACACACAGGGTGCGGCCCCGGAAAAAAACGGCAATAATTGCACAGCCACCTCGGGAAACACAGACTGGGGAACACACGCTGAAACCATACACTGAAGCACAAGTTGAAACGTGATTTTAGGCACAACTGAGTAGCAGCAGCGTGATTCTTGCGAAGGCTGGAAGAAACTCGCAAGTGCATTCTGAAGCAGAGTCTGAAAAAAGCGCCTCAGCTCAGCTCAAACCATGCATTATTCCCAGTGGCCTGGGCGCCGCAGCTCGGTAGAAGTCAGTGTAAACTTCCGGATGGCACGCATGTTGTCCAAAGCGTTCCAGTGCGGATGATCTGCCGTGGCGGTCCAGGCGTGTTCGATGACGCGCGCCACGCTGTCCGCAAGCGCAAGGGTCTGGACGGAGTTCTCGTGGTTGCGGACGCCAGCCCAATAGCTGTGCGCGATGCTGATTGGGACAGCGCTTCGCATCACCGCGTCGGAGAAGGAGACTTGGTCTCGCCGCGGGCGGTGTGGAGCCCCTCGAAAACCGGTCTTCAGAGCTCCGCGCATGACGCGTAGGGCATGAAGAACTTGTCAAGCTCCGTTATACGCTTGTTCTTGAACCGGACGTGCTTCAGGCCTCGAAATAGGGCCGCAGCCGCGATGCCTCGAGAGCTGCGGCTTGCGAGCGCCTGACCTCGACGTCCTCGGCCTGGCGCTTCGTCACCTGGGGTTCCGCGGCGGCGTGGTTGGCCATCTGTCGGGCGTGCTGCAACTGCGCGGGCGGGATGCTGATGTCGGCGGGCGCGCCGCCAGGGCCTCCTCGGGAAACACAGACTGGGGGACATGCGCTGAAACCGTATGCTGAAGCACAGACTGAAACGTACTCTGCGGCACAACCGAGTAGCAGCAGCGTGATCCTCGCGAAGACTGAAAGACACTCGCAAGTGCATTCTGAAGCCGAGTGTGAAGGGGCGCCTCAGCTCAGCTCAAGTCATGCATTCTTCGCAGTGGCCTGGGCGCCGCAGCTCGATAGAAGTCAGTGAAATCCTCTGGTGGCAAGCATGTTGTCCAAGGCGTTCCAGCCCGGATGATCTGCCGTGGCAGTCCAGGCGCGTTCGATTACGCGCGCCACGCTGTCCGCGAGCGCAGTGGTCTGGGCGGAGTTCTCGTGGTTGCGGACGCCAACCCAAAGGCTGTGCGCGATGCCGACTTGGACAGCGCTTCGCATCACCGCGTCGGAGAAGCAGAGCTTGGTCTCGCGGAGGGCGGTGTGGAACGCCTCGAAAGCCGGTCTTCAGAGCTCCGTGCATGACGCGTGGGGCATGGAGAACTTGTCAAGCTCCGCGATGCGCTTGATCTTGACCCAGACGTGCTCAAGGCCTCGAAATAGGGCCGCAGCCGCGATGCCTCGAGCGCCGCGGCGCGCGAGCGCCTGTCCTAGACGTCCTCGGCCTGGTGATTCGTCACCTGGGGCTCCGCGGCGGCGTGGTTGGCCATCTGTCGGGCGTGCTGCAACTGCGCGGGCGGGATGCTGATGTCGGCGGGCGCGCCGCCAGGGCCTCCTCGGGAAACACAGACTGGGGGGCATGCGCTGAAACCGTATGCTGAAGCACAGACTGAAACGTACTCTGCGGCACAACCGAGTAGCAGCAGCGTGATCCTCGCGAAGACTGAAAGACACTCGCAAGTGCATTCTGAAGCCGAGTGTGAAGGGGCGCCTCAGCTCAGCTCAAGTCATGCATTCTTCGCAGTGGCCTGGGCGCCGCAGCTCGATAGAAGTCAGTGAAATCCTCTGGTGGCAAGCATGTTGTCCAAGGCGTTCCAGCCCGGATGATCTGCCGTGGCAGTCCAGGCGCGTTCGATTACGCGCGCCACGCTGTCCGCGAGCGCAGTGGTCTGGGCGGAGTTCTCGTGGTTGCGGACGCCAACCCAAAGGCTGTGCGCGATGCCGACTTGGACAGCGCTTCGCATCACCGCGTCGGAGAAGCAGAGCTTGGTCTCGCGGAGGGCGGTGTGGAACGCCTCGAAAGCCGGTCTTCAGAGCTCCGTGCATGACGCGTGGGGCATGGAGAACTTGTCAAGCTCCGCGATGCGCTTGATCTTGACCCAGACGTGCTCAAGGCCTCGAAATAGGGCCGCAGCCGCGATGCCTCGAGCGCCGCGGCGCGCGAGCGCCTGTCCTAGACGTCCTCGGCCTGGTGATTCGTCACCTGGGGCTCCGCGGCGGCGTGGCTGGCCATCTGTCGGGCGTGCTGCAACTGCGCGGGCGGGATGCTGATGTCGGCGGGCGCGCCAGTAGGGCCAGCGCGCGGCGGGCCCTCGAGGTCAAATCCTGGCGGCTGGCCCTAGGCGGCGCCCCAGCACAGAAGTCGCAGCGCTCGACGGCGACGACGTCGTTGACCGCGAGAGCGCCGCACAAGCCCGGCGCCGCTGGCACGATCGTACGTCATCGTCTCCATTGCCGCAAGTGTCTGCGTCACCTCAAATGCGCGGCCAGTGCGCGGCGCCCGCGCGCTGGCGCACAGCCGCGACGACATGGCGGGGTGCGGAGCGTCTTCGGGCCCTCCGCCTCTGGGGCTTGGCGGGGAGGGCGCTGTAGAGAGGTCGCTGCTCTAGAGGGCCTGATCCGTGGTGACCTTTGATGATGATGCCGATGATGCCAATCGAACTGGTGAGATCGATCGCGATATGGACAACCCGAACCTACCACTCCTCCTCCTCCGAGACCCTCCGTGACTGGCGGGTTTGCACCTGACTCCCCGGGCCACGGGCCCGAGCGGACGCCGCCGAGGCGACAGAGGGGAGGGCGAATGTCTGGAGCCCACCTGGCGGAGTACGACCTGGACAATGCCACTTCCCACGCCCAGATCAGCTACGCCTGGCTGACTGACAAGACGAGAGGGAATGAGATCAAGCTCATGAACCTCACCAAAACAGAAAGACTCCAGTTCGACGCGAGCATGGCCAGGGAGTGGGAGCACTAACGCAACTTCAGGGCGGTGACCGCCGTCACGGGCAACATGGCCAGGCAGGGCCACGGCGATGCCGTCGAGATGGGCCCACACGAATAAGAACGAGTACGATCCGAAGCTACCCCTGAAGGCGATGTGCCGAATGATCTCGTCGGCTGCTACGAGTCGGTCCATGTGGAGACGGACTCCCCTACTTCGCCCCTGATTGTCTTCCACGTGATCTGCAGCACGGCGGCCGGGAAGCACTGGCACCTCTTCAAGCTCGACGCTACGAGGGCGTATCTTCAAGGAGATGACGTTGACCGAAAGCTCGTGCTGCGACCTCCTACACCCCTGCCGCCTGGAGTTCAAGCTGACGCGGTGTTCGCCTGTCATGGCGCTATCCACGGCACCAAGGACGCTGGCAGAAAGTGGTGGAGTAAGCTACGGGGAACGCTGCGCAATCACTCATGGCAGGAGAGCAGTTTGGAGAGCGCGTTCTTCTTCCTATTCGAGAATTGCAAACTCGTCGGGCCCGTTGGCACCTACGTGGGCGACCTGCTCGCAACCGGCGACCCCGACAGTAACCTGTACAAGAGTACGATAGACGAACTCAAGAAGGTACTACTACTCACGTAGGAGGAGCTGCCTTTCCGGTACTGCGGCAAGGACGTCGAGCAGCTCGAGGACTACACGATCAAGATTATCATGACGCACTTTTTTGACCAAATGGAAACTCTGGTGATGTCCCCGGCCAGAACGAAGCATATCAAGGCGTTGGATACGGATGAAGAGCGGAGTTTCGCAGAATCGGTGATTGGCTCAACCGGATGGCTTTCCAGGCAACTTCGGATGGACGTCTCCTTCGGCTCCAGCTGGCTGGCGCAGCAGAAGAACCAAACGATCGTGAAACACCTACTGGAGATGAGTAAGCTGGTCCGCTACCGCCAGGAGACGCGCGACGTGTGCCTGTGCTTCCGGAGCGACCTCTACGACAAGATGGAGACCTACGTGCTGTCGTCTTCGCCGACAGCAGCCTCAACAACGTGGACGATCGCGACCTCGGCCCGCTTGGCGAGGAGGCGAAGTCTCAGCTCGGCTTCGTGAGCCCGCCCTCCGACGACGGCCTCTACAACCAACAAGAAGGACGCGTACACGTCCTCGACTGGGGCAGCTCGAGGATCAAGAGAGTTTGTAGAGCTTCGATGGGAGCAGAGGCTCACGGACTGACGGAAGGAGCTGAAGCGCTGGAGTGGATCAGGGCAGTCTACTACGAGATGCAGAAGCCAGAACAGCCAGTGGGCGACCTGGGCGACGACGCGGCGACCATGATTCCAGCCAAGTGGTTTGACGATGCCAACAGCCTGGTGACCCACCTCCTCCCGGACGCTGGCCAGATTGCAGATCGTCGATTACAAGTGGTCATCGCAGCCCTACGGGAGATGCTATCGTAAAATGGAGTTGACCTGGAGTGGTACGACACATCGATTCAGCTAGCAGATGCGTTGACGGAGTTGGAAGCTGAGCGAGGCTACCTGACGAAAGCGATGATGGACGGCTACGTGAGTGTGAAGGTCTCCGCCGAGGCAGCCTCCGCGAAGGAGGCAGTGAGGATGGCACGCCACCAGCGTGCAGATGAGCGTCGAGTCCGCGCCGCCCAGAGCAGAACCATCGCTAGGGTGGAGCACAGCGCACAGCATGGTTAACTGTCTTCATATGTTGGTTTCCGCCCACCTTCCGCGGCGCTTCCGCGCCACCATGTGTGATTTGGTTCCGGACGTCGGTTTGACGATCGGCCGATCCTTTTCTGACTTAATGTAGCCAGATGATCGAGGACGGGTGTTGAAATGCCCCAGCGATCATCCCCCTTTTAGCCTGCCTGTGCCGCTGCCCGCTCTCACCCGCTCAGACATTACAGTTTGGTTCGCAGAGCTCTGGAGTTCACGGTTGCAGAAAACCAGAGAGATCCCGGCGGGCGGCGGCCCGCCACTTGAGAGGGCTAAGACTGAGGCCGATAATGATGCCATGGCACGATCTGCTCGGGATGTGTTTTGGGAATTCTGGAGTTTCCAGCGGCCCTCGGTCCTCCGTGCTCCCCCAATTCGTCCCTGGCCGCGCCGAACATCAAGAGAACCTTGAGAACGCAGCATTCTCGTGACCTCTTGCTCCTCCGAGGCATGAGAGGAAGCCTGAGGGAACCCCACGGTGCAGCCTCAGTCTCTCCCGCTCTGCCTGGCCACCACTCCTAAAGACGACGGGACGAGGAGACTACGGAGCGGCTCGCCCGATTGCGCGCGTCGGAGCGTCTCCAGCGCCGAGCGTTACCAGCGCCCACGCACGGGCGGAAGGCTGGGCGGATGCGGGGGGGGGGGAAAGCAGAGAAGCAGCAGCAGCTGCAAGAGAGAGAGCTCGGACTTACGTACATCATTCTACGACGACACATGCTTCCAAAGACGAGCAGGAACTGCTGCCACACATAATTCCAACTAGTGCAGATCCGTGTCGTGACGACTTTCGCATTGGTTTCTGACACCAATTGGGTCGCTCAATCTTGCACGATCGCTGACTCCCTATAACGCAAATTGCTCGATGTTGGCCGACTCGAGGACACCGGTGGCGTCACATTGGGGGTCCCGAGAAAGTGCGGTGACAGACCGTGCGGTTACAGTCGGACCGAAAACATAAGAATATCCTTCAAGAACATGAGACCCTCCGCGGGCCAAACCACACAGAACATCCGAGGGTACCCTCCCCAGGGTGCACAAAAACATCCAACAAGCACGAAGAGTATTAGGGTACCCTCCCTGGACCGACCTCGATCTCATACCTCTGTCCGACTGCACCTCGTCACCCCCCGCAGACCTCACCGCACCTCGGAGGTCCCAACTGCCCGACACACCCACAAGGAGCAACCCGAGCCCCAGAACCGTGCGGTCGTCCCGAGCCCCCGCTGCCTCACCACACGGTGTGGCCACCGCACCGTCGGCGCTCAACCTCGAGCGCCCTCTCAAAGGTCGCCGCCGCATCGACACGGCACGAGCCCGCCGCACCCCTCTCCCCATTTGGGCCCTCCCGAGCCTCGCGGGCAGGGCGGCGTCCTCCTCCGAGTCGGCCGGCGGCGGCACCCACTGCAGCGCCGTGACCTCCACGTTCAGTTCGCCCGAGGCGACCTCCAGGGAGGCGCGCAGGACCTTGGGCGGTGCCTGGGAAGGAGGCGATGAGGAGGAGGGCACGAATATCAGAAGGAGGATAAGCCCTGGCTGATGATGATGAGGAGGAGGATGAGCAGGATGGATCAGCGATGCTGCAGTGCCTCACAAGCTACTCTTCGGGTGAAATGGAAAGTGGGGCGGGAAGGTTCTTGAATTTCGATATGCATTTCGATCTGCGCTGCGACTTGTATTCCGACTGCCATTGGATTTGCATGTCGATTGTAGCCCGACTTGCATTGTACATGCGTTTCATGCCCTCGGAGCTCCTGTGGGCGGAACCGAGCGGGAGCTCTCATATTAAATCGCTTCGCTCATTCCGCCGGCCCATTTCGCATCACTGTGGCTGCGTGGTGGTGTTCTCGTGCCCTTGGGGGCCTCTTGGGCGCCTCAAGGCCGCTTTTGGAGCTCTCGGGAGGCCCTGAGGGCGGGGCCCAGGAGCAGAACCATCTCTGATGGGAACTTGCTGTGGACCTGCCCGGGACCTGCTCGGGGTATTTGTCGGCCGCGGACCTCCAGGGCCGCCCTGCGCGCGCGAACTAGAAATAATGTTTTCCAGTTGCCAGAGATCTTAGCACGCCTCTGGCCCGGGCCGCCGGAGCTGACGCCTACTAGTTACTAGTGGCGCTCGGCCCATCCCGCCACCGTGCCTGGGTTGTGTGTCTGAGGCCACTCGGAGAAGAGGAGGAAGAGGAGGAGGAGGATGAGATGAGATGAGACGACTCCCAGGAACAGTCCGAGGAGGGCCAGCCCGCAAAACTTGCGCGGGCGAGTGCACCTTCGGGGGGAGATTTTGTGAGGCCAAGAGCGGCTGACTTGCCACCCTCAGCACTCGCGACGGGTGCACTCGCTCCGAGAAACTAAACTTGGCGGCTCTGCTCGCGCGCTCGCACCCGCTCCAACAGGCGAGCCATTCGAGCTTCGTACGGGATTACACTGTCGACTGAGTACTCAGCGACAGACGTTGTCGCTCTGACATCCCGCGCACTAGCCACTGTAAGACCGACACGAGGGGCAGGGATAGCTCGGTCGATCAACGCACGAATTCGGGGATTCGGGGCCAGCCCTCTCCGAAAACGAGACAAAATCATTTTCCCAGTATTGGTGGAGGGGTCGCAGGGCCTGCTCAACTTTATGGCCTTTTCCTGGCTCCACCCTCCGCACTTCAGACAAAGCAAGGAACCCCGTCGAGCCTCAATGCTCTCTTCTCCTTCGCCACGGCACCGCACAACACGCACAGGAGCAAGACGAGAGCCACACACGGCGACAAGCTGATGCCCCAGGGAGTCTTCCGTAAGAGGCTTCAAAAACGACGGGGTCCCAAGACAACCATTCAATGGCAGGTTGCGGCACGACGGCGCAACCTTGAAGCAAACTTCGCACTGCCAGCCGAGTTCGCCCAGACCCCACGAGGGAGGAGGAGGAGGAGAAGCAGCAGCAGGAGTAGGAGGAAGAGGAGGAGGAGAAGACGGAAGAAGAGGCGTCGGCAAAGTTGGAGCGCGTTTGGCGTGAGTCCGTGTGGCGTGGCTCCTACGAGTGGCCGTGGGCCCATCCAGCCACCGTGCCTGAATTATGTGTCTGAGTCTGAAGCCATTCGGATGGCTGATAGAGTTTCGAGGGAGGCCTCTCCCGTCTTGTAAGAAGTTTTTCAGTTTCTGGGGGGTCCCCAGGGGGCTTTGTGAGAGCGTTGTGAGGCTCTTGTGGGCTCTCTTAGAGCCTCTGGGGACCTCTTGGAAACTTCCGCTGGGAGCCTCTGGGGCCAAAAGCTCGGAATTTGAATACGGTGTTCCACCTCTGGGACCCCTCTGGGGCTCGTCCTGGGGCTCTCTCCTTGGAACCTCTGGGGCCGAAAGCTCGGAATTTGAATATGGTGTTGCACATCTGGGACCCCTCTGGGGCTCGTCCTGGGGCTCTCTCGGGCTGCCTTGGGGGCCTCTCGGGCCGTCTTGGGACCCTCTTGGGTCGTCTTGGAGCCCTCTTGGGAGCCTGTGGGGCAGTCTTGGGGGCCTCTTGGGCCGTCTTGGACGCTGGGAAAGCCAAAGAAGTATCTATGTATATATCCGCCGGCCCCCTTGTGGGGCCACCAGGCTGCGAGGCGCGTGATTCGCAGTTTCCTGTGCCAGTTGTAGTTTGTAGTTTCCAGTGTTACAGTTCTGCTTCTTGCTGGTGTCTGCTTCTTGCTGGTTACTAGTTTGTAGTTGACTTCTTGCTGGTTACTGTAACTAATTGATTGACCGCGCGAGGGGGGGGGAGGCCCAAACGGGATTTTTAGCGTCCCCTGGGCGCGTTGTCTGAATTGCTGGGGGGGCTCGAAATCGACACCCCTCACGCAGATCCGCGGGGTCAGGGTCCAAAAACACAGGGGATTTGCCACATTTCTGAAATTCGGTGCCACCCCTCACGCAGATCCGCGGGGTCAGGGTCCAAAAACACAGGGGATTTGCCACATTTCTGAAATTCGGTGCCACCCCTCACGCACATCCATCGCAAGGCGTGGCAACCCAAACTGCGAGTACTCCCTCGGCCCTTTAATCCCAAGGTGTGGTAACCAAGCTCGTAAACCATACACGTCTTACCAATCGCCCTGTGTGGTAACCCCTCTTGTGATCAGTTGGTTTTGCCGATTGCGAATCGGCCTCGCATGAAGTTCCGATACTGCTGCACGACAGCGCCAAAGCCTCATGACTTAGCTCTTCCATGGCCCATTCTCCGAGAGAGGGGGCCGGCGGCAGGGGGCGAAGCCCTTACGGATATATATATATATATATATATATATATACACACCTATACGACCACCCTGCGGGTGATAAGGAGGTGAGGGGGAGGGGGAACCAACATCTCACTAAATCGATCTCGCAATCGATCTCACATTCGATCTCATTATCGATATCACTATCGATCTCGCTATCGATCTCACAATCGATCTCACAATCGATCTCACAATCGATCTCACATTCGGTCTCACATTCGGTCTCACATTCGGTCTCACTGTCGATCTCACTATCGATCTCACAATCGATCTCACAGTCGATCTCACATTCGGTCTCACATTCGGTCTCACTATCGATCTCACTATCGATCTCACAATCGATCTCACAGTCGATCTCACATTCGGTCTCACAATCGATCTCACAGTCGATCTCACAATCGATCTCACAATCGATCTCACATTAGGTCTCACATTCGGTCTCACCGTCGATATCACTATCGATCTCACAATCGACCTCACAGTCGATCTCACATTCGGTCTCACATTCGGTCTCACTATCGGTCTCACTATCGATCTCGCTATCGATCTCACTATCGATCTCACAATCGATCTCACAATCGATCTCACAATCGATCTCACATTCGGTCTCACATTCGGTCTCACTGTCGATCTCACTAACGATCTCACAATCGATCTTACAGTCGATCTCACATTCGGTCTCACATTCGGTCTCACTATCGATATCACTATCGATCTCACAATCGATCTCACTATCGATCTCACAATCGATCTCACATTCGGTCTCACTATCGATATTACAATCGATCTCACAATCGACGTCATCATCATCATCAACAACACCAACATCATCATCATCATCGCCATCATCAACATCATAATCATCATCATCATCAACATCATGATCGGGACACCGACGGGACACCGGCGGGACACCGGCGGGACACCGCGCGCCACCGGCCGCCCAGTGGAGAATCATTTGGTCCGGCCGCGCCTCAGCCACAGAGGACACCACCGGGACACCGGCGGGACACCGCGCGCGACCGGCCGCCCGGTGGAGAATCATGTGGTCTGGCCGCGCCTCAGCCACAGGAGACTTTCCTCTCGCCCGCCCACGCAGCTTCGCCTCGCCCGCACGCACGGCACGCACGAACACGAAACCGAAATCGATTTCCCGGTAGGGGTGCTCTCCGTTCCACTTCGATCTCACCCCCTCACCTCCGATATATATATATATATATATACACACACACACAAAGATGCGAAACATATATGTTTCCCCAAAGGAATGGAGCGAATGTTGCCCCTTGGGGCCCTCCTGGCGGGCCTCTGGGAGCGTCACAGGAGGCGTCTGGGAGGCCTCTTGGGGCGTCTTGGGGGCCATCTTGTGTGTCTCGGAGCTGGATGTGCGTCTTGGAGCGGCCTGTGGGCGTCGCGGGTCCCTCTTGGGACGTCTTCGGGCTCGTTTTGTGGGCCTCTGGGGCCCCCCTCAAAGGCCTGCACCACCCCATTTGTGGTAGAGGTCGTGGCCCCCGAGCCCCCGGAGAGGTTCCCCGGTTATATGTATACAGCGAAAACGAACGCGCACGTGGAGCGCAACTCAGGGAGCCACCGCCCAAACACATGGTGACGATACACAAGGCCGCTGCCAAGCCTAAGCCACCAATCATCACGACGAGCCAGTCTACCTAGACGTGGCGGCCGACCTCTACCAGCTCAGAACGTACTGCAGACTACCGCAACACCCACAACCAGTACTCCATGTGGGCCAATTACCGCAGAAGGACCCCTACTGATAAAGTGGTACGGGCATGCCAGCAGTCAGACCGTCTATACAGACCACTGACCTGCAATACACTCTTCCTCCGTCTCCCTCGCGGCTTCTTGACGCGTCGGTGGTATCCCTTATCATGCAGGTTTGGGGTTCTGCTAAGAAGCCCTGGGTCGCAGTCCCAGGATTGTTATTTATCTTTCGCGCATGCTACTCCCTACACCTCTCGCCATACACTTTCGTGCAAGCCTGCATTGTGAAAGCAGCCTATACAACACACCTCCTCATTTGTTACATGTTGGCTCTTACCACTCTGGATGTTGATACAGGCTGCCCCCTATCAGCGCCACCAGCAACACCACCTACATGTTCAGCTAGTTGGGTGACAATAGGGGAGTTGCGACTTCTGCAGGTTTGGGGCTACCTTATAAAACCCTGGGTAGCAGCCCCAGAATCGCACATGAGTTTACATAAGATTGCTCAGCATCTCTCAGCACTTCATGTGTCACCTGAGGTGCAATACGCCAATCCTCTCTTTTTCCGCGCGGCTCGTCGACACGATGGTGGTCTACTACCTTCTGCGGGCCATCGCCAATAATTCGAGGAACACCGAAGGTGTTACCCTCCTTTCACAGCCGTCCGCGGCGCGAGTCTTGCAGCATACAGAGCTAACACTGGGCACCTCGAGGGAACCTGATACAGGTTACCCTCCACTTACCATGCCTTCAGGGGGCACTTGGGTCCTAAAAAAACATGCGCCCCGGTTGTTTGCTCACACGCGGCAGCAGTCATACGAATTTGACACACGGTTACGGATTCATATATTACTCTTGGAGGGGTGCGCGTGGGGCCTTGGTAGGCACATTCGAGCGCCAGGCGTGCGCCCTATGTTGCCACTATAGCGACATTGTTTTGCAGTACGTGTTGATCAGTCGCACGGCATTGCATTCAGGCAAGCCTTTACGATCGTCAAAAGGAACTCACCGTGCTCCCACCTCGCATCCAGATTTTGCACCAAACCAGCCGCCGCCTACAGGCCAGCTTGAGATGAGTATCGCATAACGCAGCACAACAGCCATTGCATTTCAGACCGCCTTGTGGCCAACACCAGACAGCACACGCTCTCACATTTCCTCTGCCCGTGAGCAATTTGCCGATGTATGAGCTCTAGCAGCACAACCCGCGCAGAGTCCATCTCACAGTGTCCCAGCAGCAGTACATAACCACAGACAGGGCACGCTTAAATGTGTATGTAGATACGACAGGCCAACCTAAAAAAAAAGGCCAGCCTGCGATACCTATCACAAGATTGTTATTGCTTGACAATACGGGATCGTGCTAAGCCCGACAAGAACCATGCGAAAGACACGATCATTCCCACATGCCTACCCCTCTTCCGACGTTCGCTGTGTCCACGATTTTTACAATTGCCAGTCGCTTTTCTTGCTCGCGTTGCACGTCATTCTACCCTGGCCTATCCTGCACCTTTTTTCCGTAGCCATCCTGTGGTATTGGGTCCTCGTTCTGAAGAGACGGTGCCCCGCGTTATCCTCCTTCGTCTTTCCTCCTCTTCCTCCCTCTTCCTCCTCCTCCTCCACCTCCTCCTCCTCCTCGCACTCCTTGCCTTCGCTCTCCGCATGTCTCTGTTTCGGCACACCCCTCACACGTTTCATGGCCCCCTAGGGAGCTCCACCTAAGGTCGCAGTGGCGCGGTTCGCATGGGGCCGCCGCCCCATTTTGGCACACCCTCGCACGATTCGTGGCAGTTCCACCTAAGGTCCCAGTGGCGCAGTTCTCATGGCGCCGACGCCCCATTTTGGCACACCCCTCGCACGTTTCGTGACCCCAGAGGGAGCTCCACCTCAGGTCCCAGTGGCGCAGTTTGCATGGCGCCGCCGCGCGCAGGAGGGAGGCGGCGGCCCTCGCCAGGGAGCTGAGCTTCACCGCGTTTATCCGCGAGGCTGGACCTGAGGAGCGGCCCGCCCGAGCCCCGCCGTCTCTCCACGGTCTGACTGGTTGGCCTTGCGCCGCGGGCGACCCGCGCGGGTCGCTGGGACCCTCTCGGGGCGCCCAACACGCGTCGCGGGAATTCCGCGCTGCGCTCTGCCCAGAGCCTCGCTCGCCCCCGTCGTCGCTCTGCCCAGCGGCCACAGCCTTGCCCGCTATCAGCCAGCCAGCAAGCTCTCTCTGTTCCACGCAACGGACGACCCGCGCGCGTCGCCGGGACCCTTCCGGGGCGACCGACGCGCGTCGCGGGGACTCCGTGCGGCGCCGCGCCCAGAACGGGAAGGAAGCGGGCGCGATCCTCGTGAGGAGCGTGCCGACTGCTGTCGGGGTTCCAAGGGAAACTTCCCATGGCCGCCAAACGCACTGTCACGAGTACCCAGGGTCAGGCATACGTGAACCATTCATCTTCATCTCTCTCTCTCTCTCTCCCTCTCTCTCTCTCTATCTCGGGGAGGGGGAGGCGAGGTCCCCAGCACCCTGCCCCAACCTGCCGGGCGACCCCGGAGCAGGCGGCGGGGGCAGGTGCAAAACCACCTCGGGCAGGCCACCTGCGCCGACAGTCGCCTTGAGCGAAAATCAGCGCGGGCAAAGCGAAGCGGGCGCAAACTGAACAGGAGAGGGAGGAGGAGGAGGAGGAGGAGGAGGAGGAGGAGGAGGAGGAGGAGGAGGAGGAGGAGGAGGAGCGGCCAGCCAGGGGAAGGGGAGGGAGGGGCAAGGGACGGGGGCAGTCGGAAGGTGCATGCTCGCATTCGTGCAAATATACTCGCATTCGTGCAAATATACACCAGGCGTGGCCATGCTCGCATTCGTGCAAATATACTCGCTCGCACGCAGACTCATTCACACTCAGACTCACTCGCGCTCAGGCACACCCGCGCTCAGCCTCTCGTAATTAGACCTATCGTCTTCGCTCGTGTTGTGTACCCCCCCACGCAATTCGGCGCACCCCTCATGCGGGTCGTGGCCCCATAGGGAGCGCCACCGAAGAAGATATTCACAATTGCGGTACTCACAACAGCATATGGTTGGGTCCTTCGCCAAGCTAATTTTCCTCTTAGCACACACGGGCAACATCTCAAGAACTGCCAGAGTAAAGAGACGGGTTGGGACGTGGGTCATCTTGAGATTTGGTGCGGGGGGGGGAGAACAGTAGGCTTGGGCTACGCCTACAAAGCCCTGGGAAGCAGCCTTAGGATTGCAAGCACCCTTCTTACGATTGCCAGTCGCTTCCTTTTCTGTGCCACAGTCGCTGCCCTTGCATTGCACGCTTCCCTTTACGATGGCCATATCAGAAGCTCGTCTTTGCATTACTCGGGCAACGTTTCAAGAACTGCCAGGTAAAGGGCTGGATGGGTCATGGGTACGTGGTACACTTACGGGGGGGAGAAACACTACTCTTCTTTTCTAAGGCCCAATGACCCTCAGGCGAGGGACGCCAGCCATACCAAGGGCTATATCGCCAGAGGCCCGACCTCTACAGCACGTGCTCGGCCATGCCCCGCGTAGCGTGTGCTTTACAGCTTCAATTTTACCTAAGCGACGGCACTACCAACTGAAATTGCGGAACTTCCAGGTTTACTTATTTAGGTGTATATTGGGCTTAGTTTGCTAAGGTCAGTGCCGTCAGCTCGGACTTGGCGGGCTCAATTGGCTATCATGTCCTTGGCCTCGCTTACCACTTAACCCGCGGCGCCCGCCAAGTCCTTTTGTCCCGAGCCGAGTCGCGTACTTCGTTAGTGTGCTACCTTCAAGAACGCCAGAGGTACTACCTAAGGTTTGCTTAACGTAAAAGAGGAGGAGCAGGAGGAGAATGAGGAGGAAAAGGAGGCGGCGGAGGAGGAGGAGGAGGAGGAGGAAGAGAAGCAGAAGGAGGAGGAAGAGGAGGAGGAGGAGGAGGAGCAAACGAGGAGGATACGAGGAGGAAACGAGGAGGAAACGAGGAGGAGGAAACCCCGCCCGAGCGGAGGGGCCTCCTCGCCGTCGCAGCGCAGCAGACACAGCTTCCGGCGGCAGGGGCTGCACGCGGCCAGCAGCACTGCGCCGCCCGCGAGGCTGGCCGCCGCTGCCAACCTCGGCGCCGCACTGGCCGCCGCGCCGCCCTCGCCCTCGCCCTCGCCGCCGCCCGCCGCCAGCGACGGCGAAGGCCCAGACACGGCCCGCAGCATTGGGTTCCCCGGGCGGCGCCCGCGCGCAGGGGCGGCCGGGCAGTCGGGCGCGAGCGCGCGGGGGGGGGCCCACTCGAGGCGAGGCCGGCCGCACGCGGAGGCGGAGGAGAGAGGCGGAGAAGGGAGGCGGAGGAAGGATGAAGAGGAGGGATGCGGAGAGGCGGAGAGGCAGAGGAGAGAGGCGGAGGCGGAGAGAGGCGGGGATGAAGCGGAGTGGTCCCTTTCCCTCACGCATCGGCACTTGGATCTTCTTTGTAGGCTCCGGCCATGTTTAAAGAGTCTTGTTCGTTCGTGTTGCAATGTTTCCCCACCCGCGTCGCACCCGCGTTTCTCTCTCTCTCTCTCTCTCACACACACACACGCCCCTCACCCTCCTGATCGCTCGTCGTCATGTACCCTCGCATACACATATACACACGTCATACATATACACATAGGGGAGTGATGGCGCTTAGCAAATGCAGGCGAGACGTACACGGCAAACACATGAACACACAAGCGTGGTACGTACTCGACAGTGGAGGGGGCGCGCAGGCGGTGGTCACTGAGCGAGGCCTCTATGCGGCCATGGCGCGAAACACGGCGGACGTATCTTTTTCTCGACACTGGAGGGGGTGCGCAGGGGGTGGTCCGACACCGCGGTCTCTACGCACGCCAATGTCGCAAGGCCCAGCAGGCGTGACACTTTCTCGACACCACACGGGGTGCCCACGGGGTGGTCCCTCAACGCGGTCTCTATACGCGCCGATGTCGCAGGGCCTAGCAGGCGTGGCATGCTCCCGACACCAAAATGGGCGCGCAAGGGTAATCCGTGACCGCGGACTCTACACGCGTCAATGTCGCAAGGCCTAGCAAGCGTGCGCTTTCTTGGCGCCAAAGGGGGGTGCGCCAGAGGGGGGTGCGCACGGGGTGGTCCTTCACCTCGGCCCCTAAACGCGCCAATGCCGCAAGGCCCAGCAGGCGTGGCACCTCCTCGACACCATAGGGGGTGCGCAGTGGGTGGTCCTTCGCCGCGGCCTCGGCACGCGCCAGTATCGCACGGCCTAGCGAGCACAGCTGCTGCTCGACAACAGAAGGGGGTGCGCAAGGGGTGGTCCGTCAACGCGGTCTCTATACGCGCCACTGTCGCAGGCCTAGCAGGCGCTGCACTCTCAAAACCAAACAAAAATGCGCAACAGAGGGGTCCCTCACCGCGGTCTCTATACGCGCCAATGTCACAGGGCCGAGCAAGCGTTGCACATTCTCAACACCAAAGGAGGTGCGCGGGGGGTGGTCCCTCACCGTTGTTTCTATACGCGCCACTGTCGCAGGCCTAGCAGGCGCTGAACTTGCTCAGCGCCAGGAGGGTGTGCGCAGGAGGGGGGTCCCTCACCGCGGGCCAATGCCGCAAGGCCTAGCAACCGCTGCACATTCTCAATGCCAAAAAGGGTGCGCGGGGGGTGGTCCCCACCCGCTTATTTATACGCGCCAATGCCGCAGGGCCTAGTATGCGTGGCGCTTTCTCGATACCCGAGGGGGTGCGCAGGGGGTAGTCCCTCACCGCGGTATCTATACGCGCCAATGTCGCAGGACACGGCAGGCGTGGCACTTTCTTGACACTGCAGGGGGGGGTCCCTCACCGCGGCCCCTTCACGCGCCAATGCCGCAGGGCCTAGCAAGCAAGGCAACCTCTCGACACTGGAAGGGGTGCGCAGGGGGTGGTCCTTGAACGCAAGGCATTGCAGGTTGGTATTTCGTCGACACAGGTGGTGGGCGACGTATCCGTCGCAGGCCCGCAGATGGTTAGCAGGGCGGTTGCCGTGGCCGTCGCGCGTTCGCTAGCAGTGGACATCATGTCCAAGAACTGCGCACCGCCGCGCCATCGCCAAAGAAGCACAGTGCAAGAATGAGCATGACCAGGGCGGGGTGGAAGGGAGAAAAGACGGAGAAGAGAGGAGGGGGGAGAAGAGAGGAGGGGGGATGGAGGCGGTTCACACAATGCTGCGTCAAGATGAATGACCGTATGTTTGAACGTTCGGGAAAGCAGGATGCGACACGGGGCATGAACACACACACACGCACGACATAACATAAATATGTGGGGTTGTCGGTAGCGTCACAATGAGTAGCGGAACCAACCATGACCGCGAGGGAGCCCCAGAAGGCCTAGAAAGGGAGACGAGGGTTGCAGTCCTCCGTTTCCCTCCTCCTTGTCGTCCTGCCCCCTCCTCCTCTTGGAAGTCCACGGAGGTCCCTCGAGTTCCCCGACAGTCCGTGGAATCCTCCGAAGCTCCGTGGAGGTCTCTGGAATGGTCCTCGTCGTCCCCGTCGCCCTTGCCCACATACATCCGACAACTCGATATGTTCGACTTTCCAAGCCCTGGTCTTCTGGACACCTTCCCTGGGGCTGACTGTCACCCCAAATGTTCGTTGTCATCGTCCCGAGATTCACAAATGACCCGAGAGACCCGAAATAGCAGAAAAGCCTCGTGCTCGAATTTTTCGAATCTCTGGGGATTGCGCGTCGCCGCCAAAATCCGGTCACTCCTGGGGTCTAGCTGTTTTCGAAAACCAGAATCCACTCTTAAAGTTAGGTTCCTGCCAGCTTTTTCGAATTGTGCCCAGCCGTGGCGACGACAAGCTCCAGGAACACGCAGGAGCCTCCGACACGAGGACATCGACGTCGTTTCGGAGGATTCGTCGTCGTCGTCGCCGTGCCCGTCGTCGCCGCCGTCGTCGTCGCCGTCTTCGTCGTGGTCGTCGCCGTCTGCGTCGTCGTCGTAGTCGTCGCCGTCGCAGTCGTAGTCGTCGTCGTCGTCGTCATCGCAGTCGTCGTCGTCTTCGCAGTCGCAGTCGACGTCGCAGTCGTCGCAGTCGAAGTCGTCGTCGTCGTCGGCGCAATCGCAGTCGTCGTCGTCAACTTCGTCGTCGTCGTCAGCGCCGTCGGCGACGTCGTCGTCGACGCCGTAGTCGTCGTCGTCGTCGTCGCCGTCGTCGTCGTTCTCGTCGCCGTCGTAGCCGTCGTCGCCGCCGTCGTCGTCGTCGTCGTCGCCACCGTCGTCGTCGTCGTCGTCGTCGTAGTCGTCGTCGCCGTCGAAGACGAGTCATCATCGTCGTCGTCGTCGCAGTCGTGATCGCAGTCGTCGTCGTCGTCGTCGTCATCGCAGTCGTCGTCGTCGTCGTCGTCGTCGTCGTCGTCGTAGTCGTAGTCGTCGTCGCAGTCGCAATCGTCGTCGTCGTAGCCGCCGTCGCCGCCGTCGCCGCCGTCGTCGTCGTCGTCGTGGCCGTCGCAGTCGCAGTCGTAGTCGTCGTCGGCGCCACCGCCGTCGTCGTCGTCGCCGTCGCCGTCGTCGCCGCCGTCGTCGTCGTCGTCGGCGTCGTCTCCGTCGTCGGCATCGTCGTCATAGTCGTCGTCGCCGTCGTCGTCGCAGTTGTCGTCGCCGTTTCGGAGTATTCGCGGTCGCAGTCGTCGTCGCCGTCGTCGTCGCCGCCGTCGCCGCCCTCGTCGTCGTGGTCATCGTCGTCTTCGCAGTCGCAGTCATCGGTGTCGCCGTCGTCGTCGTCGTCGTCGCAGTCGCAGTCGTCGCCGTCGTCGCCACCGTCACCGCCGTCGCCGCCGTCGTCGTTGTCGTCGTCGTGGCCGTCGCAATCGCAGTCGTCGTCGTCGTCGCCACCGCCGTCGTCGTCGTCGCCGTCGTAGTCGTTGTCGCCGTCGTAGTCGCAGTCGTCGTCGTCGTCGTCATCATCGAAGTTGTCGTCGTCGTTGTCGCCGTCGCAATCGCAGTCGTCGTGGCAGTCGTCGTCGTCGTTGCAGTCGCAGTCGTCGTCGTCGTCGAAATCGTAGTCGTCGTCGTCGTCAACGTCGTCGTCGTCGTCGTCAGCGCCGTCGCCGACGTCGTCGTCGTCGACGCCGTAGTCGTCGTCATCGTCGCAGCCTTCATCGTCGTTCTCGTCGCCGTCGTAGCCGTCGTCGCCGCCGCCGTCGTCGTCGTCGTCGTCGTCGTCGGCACTGTCGTCGTCGTCGCCGTCGTCGTCGCCGTCGAAGTCGCAGTCGTCATCTTCTTCGTCGTCGCAGTCGTGATCGCAGTCGCAGTCGTCGCCGTCGTGCCGCAGTCGCAGTCGTCGTCGTCGTCGTCGTCGTCGTAGCCGTCGTCACAGTCGCAGTCGTCGCCGTCGCCACCCTCGAAATCCACCGACCCTGTCGGCGTGTGTGAGGGGCTTTTCCGTTCGAGCCGTCATCTCCGTCATTCTTTGTACTCGTCGTCTCTGTCCTTCCCTTTCCCTGGGAGACCTCTTCCCCTGGGCTCCAGCCAAGCCGACCTTGAGCAACCTCGTAATTGAGTCGAAGGGAAGCCCCTTCCCTTTGATCCCTCCCCCGCCGGGAGGGGGGGGGGGTAGCGACCCCCCCCCCGGGTCAGATACGACGCCCCCCCCTGGGACTCCTCTTCCCCTGGGCTCCAGCCAAGCCGACCTTGAGCAACCTCGTAATTGAGTCGAAGGGAAGCCCCTTCCCTTTGATCCCTCCCCCGCCGGGAGGGGGGGGGGGGTAGCGACCCCCCCCCCGGGTCAGATACGACGCCCCCCCCTGGGACTCCTCTGGGCTCCCCTGGAAGCTCCGGGAGCGGGTCAGATACGAGCCGACTCTTCCAGCCAAGCCGACCTTGAGCAACCTCGTAATTGAGTCGAAGGGAAGCCCCTTCCCTTTGATCCCTCCCCCGCCGGGAGGGGGGGGGGGTAGCGACCCCCCCCCCGGGTCAGATACGACGCCCCCCCCTGGGACTCCTCTTCCCCTGGGCTCCAGCCAAGCCGACCTTGAGCAACCTCGTAATTGAGTCGAAGGGAAGCCCCTTCCCTTTCATTCCTCCCCCGCCGGGAGGGGGGGGGGGTAGCGGGGGGGGTAGCGACCCCCCCCCCGAGTCAGATACGACGCCCCCCCCCCGTACCGACCTTGAGCAACGTCGTCATTGAGTCGAAGGGAAGCCCCTTCCCTTTCCCTTCCCCGACGGGGGGGGGAGAGGAGGTCCCGGGGGGGGTCCCGGGGGAGTCCCGGGGAAGTCCCGGGTCAGATACGACACCTCCCTCCCCCACCTTCTCGTCCTTCTCCCCGTTCCCCCAAACCATCCCACAGCCCGTGCCTCTTGCTGCGCATTGCGAACAGGGTCGGCGGCACCGGCCGTCAGGCCTTCGCAGTCGAAGACGAGTCATCATCGTCGTCGTCGTCGCAGTCGTGATCGCAGTCGTCGTCGTCGTCGTCGTCATCGCAGTCGTCGTCGTCGTCGTCGTCGTCGTCGTCGTCGTAGTCGTAGTCGTCGTCGCAGTCGCAATCGTCGTCGTCGTAGCCGCCGTCGCCGCCGTCGCCGCCGTCGTCGTCGTCGTCGTCGTGGCCGTCGCAGTCGCAGTCGTCGTCGTCGTCGGCGCCACCGCCGTCGTCGTCGTCGTCGTAGTCGTCGTCGCCACCCTCGACGTCGTCGTCGTCGTAGTCGTCGTCGTCGTCGCCGTCGCCGTCGTCGCCGCCGTCGTCGTCGTCGTCGTCGTCGTCGTCGTCTCCGTCGTCGGCATCGTCGTCATAGTCGTCGTCGCCGTCGTCGTCGCAGTTGTCGTCGCCGTTTCGGAGTATTCGCGGTCGCAGTCGTCGTCGCAGTCGTCGTCGCCGCCGTCGCCGCCCTCGTCGTCGTGGTCATCGTCGTCTTCGCAGTCGCAGTCATCGGTGTCGCCGTCGTCGTCGTCGTCGTCGCAGTCGCAGTCGTCGCCGTCGTCGCCACCGTCACCGCCGTCGCCGCCGTCGTCGTTGTCGTCGTCGTGGCCGTCGCAATCGCAGTCGTCGTCGTCGTCGCCACCGCCGTCGTCGTCGTCGCCGTCGTAGTCGTTGTCGCCGTCGTAGTCGCAGTCGTCGTCGTCGTCGTCATCATCGAAGTTGTCGTCGTCGTTGTCGCCGTCGCAATCGCAGTCGTCGTGGCAGTCGTCGTCGTCGTTGCAGTCGCAGTCGTCGTCGTCGTCGAAATCGTAGTCGTCGTCGTCGTCAACGTCGTCGTCGTCGTCGTCAGCGCCGTCGCCGACGTCGTCGTCGTCGACGCCGTAGTCGTCGTCATCGTCGCAGCCTTCATCGTCGTTCTCGTCGCCGTCGTAGCCGTCGTCGCCGCCGTCGTCGTCGTCGTCGTCGTCGTCGTCGTCGGCACTGTCGTCGTCGTCGCCGTCGTCGTCGCCGTCGAAGTCGCAGTCGTCATCTTCTTCGTCGTCGCAGTCGTGATCGCAGTCGCAGTCGTCGCCGTCGTGCCGCAGTCGCAGTCGTCGTCGTCGTCGTCGTCGTCGTAGCCGTCGTCACAGTCGCAGTCGTCGCCGTCGCCGTCGCCACCCTCGAAATCGTCGTCGTCGTCGCCGTCGTCGTCATCGTCGTCATAGTCGTCGTCGCCGTCGTCGTCGCAGTCGCCGTCGTCGTTTCGGACGATTCGCAGTCGCAGTCGTCTTCGTCGTCGTCGTCGCCGCCGTCGCAGTCGTCGGCGTCGTCGTTGTAGTCGTCGTCGCAGTCGCAGTCGTCGTCGTCGTCGTAACCGTAGTCGTCGTCGCAGTCGCCGTCGTCGTCGTCGTCGTCGTCGTCGTCGTCGTCGTCGTCGCCACCGTCGCCGCCGCGGCCGCCGTCGTCGTCGTCGTCGTCGTCGTCGTCGTGGCCGTCGCAGTCGCAGTCGTCGTCGTAGTCGTCGTCGTCGCCGCCGCCGTCGTCGCCGTCGTCGTCGTCGTCGTCGACGCGGTCGCAGTCGCAGTCGTCGTCGTCGTCATCGTTGTCGTCGTCATCGCAGTCGCAGTCGTCGTCGTCGTCGTCGTGGTCGTCGTCGTCGTCGTCGCAGTCTTCGTCGTAGTCGCTGTTGTTGTCGTCATCATCGTCTGTTGCAACCGTCGTCGTCGTCGCCGCAGTCGCAGTCGCCGTCGTCGTCGTCGTTATTGTCGTCGTCGCCGCCATCGTCGCCGTCGTCGTCGTAGGCGTCGTCGCCGTCGCAGTCACAGTCGTCGTCGTCGTCCACGTCGTCGTCGTCGTCGTCGTCGTCATTGCAGTCTTCGTCGTCGTCGTCGTCGCAGTCGTCGTTGTCGTCGTAGTCGTCGTCGCAGTTGCAGTCGTCGTTGTCGTCGTCGCCGCAGTCGCAGTCGTCGTCGTCGTCGTCGTCGTCATCGCACTCGTCGTCGCCGTCGTCGTCGTTGTCGCAGTCGGAGTCGTCGTTGCAGTCGTCGTCGTCGTCGTCGCAGTCGCAATCGTCGTCATCGTCGTCGTCGTCGCAGTCGTCGTCGTCGTCGTCGCCGTCATCGCAGCCGTCGTCGTCGTCGTCGTCGTCGTCGTAGTCGTCCTGGTCGTCGTCGTTGTCGCCACCGTCGCCGCCGCCGCCGTCGTCGTCGCGGTCGCAGTCGCAGTCGTCGTCGTCGCCGCCGTCGTCATCGCCTTCGTCGTCGTCACCGTCGAAGTCGCAGACGTCGTCGCCACAGTCGTCGTTCCAGTCGCAATCGTCGTCGTCGTCGTCGCAGTCACAGTCCTCGCCGTCGCTTTTGTCGCCGTCGTCGCCGTCGCCGTCGTCGTCGTCGTCGTCGTCGTCGTAAGCGTCGTAGTCGCCGTTGCCGACGTCGTCGCCGTCGTCGTCGTCGTCGCCGCCGTCGTCGTCGTCGTCGCCGTCGTCGCAGTCGTCGTCGCCGTGCCATTGACGTCGTCGTCGTCGCCGTCGTCGCCGTCGCAATCGCAGTCGCAGTCGTCGTCGCCGTCGTCGTCGGCGTCATCGCCGTCGTTGTCGCCACCGTCGCCGCCGCCGCCGTCGTCGTCGCGGTCGCAGTCGCAGTCGTCGTCGTCGTCGTCGTCAACGTCCTCGTAGTCGTCGTCGCCGTCGCAATCGCCGTCGTCGCCGGTGTCGTCGTCGTCGTCGTCGCCGCCACCGTCGTCGCCGTCGTCGTAGTCGTCGTCGCCGTCGCCGTCGCAGTCCTCGTCGTCGTCGTCATCGCAATCGTCGTCGTCGTCTTTCCCGCAGTCGCAGTCGTCGTCGCCGTCATCGTCGTCGTCGCAGTCGTCGTCGCAGTCGCAGTCGTCGTCGTCGTCGTCGTCCTCGCAGTCGCAGTCGTCGCCGTCGCCGTCGTCGTCATCGCAGTTGCCGTCGTCGTCGTCGCAGTCGCCGTCGTCGTTGCAGTCGCCGTCGTCGTCGTCGCAGTCGCAGTCGTCGTCACAGTCGTCGTCGTCGTCGTCACAGTCGTCGTCGTCGTCGTCGCAATCGCAGTCGTCACTGTAGTCGTCGTCGGTGTCGTCGCCGCCAGAGTCGCAGTCGCCGAAGTCGCCGTCGGCGTCGTCGTAGGCGTCGACGCCGCCATCGTCGTCGTCGTAATCGTCGTCATCGCCGCCGTCGCCGTCGCCGCCGCCATCGTCATCGTCGTCGAAATCGTCGCCACCATCGTCGGCGTCGTCGTCGTAGTCGTCGTCGCAGTCGTCGTCGCCGTCATCGCTGTCGTCTTCGTCATCGTCGCAGTCGCAGTCGTCGTCGTCGTCGCAGTCGCAGTCGTCGTCGTCGTCGTCGTCGCAGTCGAAGTCGTCGTCGTCGTCGGCGCCCCCGTCGCCGACGTCGGCTTCGTCGTCGTCGTCGTACTCGACGTCGTCGTCGCCGTCGTCGCCGTCATCGTCGTCGTCGTCGTCGCAATCGTCGTCGTGGTTGTTGTCGCCGTCGCAGTCGCAGTCGCCGCCGTCGTCACTGTCGTCGTGGTCGTCGACGTCGTCGTCGTAATCGTAGTCGTCATCGTCGTCGTCTTCGCAGTAGCAGTCGTCGTCGATTCGTCCTTGTCGTCGTCGTCGCAATCGCAGTCGTCGTCGTCGTCGCCACCGTCGCCGCCGCCGTCGTCGTCGACGTAGTATGCGTCGCTGTCGCAGTCGTCGCCGTCACTGTCGTCGTCGTCGTCGCCACCGCCGTCGGCATCGTCGTCATCGTAGCAGTCGTCGCCGTCTTAGTCGTCGTCGTCGTCGTCGTCGTTGTCAGCATTGTCGTCATCACAGTGGTGGTCGTCGTCGTCGGCGTCGTCGCAATCGCCGTCGCCGCCATCGCCGTCGCCGTCGTAGTCGCTGTCGCCGTCGCCGTCGCAGTCGTCGCCGTCGTCGTCATCGTCGTCGTCGTCGTGGCCGTCGACATCGCAGTCCATGTCGTCGTCGTCGTCGCAATCGCAGTCGTCGTCGTCGTCGTCGCCGTCGTTGTCGTTGCCACTGTCGTCGTCGTTGCAGTCGGCGTCGTCGTCGTCACAGTCGTCGTCGTCGTCGTCGCAGTCGCAGTCATCGCCGTCGTCGTCGGCGTCGCAGTCGCAGTCGTCGTCGTCGTCATCGTCTTTGTCGCACCCATCGTCGTCGTCGTCGTCGTCGCAGTCGCAGCCGTCGCCGCAGTCGTCGTCGCCGACGTCGTCGTCGTCGTCGCCGTCGTCGCCGTCGTCGTCGTAGTCGTCGCCGTCGTCGCCGTCGTCGTCGCAGTCGTCGTCACCGTCGCAGTCGCAATCGGCATCGTCGTACTCGTCGTCGTCGTCGCCGCCGTCGCCGTCGTCGTCGTAGTCGGCGTCGCCGTCGCAGTCGTCGTCGTCGCAGTCGTCGTCGTCGTCGCCGTAGCTATGGTCATGGCAGTGGACGTCGTCGTCGTTGCAGTCGCAGTCGTCGTCGTCGCCGTCGTCGTTGTTGCTACAGCCGTCGTCGTTGCAGTCGTCGTCGTCGTCGCCGTTGTCGTCGTCGTCGCAGTCGTCGTCATCGTCGTCGTCGTCGTCGTCGTCGCCGTCTACGTCGTCGTTACTGTCGTCGTCGTCGCCATCGTCGCCATCGTCGTCGTCGTCGCAGTCGTCGTCGCAGTCGCAGGCGTCGTCGACGTCGTCGTTGCAGTCGTCCCCGTCGCCGTCGCCGTCGTCGCCGCCATCGTCGGCGTCGTCGTTGTCGCAATCGCAATTGTCGTCGTCGTCGCCGGCGTTGCCGTCGTTGCCGTGGCATTCGTCGTCGTCGCCGTCGTCGCAGTTGCCGTCGTCGCTGCAGTCGCTGTCGTCGTCGTCGTCATCGTCGTCGTCGTCGTCGCAGTCGTCGTCGTCGTCGTCGTCGTCATCGTCGTCACCACCATCGTCGTAGTCGTCGTCGTCGCAGTCGCAATCGTCGTCACAGTCGCAGTCGACGTCGTCGTCGGCGTCGCAGACGGAGTCGCCGTCGTCGCCGAAGTGGTCGTCGTTGCAGTCGTCGCCGTCACCGTCACCGCCGTCTCCAGCGCCGTCGTCGTCGTCGTCGTCGCAATCGCAGTCGTCGTCGTCGTCGTCGCTGCAGCACCGTCGTCGTCGCCGTCGTCGTCGTCGTCGGCGCAGACGCAGTCGTCGTCGTCGTCGTCGCCGTCGTCGCAGTCGCAGTCGTCGTTGCAATCGACGTCGTCGTCGTCGCAGTCGCAGTCGTCATCGTGTTCAGTCGTCGTCAGCGTCGCCGTCGCCGTAACGGTCGTCGTCGTCGTCGCTGCAGTCGTCGTCGTTGCAGTCGACGTCGTCACAGTCGTCGTCATCGCCGTCGTCGTCGCAGTCGCAATCGTCGTCGTCGTCGTCGTCGCAGTTGTCGTCGTCGTCGCCGCAGTCGCAGTCGACGTCCTCGACGTCGTCGTCGTCGCAGTCGTCGTCGCAGTCGTCGTTGCAGTCATCGTCGTCGCCATCGTCTTCGTCGCAGTCGTCGTCGTCGTCGTCAAAGTCGTCGTCGTCGCAGTCGTTGGCGTCGTCGTCGCAATCATCGTCGTCGTCGTCGTCGCAGTCGTCGCCGTCGTCGAAATCGTCGTCGCAGTCGCCGTCGTCGCAGCCGCCGTAGTAGTCGTCGTCGTCGCAGTCGTCATTGCAGTCGTCGTCATCGTCATCGTCGTCGTCGTCGCAGTCGCAGTCGTCGTCGTCGTCCTCGCAGTCGTCGTCGTCGTCGCAGTCGCAATCGTCATCGTCACCGTCGTCCACGTCGCAATCGTCGTCGTCGATGCAGCCGTCGTCGTCGGCGTCGTCGCAGTTGTCGTCGTCGTCGTCATCACCGTTGTCGTCGTCGTCCTCGCCGACGTCGTCGTCGTCGTGATCGTCGCAGTCGTCGTCGTCGTCGCCGTCGCCGTCGCCGTCATCGCCGCAGTTGTCGTTGTCGTAGCCGTGGTCTTCCTCGTCGTCGTCGTCGTCCTCGCAGTCGTCGTTGCAGTCGTCGTCATCGTCGTCGCAGTCGCAGTCGTCGTCGACGTCGTCGCCACAGTCGTCGTCGTCGTCGTCGTCGTCGTCATCGCAGTCGTCGCAGTCACCGACATCGTCGTCGTCGTGATCGTCGCAGTCGTCGTCGTCGTCGCCGTCGCCGTCGCCGTCATCGCCGCAGTTGTCGTTGTCGTAGCCGTCGTCGTCGTCGTCGTCGTCGTCGTCGTCCTCGCAGTCGTCGTTGCAGTCGTCATCGTCGTCGCAGTCGCAGTCGTCGTCGACGTCGTCGCCACAGTCGTCGTCGACGCCGCAGCAGTCGCAGTCGCAGTCGTCGTCGTCGACGTCGTCGTCGCCGTCGCAGTCGTCCTCGTCGTCGTCACAGTCGTCGTCGTCGTCGTAGTCGCAGTCGGCGTCGTCGTCGTCGTTGCAATCTCAGTCGTCATCGTCGTCGTCGCCCAAGTCGTCGTTGTCGTCGCAGTCGTCGTCGGCGGCGTCGTCGCAGTCGCCGTCGTCGCCGTCGCAGTCGTCGTCATCGTCGTCGTCGCCGTCGTCGTCGTCGTCGCCGCAGTCGTTGTCGAAAACGTCGTCGTCGTCGCCTTCATCGTCGTCGTCGTCGTCACCGTCGTCGTCGCAATCGTCGTCGTCACCGCCGCCGTCGTCGTCGTCGTGACAGACTGACTCGTCGCAGTCGTCGTCGTCGTCGACGTCGTCGCAGTCGTCGTCGTCGTCGTCAGTGCCGTCGCAGTCGTCGTCGTCGTCGTCGTCGTCGTCGTCGCCGTCGCTGTCGTCTTCGTCGTCATCGTCGACGTCGCCGCAGTCGCAGTCGTCGTTGCAGTCGTCATCGTCGTCGTCTTAGTCGTCGTCGTCGTCGTCGACGTCGTCATCGCCGTCGCAGTGGTCGTTGTCGTCGCCGCCGTCGCAGTGGCAGCCGTCGTCGTCGTCGTCGCCGTCGACGCCGTCGCTGTCGTTGGCGTCGTCGCAGTCGCTGTCGTTGTCGTCGTCGGACCGTCGTCGTCGCAGTCGCAGTCGTCGTAGTCGTCGTCGTCGTCATCGTCGTCGTCTTCGTCGTTGCAGTCGGCGTCGTCGTCGTCGTAGTTGTCATCGAAGTCGGCGTCGCCGTCCCAGTCGCAGTCGTCGTCGTCGTTGTCGTCGCCGTCGTCGTCGCAGTCGTCGTTGCAGTCGTCATCGTGAACGTCGTCGCAGTCTCAGTCTCAGTCGTCGTCGTCGTCGTCGTTGCAGTCCTCGTCGTCGCGGTCGTCGTCGCAGTCGTCGTCGCGGTCGTCGTCGTCGTCGGCGCCGCAGTCGTCGCCGTCGTCGTCACCATCGCCATCGTCTTTGTCGTCGTCGTCACAGTCGCAGTCGTCGTCGTCGTCCTCGCAGTCGTCGTCGTCGTCGCAGTCGCAATCGTCATCGTCACCGTCGTCCACGTCGCAATCGTCGTCTTCGATGCAGTCGTCGTCGTCGACGTCGTCGTGGCAGTCGTCGTCGTCGTCGTCGTCGTCGTTGTCGCAGTCGTCGTCGTCGTCGTCGGTGTCGTCGATGCAGTCGTCATCGTCATCGTCGTTGTCGCAGTCGTCGTCGTCGTCGTCATCGTCGTCGTCGCCGTTGTCGTCGTCGTCGTCGTCGCAGTCGTCGTCGTCGTCGTTGCAGTCTGCGTTGTCGTCGTCGTCGTCGCAGTCGTCGACGTCGTCGTCGCCGCGGTTGTCGTCGTCGTCGTCGTCATCGTCGTCGTCATCGTCGTCTTCGCCGTCGTCGTCGTCGCCGTCGTCGTCGTCGTCGCCGCCACCGCCGCCGCCGCCGCGCGTGTGGCCGCGCGGGCTCCGGCTGGTAGCGCTGGCCTGCAGGCGGCGGTGGCGGCGGCGAGGCGGCGGGCGGAGCTGGAGACCAGGTTGCCGCTGGGGCCCTCGGCGTCGGCGCGGGCGCGCAACTGTCGTCGCCACCGCCGCCGCCGACGCCGCCGCCGTCGTCGTCGCCGTCGTCGCAGTCGTCGTCGTCGTCGTCGTCGTCGTCGTCGTCGTCGTCGGCGTCGGCGTCGGCGTCGGCGTCGGCGTCGGCGTCGGCGTCGGCGTCGGCGTCGGCATCGGCGTCGGCGTCAACGTCGGCGTCGTCGTCGGCATCGGCGTCGGCGTCGGCGGCGTCATCGGCGTCGGCCTCGCCGACCCGCAGGAGCTTCCAGGGATCTCGCGAACCCCCTAGCTCACAGACCCTGAAGATCATCGGATCGAGGAGTGAGGGTTGAATGTTGGGCCGGAGAAGCAGAGGTCGACGGTCTTGTGGTACGGGAATCCGAAGGCTTGATGGCTCGGAGGTTGGCCGTTCTGGGAGATTTACCTCGCCCCCCCCCCTCGTTGTGGCATTTTGGGGGGTCGCGACTGGTCATAGCGCCCAAGATGGCTCCAAGAGGGTCTCCGAAGGCCCAAGGTGGCCTCCCAAATGGCTCAAGATAGCCGACGCTGATTCAAAATAGCTTCCGACATTCCTCGAAGAAGCTCGACGAAGGCCACAACACGGTTCCAAGTGCTCTCGGAACCCCCGCAGGACCCCCCTAAGAGGCCGAAATCCTTCAAACGCCGAGGGAAAAACAATGATGCTTGCCTTCTCGCCGACTCGCTTCCGATGCGCTTTTGAGGACTTACGATGGCCCAACAGAAGCCCAGGACAAGGGCGCCCCAAGCCCGAGAATGCACCAAGAGGCGATTTTGATGGCCCCAGAGTGGGGGGCTAACATCGAGGACCCCCCTTCTTTGATCGAGAACCTCCAAGATGGCCCCCAAACGCCCTCCAGGGTACCCAGGAGGGCCTCAAGAGAGCCCTCAGAGGGCCCCAAGAGGGCCCAAAGACCCCCCAAAGAGCAACAAGAGGTCCCCAAGATCCCCCGAATTAGTCCCAAGACGGCACCAAGAGGCGATTTAGAGGGCTCTGTCCTCATCCTCGTTGTCATCCTCCTTTTCCTTCTCGTCCTCGTCCTTGCTCTCATCGTCTTCCTTTTCATTATACTCATCTTCCTCGTCGTCGTGGTCGTGGTCGTGGTCGTGGTCGTGGTCGTGGTCGTGGTCGTGGTCGTCGTCGTCGTCGTCGCCCCCGCCGTCGTCGCCGTCGTCGTCGTCGTCGTCGTCGTCGTCGTCGTCGTCATCGTCATCGTCTTTTTCCTCCTCATCCTCCTCCTCCTCCTCCTCCTCCTCCTCCTCCTCCTCCTCCTTCCCTCGCCCCCATGCGGGACCCAGGGACGGCCCGAAAAGACCCTCCAATGCCACCCCCTTGCTCCCAGAGATCTCTCTGCTCACTCTGGTTGCCCGCATTGTTTCCTTATCGATGTGCCTCTTCGTCCCTTTCCCCGTCAGCTCTCACGGGCAGAGCTTCTGAATGGGCTGGTGGGGATATTGGTAAGGGCCAGACGTACCCCCAGGACAACATACCCCCAGTGAGGTGTCGCAGCAGCCACAGTTCCAGCCGTGGCGGGCGCCCAAACAAAGCCGCCGGGCGCCTCTAGGTGAGTCCTGAAGCCCCCTCTCCACGGTACGTTTATTATGAGGTATGTCTGGCTTCCCCTAGGGATGCGCGAAGCGTGAACAATCTGAATCCCACCAGCCCTTTGGGCGACAAGTGGTCTGAGGGTGATCTCTTTGTTCATCCGCAAGTCCTGTTCCCTTCGGGGAGGGGAGCCCTCCCCCTCCCCTCCCTGTTTTTGTTTGGGGGGAGGGGGACCAGTGTGTCTGAGGGTTCTTTCTCGAGCACTGGGGGGGGGGGGTAATTTCTGACGCCCCTCACGAGGATCGTGGCTCCCGAGGGGGAGGATCGTGACATCGAGGACCCCCCTCTTGTGGCCGATCTCCTTCACGATGACACCAATAGGCCCTCCAGGGCTCCCAAGAGGCCCCCAAGAGAGCTCCAAAGAGCGCCCCAAGAAGCCCTAAGAGGCCTCCAAGAGAAACCCGAGAGGCACCCCACAGGCCCCCGAGCGGCCTCAGAGATCCCAAGATGACCTCCAAAATGGCTCAAGATAGCCCAAGCCGGCTCAAGATGGCCCCCCAGATGCTCCAAGAGGCCCCAAGGACGCTCCGAGACGGCTGGAGATGGCCACGGAGCCTCCCCAGGAGGCCGCCAAGAAGCCAGAATCTTTCAAACACCTACAGAAAATCGCTGAGTTTGGTTTTCTCGTTTTTTGCTTTAGATGGCCTTCCAAGGCCTCAACACGCCGTCCAGGACGGCCTCCCTCGCTGTTTGACTATGCGTGTCTCTTCCTCTCCCCCACCGGGCTGGTGGGGATACTTTCTGGTACGCGGGCGCGTGAAGAGGAATCGAACGTCGTGCAAGCTAGGCGGGTAGCCGGGAATTCCATCCGGAAGCCCACCCGGGCGACGTGCAACACCAGGTGGTAATTCGGGTAGCCAATCACGTCCCTGACGAGGACGACCGCCGGCAAGACGCACAGCAAGCCCAGGTAACTGGTGGGGATATATTTTCTTTACAGCCGCAGGCGGAAGCGCCGGCGGCGGCGGGTCACGGTCGGGCTGCGGCCGTGACGAATTACACGGGCGCGCGCGGGGGCCGCGGATCATGCGGCGGTGCAAACTGCAGCCCAGGGAGTCTGAGGGGTCAGCCACCCAGGAAGCAAGGCGGACGCAGCCAAAATGGCGCGCCGCACATCCCCAGTCATGGATCGTGTCGGCCCGACACTCACATGGTAGTGGGGATCAGTCTCCGTGCAAGAGAGGCGTCAGAGAGCCCAGGGTGTCTGTCGGGTATGAGCGGACCGTAGGCGTAGAGCTGACGTCGTCCAGCAGGGAGAGGAATTTCTGACAGCGCCAGCGAACCGTCGCAGCTTCAGAAAACGCATCCGGCGGCTGACAGGGCACGCCTGAAGTCATAGACAACCGGGGTCAACCTCAGAACAACTGCGGAGGGATGCGTCTGCACGCGAGAGATCAACGACATGATGTGACGCAGCGCAGGGGTACACCTGCACCCGACCTGGAGAGAGACACACGGTCAATCGAGAGTGACGGGGCGTGTACCAGGAAGCAACTAAGTGACCAACAGCGGCTTTCCACCACCCACGCAGAGGGGCCAGTAAGAGGAGAGCGCTCAGAGAGAGCTACGCTGCCGCATACCCACTGCAGCACAAGCAACCCGTAGTCACGAAGTCCCAGGGAGTGATCGCTCAACCAGGTTGAGCGTGGGAGCGACGATGGGGAGACGTCAGTGCGCACCGACCCTCGCGGCGAGCGGTGCACCACTAGCCACTGAATAGCACGCCACGGCCAACCGCTGCAAGACTGTGAAGTCATGTACGGGAGCACGCCTGAGACCCAGTCAGAGAACGGTTTCAGCGGACCAGGTGGGCATTCCGCCGTCGCGGCGGGGCGACCCACGTCAAAGGACCGTCTGAACAACGTGAGACCCACGGACGATGAGTCCAAGCCCAGGGTCGCTCCCAGGGAAGGTGGAGAAGCGCGGCTGGAGGCCGAAGTAACTTGGGGAAACCCAGGGAGTAGAAGCGCGGATCTGGGTGTGACGAGGCGAAACCACCATTGCGTCGGACTCAGAGCTGCGGGCCAGGACGAGCCTGGCAAGGTGAAGACAGCTACAGCGGGGCCAGGGGGCACTATGACCACACGCAACACGTGGTGTTGCAATGCAGACGGTATTGCTGGTACACACACTTGGGTCCAAAGGCAGGAAGTGCACGTACCAGGGAGGGCGGCGGGATGCCGCCAAGCGAGTCTGGTGTCGGAGGAGCAGCTGAAAGCTGCTGTTTTGTTAGAGAAACCCAAGGATTATAAGCGCGATTCGGGACAGAGACGTGGCGGAGCACTTCCGTCGGTCACGAAGCCGCACGGCCGGGGACAGATCCGCCCGGGCCAGAAGTGAGAACAACTACGGCGGGGCCAGGGGCCGACTAGGGTCTGTACGCAGCACTCCCCCGCGCTGCAATGCAGATGGTATTGCTGGTCGACACACTTGGGTCCAAAGACAGGAAGTGCGTGCACCAGGGAGGGAGGCAGCACGGCTGCCACACGGGTTGAGAGAGCAACGGGAGGCAGCTGAAGGCTGCGCGAAGTGTGAAGCACGGTCGAACTACCTGTCCCTCAAGATGATGGGATGGGTGGGAGGGGAGTTCAGTCGCCCCATCGTTGCCTTTTTTCCCCACGTTCGTCGGGCCTGCCTCCACCACGCTTGCCTCCCGACTGCCAACGGTCGTCGTGCCAGCCAGCGGTCCAGTCACTCTGCCAGGTGCCCCAGGCGTCCCAGGAGCTTGTCGCTCGCTCGCGCCAGCTGCTCTGTGGTGGTTGCCCTTGCCCGTGCCATCGGGCCGTGTGTGGCGCAGGTACTCAGCCCGCACTTTTACCCAATCGATGCGGAAATCGAACCTCCTGTCCATCAAGTCGGCGTTGTATCCGCAACCCTTCCAGTCCTCCAAAAACTTGTTGATGGTCGCGTCCAAGTGCATACCGGCAAATAGCAGTAAGAAAATACAGATGCACAAATATACAAAAAAAAACTAAGTTTGTAAATAGAAAGGCACAACAAAAAAGTGGCAACTGCACAACATCCCCGCTCAAAACAAATGCGAACAAAAAAAAAATGTAGAAACAAAACAAAAAACAGAAAAACGAAAAAAAAAAAAAAGTGCAGTACAGGAAAAGAAGAAAATAAACAAATACAAAAACCTCGGGTCTGACTTGGGTTCCCTGGACCCAGGGAGCCGAATGCCTTGACTGGTGGGGATACGCGAAGCGTCCAGACTTGTGTTCGGCCTTTGGGGGCCCCTACTGGGCCCCAGGGCCTTCAGAAAACAACTCCGAATCACTGGTCCAGGGGGAAAAGGGCGAGGCCTCCGAGAGCTGAGGCTATCGGTTCGAGGATTCGAGGGCTCGCGGTCCGGGTCGAAGAAATTCGGCGGTTCTCCTGGTTCGAACGATTCAAAGTTTGATGGTTCGCGGGTTCGGAAACGGCCTGGAGGGTCTGAGTAGCCGGTCGGAGACTCGAGGGCATATTCCTATCCGAACGAATGCGTACTTTGGCCATTCGAAGCGGTCGGGGTTCGTCGTCGTTGTCGTCGGCGCTGGCACCGTCGTCGCCGCCGCCGCCGCCGTCGCCGCTGGGACCGCCGCCGCCGCCGCCGACGCAGCCGCCGCCGCCGCCGCCGCCGCCACCGTCGTCGTCGTCGTCGTCGTCGTCGTCGTCGTCGTCGTCGTCGTCGTCGTCATCGTCGTCCCCCTTCGCCATCCCCCCAGGGGGGAAGATGACTATGAGGAGGGGGAGGAATATGTTTGGGGGTTCCCCTCACCCTTCCCCCCTTCCTCCCCCGCCCTTTCCTCCTCCTCCTCCTCCTCCTCCTCCTCCTCCTCCTCCTCCTCCTCCTCCTCCCCTCTTTCCGTCTTCGTCTTCGTTTTCGTCCTCGTCCTCGTCCTCGTCCTCGTCCTCTTTCTCCTCCTCATCCCCCTCCCGCGGCGCTCTGGATAAGCCGCGCCCTTCCCGGCTCGGTCCGTTCAGCGGCGCTCTGGGGCCGGTGCGCCCGCTGCTCAACAGAAGCGCAGCGACGACAAAGTAAAGCAGCGTAGCGACGTAGCTCAGAGATGCCGTTCCAACCCGCCAGCGGCCCCAGCGCGAGCGGCGCCATCCGCCGGGGCGCCCACGCGCTCCCATGCCATCTCGATGCCCCGTTCACCCCTCCTCCTCCTTTCCGCCTCCTCCTCCTCTCCTCCTACTCCTCCTCCTCCTCCTCCTCCTCCTCCTCCATACTCCTCCTCCTCCTCCTCCTCCTCCTCCTCCTCCTCCTCCTCCTCCTCCTCCTCATCCACCACAATTGGTTTTCGCTCAAACTCGCTTCGCTGGGTCGCTTCTGCCTCCCGCAGCGCCGCGGATGCCGCCGAGGAAAACGCAGACAGCCCTGGAGGCCGCCCGCGGGGCGACCCTGGCAGTCCACGCTGCTGCTGGGCTGACGGGCGGCGTGGAATGTGAGGCGGAACGCCTGCTCCGCGCCGCCGCAGGCCTCGCTAGGGCAACGGTGGCCATCCTTGCGGCTCCCCGCTGCGCCCGCTGCGCCTGCCCTGGCGGCCGGCCCGCCTGCTGCGGGGCCGGGGCGGCGGCGGCGGCCACGCGGCGGCGGCGGCGCGGCGAAGGATGGGCCCGCGATCGCGGGCACCGATTCGCCTGGCGGCTGGCGCTGCAGCTGCGGCTGCGGCTGCGGCTGCCGCGCAACCGCTGCCCGACGATTCCCGGGCGGACCTGCCCGTGGCCCGGTTGGGGCGGCCAGCTCCAGGAGAGGGCGGCCAGCTCCAGGACCGCGGCTTCGAACACGGCTAGCAGGAGCGCCGCCAGCCTCGAGGGCATCCCCGGCCTGCCCGTTGGTTGACTGCGCGCGATCCCACAGATGACAAAGCCGAGCTGAAAGAGACCCCATCGAGGATCTGGTCCGCCGCGTGGGGGCGCATGGCGGACCGCCAAAGGCGGCAAGAGGGGGTGGCAGTGGGTGGCGGTGGGAGCCTGGCGCGGCCGCCCCTCTCGTTCAACTTGTTCCACTGCGACCTCGTCGCCGTGGGTTTCCAGATGGGCCAGGCCCTTGGTCTGGCCCGCCCAGGAGTGCTACACTCTGTCGGCTGCAGTGTAGGCGGATGAGGTCCGCGGCCTCCCCTCGCCCTCGGTTGTGTCATCGCCGCCGCGGGCATCTGTCGAGTTCGGCTGAGCTCACATCCAGGCGTTCTTCGACTTCGGGCGGCGCTCTGACGCCTCGATCCTCGATCTCCCTCTCCTGCTGATTGCTGATTGCTGATGGCACGAGAATCCGTCGGATGCTGATGCCGCGAGAATCCATGGCGGACATCGCCGCTGAGGGGCCGAATAAGGAACGCAAGAAGAACGAACAAAAGGTCGCGCCTCCTGGGCCCCGTCTGCGCTCGACACGCGAGGCCAGGCCACTGTCATTTTCTCCGCTCCAGGGGGGGCCGACCTCCTCCTCGAAACCGCTTATCCTCCAAAGCCACTCCTGGAACAGCTCATCCCATCCCCATCCCTCACCCTGGCGGCTCGCGGACGCCGCGCAGCCCCTGGCGCGGTGCCGCCACCAGCGAGATGCCAGCAGCGGCGGCGTTCGGGCTGCTGCTGCTTGCGAGCCGTGTCGGGGCAGAAGAAAGCGGAACAGGAACGCATAGGATGTGCTGAGAGCATGATGTGGGGGACATGCCGCTAAGGACAAGACTGGCGTCTGCGCTGCAGGTGGCGAACCTGCAGCCTCAAAGTGGGATGGGAATGGCCAGGTTGCGCTGGCACAGCTGCGCCCGTCTGGTTCAGAGCTCGTCGCGAATCACCCCGCCCCCCCCATCGCGGCATCCTCCCTGCCGTCTCCGCCCTGCGCTGGACGCGCGCCGCGAGGCGGGCTCTGGCGGCGCGGCGTGCTCGCCAAAGGCCCTGGAATTTGGCTGCTTACGACCGCGCCGCTGCGAGCCGGGCGACTGCCTTCTGCCGGCGGCAGCGCGCGCAGCAGCCGCGCGCTGCAACCGATGCGACGTCTAAGGCGCGGTTCTGACTGACTGACTGACCGACTGCGCTTGCTTTCGGGTTCAGCACCAACCCTTCGGCGCTGGGAGTGCGTTGAAGATGAGAAGCGGCGCTGGCGAGCGGCTCTAGCAATCTGGGCCTGCGACTGCGGGCGGTCGAGGCCGCGCCGCCGAGTGCGGCGGGCCAGGCGAAGAGAAAGAATTCGCGGGCCCAACGGGCCAGAGGCGTGCTAAGATCTCCAGCAACTGCTTTGCACAAATTCTACTTCGCGCGCGCGGGCCGGCCCCGGGGGGTCCACGGGCGAAAAATTCCCCGGGCGGGTCCCTGGCGACTCGGGTCACAGATGGTCTTCCTCCTGGGCGCCGCCCTCGAGGCCGCCCAGAGAGCCCCAAGAATGGCCCAGAGGCCACCAAGAGCCCTCAAAATGATACCAGAGAGCTCCGAGATGCCACAAGATCGCTCCAAGACGCGCAAGATGGCCCCCAGACGGCCCAAGAGGCCTCCAAGAGCACTCTCAAGAGGGCCCCGAGAGGAAAATACTTGGCTTTTCCTCTCGGTTTGAACAGGATTTTGGCGTTTCCGCCCCCCCCCGGCCCCCCGAGGCCCCAAGACGGCCCCAGAGGCCCCCAAGACCGCCCCAAGAGGGCCCAAGAGGCCCCCGAGACCGCCCCAAGAGGGCCCGAGAGGGCTTCGAGACTGCCCAAGAGGCCTCCAATATGGCCCAAGAAGGCACCAATAACGCCCCAAGAGAGGTCCCAGGAGGGGAACGCGAAACAACATGTCGAGCCCTCTTCCCTAAGAAGCCCCCGGGAATCCCCAAGAGGCCCCTAAGGAGCCCCAAGAGGCCCCTAACAGGCTCTCAGGGGGCCCCCAAGAAGCCCCCAAGCGGCCCCAGGAGACCCCCCAAATGCCCCCCCGAGCACGCAAGCACGTGCCGACGACCCGACGCGCTTAAGAGTCCTCATGAGACCGCCAAGAGGCCCCCCGAAAGAGCCCCCATAGGCAAGACGCTTCCAGACGGCCAGCGACGCGTTCAAGACTCCCCCAGCGGCCACCAAGAAGCCTCACATGCCGAACGCAAAACCTGATGTCCATTTCTGTTTATATAGAAAAAGCCGCCGCCCCTGCAGCTCCGCACCGCGAAAGACCACTCGGTCAGTCGACAGCGGCGCGCAATATGGGCCGGCAGGATGAGCGAAGCGATTCAATGATGCTGTTTGTCGCGCGTGCGGTGGCAGCGGTTCCCACGGCTTGCGCCGAAGTCCTGGCGCTTCCCACAGCTGCGCCGAAGTCCTGGGGGCCGCGGCCACCCTGGCCCTAGCTAGGGACAGCCTGTGGTCTGTGGCGCAAGAAGACGAGCATGGCAAAAAGCGCTGAGACACGTGGGCTGCCGCTTCGGAAGGTCGCACACAGGTTTGAAGCATGGGGCGGCTACGACAGATGGACGGCGTGCGTGGGTTTGAATAAGCCAATGTTAAAGGAGTGCGCATGCCAATCACACTGCATCGCCTGTTCCGCAACGCTTTGTCACGCATGTAATCCACAGCTTCCCGGGCAGACACGACCTTGTTATAGGTGATCTCAGCCGTGTCGTCGGCTTTCTTGATGGCGGCAATCGGTCCGAAGAGTGAACAGATACCTTGGGCGCTAGAGATGTCCAGCTTCTCGCCGAGCGCGATGTGGATCGTGGCTGCGACTCAGTGGCATTTGTCGCCAGCGCAGTTGGCCCCAGCGCTGGCGCTGGCGCTAGGCTCGAGGCTGCAGTTAGCGTCGGCGGCGGTGTTGGCGCAGGCGTTGGTGTCGGCACTGGCGTCGGCGAGCGGTCCCGCAGCCTCCTCGGGCGTCGGTCTCGGGCAGACCCTCGCCCGCGGCAAACTTGGCCGCTGATCCCATGGGAACTCTCGCCCGCGCGGCCTTCGCAAGCGCGCTCTCAGCGGTCGCAGCCGCTGCCCCCCAAGGAGCCCTCGCGGGTACTACCGCGAAGGCGTGCTCACAGCGGCGGCGGCTTCTGCTCTACCCGGTACTGACCCCGTAGGCGTACTCGCGGCGGTCGCAGCCGCTGCTCCCGCAGGAGCCCTCGCCGGTACTGGTCCCTTGGGCGTACTCACGACAGTCGCAGCCGCTGCTCCTTCAGGATCCTCAGCAAGGGCGCGCGCGTCGACGTTGGTGTCGGCGTCGTTGCTGGCGTAGGTTCGGTGGTCAGCACAATGGTCTCGGCGAGCGGCTGCGCCACGGTTCGCTGCCTGGCCCTTGTCCTCGGCCTGGGCGTCCGACGGGCACGCCACCGTGGGGTGCCCGCCCGGTGGCTGCCAACCGCATGTGGGGTACTCCATGTAGTGGCTGGGGTTCTCCGTGTAGACGTGGTCGTAGATCTCGTAGTCGTGGTTGTTGTGCTCCACGGCGGGCTTGATGTTCCAGGTCCTGGGGGGGGTACCTGGATGACGATATGCTTGGTGTCCTGGTGTTGGCGCCTCGCTGCCATGTCTGTGGCAAGCCAGTCGGTAACAAGAAAGAGTAGTGAACCCTCCACAAGAACGACCTTTGGTGCGCGGCTAAACGGGGGACGCGGGGTGGCCAAACCCGGGCGCGCAGGCCGCTGCTACCGCTTCGCGTGCAGCGATCTGGGACCTCACTGGGCGCGCACCAAAAGTCACTCTGGCTCAATGCCCCTCTTACGTCTAGTAGAGCCAGCGCCTGCGGCGAGTTGCTCGCCGGGCCGCTGTTGGCCCCATCGCAGCAATCTCCTGAGCACAAAGGTCGCAGGGCCGCCACGCATTCGGGCAGCCCCCGCTTTGGCTGGCGTGAGTTCGCGGGCGCCGCGGCCACGGGCGTCCATGGCGCGATTTGGCCATGTGCCACGCCTAGCAAGCCGCCCTCCTGCGGGACCCCCCGCCCTTGTGTGACACGGTTGGGCGGGGAGGCCCTCCCGCGAGAGGCAGCGGCTTGAGCCAAAATGTCTTGAGCCAATATGGCCCCGAGGGGGCATCCGCACGTGTCCATAGTCATGGGCGCGGCGTACTACGGCGCGACGTTCACGCCGTCGGCGGGCCCCAAGCAGCAGGAGCAGGAATGGTGGCGATGTGGGGGGTCATCAGACAGGGCGGGATGGTGGCGGTGGCGAGGGAGTGCCCGTACTTTCGTCTGAAATCTTTCGGAAGGAGGAGGGCAGCCCGCAGAAGGGAGCCATCTACATGACGTTCCATCGGGACACGTAGCTGGGCCACCAGATGGCAGCGCTGATCGAGCAGCTCGTGATCTTGGAAGGCGGGGTGTACCTGCCTGGGCCGGCCCCGCGTGGGCCGCTGGATCGCGAAGTGTCGCCACTGATAGGGAGCGATCGCAAGTGAGTCGAATGCAATCCAGTCTCTGATTTCAGCAGCTTATGGCGAGAGGCATTATGGATCAGAATGCACCTCTGGAGGCCCTGAAAAATCGTTCTGAGAGCGCGAGTGCGCGCACAGTGCTTAGCTATACTCAGCCTGAGCTGCCAACTGTACCAGTCGTAGTTCTGCCGCTTCACTCGAGAGGCTTCAGTAGAGGGAGGGGACGGGCGTCGTCCAGTCGGGCGTCGGGGGGAGGGGGGAAGACCCGTCCCGTGCCTGAGAGCCCACCCAGCAGGGCTGCGTGCCCGAGCGCTGGTGTGCGGCCAGGGCCAGTGCTGCTCAGCAGAGTGCGGCGCTGGGCAGAGTGTCAGGTAAGTGGCATACAGTGCGTCTCAGAATCCAGGCACGCGTTTTGTCACGGAGCTTGCGCCGCCAGGCTCTCACGGAGATGTGTGATCATCTTGGATTCCCAGAGTTCCAGTCCAGTCCTGTCCTCCTCCTTATCCTCCTCATCTTCATCGTCTTATTCTTCTTCTTCTCAGTACCATTAATATTATTCTTATTAGTCTTGTTTGTAAAATTACTCGTGCCATTATTCGTCTTCGTCTTACTATGGATTTTCTTACTCGTAGTAGTATTCCTCTTCTTCTGGCTTATGCTTATTTTTCGTCTGTGCTTATTATTAATATTATTGTTATTATTCCTCTTCTTCCTCTTCTTCCTCCTCCTCCTTGTCCTCCTCGTCCTCCTTCTCCTCCTCCTCCTTCTCCTCCTCATCCTCTTTCTCCTCCTCCTCCTCCTCCTCCTACTCCTCCTCCTCCTCTTGTTGTTCCTCTTCCACCGCGACCTCCTCGACGCCGACGGGGGGGCGCTAGCGAAGACGACACGACGACGCCGACGACGACGACGGCGGCGGCGGCGACGACGACGGAGAGCCGTGACGCCCCGAGACGCTGGGGGTCAAGGCCGCTCTGGGGATCCGTCGTCGGAGTCCTGGGCGGCGGGGAGGGGGAAGGGGTCCTCCTCTCAGGACCAGGACAAAGACGTAAGGGCACGCGTACTCACACGGTGGGCCCATGGAACCCTGAATCTCCCAAAACTGTACCGCATTGAGGGCCGGTTCTTTGCTTCTTTGTTCCAGCAATGCGCCCACAAGTGTCGAAACGTGGCATGTCGTGGCGGGCCTCGCTAAAAAGTCAAATGGGAACGGCGCGACAGAAACACTCAAGATCCTGCCGGGGGGGCAAGAAGAAACGCGTATGGGGGCCGCCAGTGACAAGGAAGGCGGGCTGGCCCCATCTCCATCTACAACGTGCCGCCCCTACGTGCTCCCACCTTTGTGGGAGCAGCACTGTTGGAGCTCTCGCCCGCACTCCACCCGAACAGAATGGAAGAGGCTACCCAACACACAAAACGTTCAGACTTGCACTTAGAACCCAAACTCGTACCCCGCCCCCTATCGTCGCTCCCAACCAGGGGTCATGCGAAGCTGAGCAGAGCGACAGAACTGAGAGGGGAACCGAGAGGAACTCCGAGGGAGGGCAGAATGCGCCTGCACTCTTTGCTTTGCCGCCTTCCGCCGGCGTCGCCGCCATCGCTGTGCTTCCGCCAGCTTCCGCCGAGGAGGCGGAGGAGGAAGACGAGGCGGATGAGGAGGAGGAGGAGGAGAAGCAGGAGGGGGAGGAGAAGGGGGGGGAGGAGGAGGAGGAGGAGGAGGAGGAGGAGGAGGAGGAGGAGGAGGAGGAAGAGGAGAAGAAGGAGGAAGAGGAGGCGGAGGGACAAGCCCTTGACCGCCGAGAGATTGGGGCGGGTCGAGAGCAGTGCGCAGTCCGACCTAAGGTCGGCCACGTCACCCATTTCAGTTTTAACATACCAAACATCCCTTCACATCACTCATGTATTACTTAGTACAGATTGATTCTCTCTCGCGTTACGCAGCGCCACTTGCTGTGCCATTTGCCCAAGCACCTCCACGGCGTCGAAGACTACGTCTGACGCCCACACCCACTAGCTCCCGACGGCCACATCACTCGGCCAGACACACCTCCATCACGACTCCGACTACATCTCCAAACCCCGCCTGGCATCGCAGGGAACAGGAAAGAAGAGCAGCAGCAAGAACATGACTAAGAGTAGCTTCGGCAAGAACGCTACTAGACCAGTCCACACACGAACATATACAAGCTGCACAGCACCTACTAAACCAAGGTTACAACGCACAACGACAACCACGACACACGACTACAGAGATGCACGGACAAACCCCTGTACCCCAAGCCAAAAGTAAAGGCAAGGGGAAACAACAGTACCAGCAGCAACATGGAAAGGGCAGGAGCTCCACTTGGCAACCAGTGGTCCACAGCGGGCGCACCAACTACACACAACCAGCACCGACTTTCCACCCGTCCCAAGCGACCCGCACACCAACAAGGCAACATGCACTACCACACAAGACCAGAACAATTCACATGGATCCAACCCCATCGCACCCACAGCCAACGACGACCGACCACGCCCAGACAGAGGACCCAACAAAGACAAGACCGAGCGCACAACTGGCACAACGACCAACCAGCACCACCCAGCTTTGGTACCACTCCTGACCACGCAGTCTACGTCGAAAGAGAGGCGAACATGCTCATAGACAGCATCCCTGAATCACACCACGACGACTCACAGGCAAAAGACAGACCAGGTGCTACGCCTTTGGACGTGGGAGCATGAACCACATCCACGACAGCAGACACAGAAAGTTGGCCTCACAAATCCTGGCCGTCGAAAGAGCTGGACAAAAAGCTGACCACCTACGACACGAATTAGCAGTCATCAAGAAACAACGACTCGACCAAAAACCACAGCACGAGCGACTGCAATACATACGGCAGCTGAAAGATAAGTACACAGCTTACACTAGAACCTCCGAAGCCACACTAAAACAAGCACAATAAAGACACGACGACAACATCCGACTCACGAAGACCTACACCTACCTTGAAAAGGAGCTCGTCAATCACAGACAGCACACACCAAGCCCGCAAACTGCACGGACAACATCACCCACAGCGCAAGACATCCAACTCCAGCCCTTCAAGACGACACCGACAAGTCACGACAAGCAAGAAGACACACTGAGGCTCAAGACGCTCCTAACCAAAACACTTGGCGACCTGCAAGCCAGCGACGCGATCAGCCAAGAACTGCGAGCAGACAACGAGCACAAACCAAAAGACACGTACACACAACAACGACTCACAAAGGCTGAAAATACCATGCAGCAGCTACAAGCAACCAACGACTATCTGTCAAAAGACTGGCATGAAACACGTGAACAAATACAAACACTACAACACACAAAACTTCAAATCCAAACGAACAAATCAACCGCGGCACGACTAGAAGAAGCCGGACATCGACAAAACACAACTCACGACAAAGCAGGTTGAACAACGACACCAGCAGATCGAAGGACTCATTGCACAAGCTCTCAACTACCACACCCAACTCCACCAAATCAAGCACAAGTACAATCAACTGAAGCATCAAGCACAAAGACGCACCAAGCAAGAAGAAGATGCGCAAACAACCATAGCTGAGCGAAGGCTAGAGTTCCACGCCCAACAACAACAACTAGCAACACACGAACGAACGAACCACCACATCAGACAACTGTCCGGGCCTGCTAAGACCAGGTGGGCGAGGCCGTGGCCTCCTGTAAACATACAACGACCTATCGACTACAACCGACACGACGAGGACAACATCAGAGCTGAACACATGACAGCGGAGAACATGCAGCAAACCATCCAACCTATCCACCACCATTACCAGACACAACAAGCAGAATTCGCCCAGAGACAAGCACCTCACGTTAGAATGACCGAGCAAATAATACCGATCCTAAAAGAGGGACTCACCCAAGAAATCAATACCTCTTGGTGGCGTGCACATCGAGTACGAAGCACACAGGGCTAGAACACATCGAGTACGAAGCACAAGTACAGAGATTTGACAACGAAGTACTAACAGCAAGAGAAGCAGTGACCGCAGCACAGCGTCCACAACAAAACAATACAAAGATGCTAGCCAAATATAAAGATAAAAGGGCAGCCTCAATTATGCTATCCAATGCAGCAGAGCATCCCCACGCAGTCAACAAGCACTACCAACATCGACTAAGCACGGCCGAGCAGTACCAACAAGACACAGAAGCTCACATCAGGCGCAAGCAATACAAGTTCGAAAAATACATGGAGGCACAAGCACAATCGGCACAATGGCACGAGCACAGGCAATAAGAGCTACTAGACCTAATTCGACAAACGCAACAACCTGAACAGCTACCAGAAGTACCAAACCACGACAACGAGCTGGACGAAAACATACGCATCAACCAAGCAGTGGACTACGAGTAGGCCATACTCTACGAAGAACGACAAGACCGACAACGTCAACTTTCACAACAAGCTCAAGTGGAACAAACAGTTAAACGACTACAAGAAGAACTAAGCGACATTATGGACACAGTGAAGACACCTAGCACAGAGGTTGCCGATTGCCCACTAACACAGATCGACACCGACATACGCGACACAACCAACCGACAAGCACTACCACAGACCATTAGCTCATCTCAAGAAGCACCATTCACACCAACCGAGCCACTCACGCCCAGAGTACTACAACACACCTACACCAGTCACACCAACCGAAATATACCCTACAGGTACGTCGCAACTATGGGCACCAGAGCATAGAGGCAATGCGCTTACGCACGGCATGACGTCTGGTGACACACCAAGATACGCCAACACTCCACAGCAACAAGAATCTGCGGCGCAGTACGAAACACTCCACCAACCCACAGAAGAGACATAATACGCTCTGCAGCGGAAGGCCACCATTAGAGCAAATCCCAACGACCGACCTCAACTCACCACCCATAAGTGCACCGCAACACGTACCCAAAGTGGCTTTTCCAGAAGGGCGAACATCTGCCGAAAACCTAACACCCGGCCCGGCTCATCTTTTTCAATGTTTCACCCAGCCTGGCTTAGCTCCACCACACCCTTTAGTGCAACCAGCAGTTCGATACTACTCACACCTACTACACTCCAACTCAACCTTAATTATCTACCCCGATGGCTCCCTACAAGCAGCGAAAGACAACCCGGCATGGGCTTTCGCAGCGTTCCACTACGACGGACAACGACCTAGCTACATCGGACACTACACGGGGAGCATCACCCACAGCATACAAACCAACATTGACAACACCCAACTAGACAGTACGAGAATAGACCTGGAGGCATCATATGGGCAACCATATATACGCCACACAACAGCCACCACCCATCGACAAGCAAATACACACCGACTCAGCCAACGCAATACAAGTCATTACCCAACTACTAGACTTCAAAGATCCAACCACACGACTAGCTCAAGTTATCTTCACACAGGCCAAAAAGCAGCACTCACTTACACTGCACCACATACACGGACACGACGACCAACAATGGAACGAGCACATTGGCAGACACGATTGAAAAACACCACGCAGCAACACACGCCGACTCAGAACTGCCAAACAGAACAACAATCATTTTCCACAACCTGACGACACACTCCGTGAGGGACTACACGACCATGCAAACACAGACTGGCCAAAGGAGATACACAAAACGACCACTACGCCTACCCCATGATCCAGGACGACGCTTTGCACTACGCTGCACGGATAACACAACAACAGGAGCCACTCACCACCAAACGCGCCGCGCAGGCAGCACCTGACTCCCGTCCACAACACACACGCAAGGACTCCAACAACACCACAACGATACACAGTAAAACTGTTACAGATAACGATCAAAGAGCGAACGTGGACGCAATCAACGAAGCACTGACATACGACAAACGAACGTTACACCGCATGACCAGAGGACAACACCTACGAACACAAGCGCTGCTGCACAGGACCCACATCATGGGAGTGCAAGCGTCCACGGCAAGGAGTGACTTCAGCACAGCAGACACCGACCTGCAATTTGACGCAATTCACAACTACACAACATCCATCCAAATCCCACCAGCCCTTTGGGCGTGAGTGGTTTAGCGAACTCTCTCTGTCCTCAACCCCCCTTATTCCCCTTCGGGGAGGGGTTTACCCCTCCCCCTACCCCCTCCCCCCGGACCTGGAGAGGGAGCCCCGAGCGTCGTCAGGGGAGTCTTTTTCGACGCCTGGGAGGGCCAAACAACGACGACCCTCACGAGGATTCTGGCCACGAGGGGGGGGGGGGGGGCAGTTTGGCGCCTCAGCTCGTCGTTGAAGCAAAAAACATTGATTGTACCATGGTTTTGGCTCCACGTTGGCCTTCTGAGGGGGCCGCGTTCCTCTTCCGTCTTAGCAAAACCATTGATGTTACGAAGGTTTTGGGCTCAGTTTGTCCTTCTCAGGGGTCAGCGCTTACTTGCGCTTCTGAGGAGGTCGCAAGAGGCACCAAGATAGCCCCAAGAGGCCCCCTGGAGGCTCCCAAGAGGCCTCCAGGAGGCTCCCAAGAGGCCCCCAAGAGGTCCCAAGAGGTCCCCAAGAGGCTCCCAAGAGGCCCCCAAGAGGCCCCAAGAGGCTCCAAGAAGCCCCCAAGACGCCCCCAAGAGGCCCCCAAGAGGCCCCCAAGACGCCCCAAGAGCTCCAAGAGGCGCCCAACAGGCCCAACGAGGAGCCCGAACGACTCACACCAGGACGAGAGACCCCAACGACTCACACCACGAGGAGCCCGAACGAGTCACACCACAAGGAAAGGCCCGAACGACTCACACCAAGACGAGGCGCCCGAACGACTCACACCACGAGGAGCCCGAACGACTCACACCACGACGCGGGCCCCGAACGACTCACACCACGAGGAGCCCGAACGAGTTACACCAGGAGGAGGGGACCGAACGACTCACACACAAGGAGGGGACTCACACCACGAGGAGCCCGAACGACGTACACACAATGAAGGGCCCGAAGGAGTCACGCAAGGAAGGACGAGGGGCCCCAACGACTCATACCACGAAGAGCTGGAACGACTCACATATCTGCAACGCACACAGACGCGAACTCTCGCATTATCTCTGGCGCGCCTGCATGTCCTCGAGCGATAGCCGCCACAACGCTGCTACTACGAGGGCGGGGCCAATGGGGCAAGGAGTGAAACATGCATCACAACAATAAGTGGCCAATATAATCTACTCTATCGGGCCAATTGGGCAAGGAGTGAAACATGCATCACAACAACACGTGGCCGATATAATCTACTCTATGTGTCGGCCCCATTTCGGCGCTCGGAGGGAACAGCGCTTCTCTTCCTTCATATCACAAACATTGATTGTACGAAAATGTTGGGTTATTCAGTCCTTCTCAGGGGGCATCGCTCGTTCGCGCTTCTAAGGATCGCTCGAGGCTCCAAGCTGGCCCCAAAGGCCCCAGGAGGCTCCACAGAAGCTTCCAAGATGCCCCCAAGAAGCTCCCAAGAGACCCCAGAGGCTCCCAAGAGGTCCCCAAGAGGCTCCAGGACGCCCCAGGAGGCCCCCACCCTCAGGAGGCCTCACAGGCCTCGAGGAGGCCCCCAAGAGGGCCCCACGAGGAAGCCGAACGACTCAACCCAGGACGAGGGGCCCGAGCGACGCACACCAGGACGAGCGGCCCGAAAGACTCACACCACGAGAAGCCCGAACGACTCACACGCAAAGAGGCGCCCCAACGACGCACACCAAGACGAGGGGCCCGAACCACTCCCACCACGAGGAGCCCGAACGACTCACACACAAGCACGGGCCCGAACGACGCACACCAGGACGAGGGTCCCCAACGACTCACACCACGAGGAGCCCGAACGACTCACACACAATGAGGCGCCCGAGGCACTCACACAAGGAAGGACGAGGCCCCCAGGAGGCCCCCAAGAGAAGGAGGCGCCCCAACGACTCACACCAGGACGAGGGGCCCGAACGACTCCCACCACGAGGAGCTCGAACGACTCACACACAAGGAGGGGCCCGAACGACGCACGCCAGGACGAGGGGCCCGAACGACTCACGCCACGAGGAGCCCGAACGACTCACGCCGAACGAACAACTTCACACCAGGACGAGCGGTCCGAACGACTCACACCACGAGGAGCCCGAACGACTCACACGCAAGGAGGCGCCCGAACGACTCACACCAGGACGAGGGGCCCGAACGACTCACACCATGAGGAGCCCGAAGGACTCACGCACAAGGAGGGGCCCGAACGACGCACACCACGAGGAGCCCGAACGACTCACATACATTGCGGGGCCCGAACCACTCACCCCAGGACGAGGGGCCCCAACGACTCACACCACGAGGAGCCCGAACAACTTACACACAAGGAGGGGCCCGAGCGACGCACACCAGGACGAGCGGTCCAAACGACTCACACCACGAGGAGCCGGAACGACTCACACGCAAGGAGGCGCCCGAACGACTCACACCAGGACGAGGGGCCCGAACGATTCACACCATGAGGAGCCCGAAGGACTCACACACAAGAAGGGGCCCGAACGACGCACACCAGGACCAGGGGCCCGAACGACTCACACTACGAGGAACCCGAGCGACTCACACACAATGAGGGGCTCGAGGGACCCACACAAGGAAGGACGCGGCCCCCAAGACGCCCCCAAGAAGCCCCAGGAGGCCCCCAAGAGGCCCCCAAGAGGCTTCCAAGAAGACCCAAGACGCCTCTCGAGGCCCCCAAGAGGCGCCCAAGAGAGGACAAAGAGCCTCCCAAGGGGCCCCGAGAGCTTCAAAGAGGCCCCCAAGACTCCCACGAGGAGGCCGAACGACTCACCCCAGGACGAGGGGCCCCAGCGACTCACACCACGAGGAGCCCGAACAACTCACACACAAGGAGGGGCCCGAGCGACGCACACCAGGACGAGCGGCCCGAACGACTCACACCACGAGGGGCCCGAACGACTCACACGCAAGGAGGCGCCCGAACGACTCGCACCAGGACGAGTGGCCCGAACGACTCACATAATGAGAAGCCCGAACGACTCACACACAAGGAGGGGCCCGAACGACGCGCACCAGGACCAGGGGCCCGAACGACTCACACTACGAGGAACCCGAACGACTCACACACAGTGAGGGGCCCGAGGCGCTCACACAAGGAAGGGCGAGGCCCCCAAGACGCCCCCAAGACGCCCCCAGAGGCTCCCAAAAGGCCCCCAAGAGGCCCCCAAGAAGCCCCAAGACGCCGCAAGAGGCCCCCAAGAGGCCCCCAAGAGACGTCCAAGAGGCCCCCAGAGCCTCCAGGACGCCCCCGAGAGGCCCCACGAGGAAACCGAACGACTCACCCCAGGACGAGGGGCCCCAGCGACTCACACCACGAGGAGCCCGAACAACTCACACACACACACACACACACAAGGAGGGGCCCGAGCGACGCACACCAGGACGAGCGGTCCGAACGACTCACACCACGAGGAGCCCGAACCACTCACACGCGAGGAGGCGCCCGAACGACTCACACCAGGACGAGGGGCCCGAACGACTCACATAATGAGAAGCCCGAACGACTCACACACAAGGAGGGGCCCGAACGACGCACGCCAGGACCAGGGGCCCGAACGACTCACACTACGAGGAACCCGAACGACTCACACACAGTGAGGGGCCCGAGGCGCTCACACAAGGAAGGACGAGCCCCCAAGGGGCCCCCAAGACGCCCCCAGAGGCTCCCAAAAGGCCCCCAAGAGGCCCCCAAGAAGCCCCAAGACGCCTCAAGAGGCCCCCAAGAGGCCCCCAAGAGACGTCCAAGAGGCCTCCAAGAAGCCTCCAGAGCCTCCAGGACGCCCCCAAGAGGCCCCACGAGGAAACCGAACGACTCAACCCAGGACGAGGGGCCCCAACGACTCACACCACGAGGAGCCCGAACGACTCACACACAAGGAGGCGCCCCAACGACTCACGCCAGGACGAGGGCCAAGAGGCCCCACGAGGAGGCCGAGCGACTCCCTCCAGGACGAGGAGCCCCAACGACTCACACCACGAGTAGCCCGAACGACTCGCACACATGGATGGGTCCGAGCGACGCACACCAGGACGAGCGGCCCGAATGACTCACACCACGACGAGCCCGAACGACTCACACCCAAGGAGGCGCCCGAACGACTCACACCAGGACGAGGGGCCCGAACGACTCACACCACGAGGAGCCCGGACGACTCACACCCCAGGAGGGGCCCGAACGACGCACACCAGGACGAGGGGCCCGGACGACGCACGCCGCGCGGAGCCCGAACGACTCACACACAATGAGGGGCCCGAGCCACTCACACAAGGAAGGACGAAGCCCCCAAGAGGCCCCCAAGAGGCCCCAAGAGGCCCCCAAGAGGCCCCCAAGGGGCTTCCAAGAAGCCCCAAGACGCATCTCGAAGCTCCCAAGAGGCTCCCAGGAAACCACAAGGAAGCCCCCAAGAGGCCCCGAGAGCCTCCAAGAGGCCCCCAAGAGGCCCACGAGGAGGCCGAACGACTCACCCCAGGACGGGGGGCCCCAACGACTCACACCACGAGGAGCCCGAACGACTCACACACCAGGAGGGGCCCGAGCGACGAACACGAGGACGAGCGGCCCGAACGACTCACACACAAGGAGGAGCCCGAGCGACGCACACGCAAGGAGGCGCCCGAACGACTCTCACCAGGACGAGGGGCCCGAACGACTCACACCACCAGGAGCCCGAACGACTCACACACAAGGAGGGGCCCGAACGACGCACACCAGGACGAGGGGCCAAACGGACTCACACCACGAGGAGCCCGAACGACTCACACACAATGAGGGGCCCGAGACAATCATACAAGGGAGGACGAAGCCCCCATCAGGCCCCCCAGAGGCCCCAAGAGGCTCCCAAGAGGCCCCCAAGACGCCCCCAAGAAGCCCCAAGACGCCTCAAGAGGCCCCCAAGAGGCCCCCATGAGACCCCCAAGAGGCCCCCAGGAGGCCCCGAGAGCCTCCAAGACGCCCCCAAGAGACCCCACGAGGAGACCGAACGACTCACACCAGGACGAAGGACCTCAACGAATCACACCACGAGGAGCCCGAACGACTCACACACAAGGAGGGGCCCGAGCGACTCATACCAGGACGAGGTGCCTGAACGACTCACACTACGAAGAGCCCGACCGACGCACACCAGGACGAAGACCCTGAACCACTCACACCAGCGCAACGGCAATCACTACCATAGCCGGCATCGGAGGAGCCACCGAAGCCAAGGTAACAGGAACCGGCTAAGGAACCACAACCCAAGAAAAGTGAAATTCCAGGGACATGACTGAAACGAAACACACGAAGCAGAGGCGGAGGAGGAGGACTGTGAAGAGGACACACATGTTTTGCCATCGAGCGCTCTATCACAAGGTACTGCCACAAATCCACCAACATTGAATCGAGTCACCAGCGCCATCACCTGCCAGGATGCCCAACGCCCGCACACAGAACAGTAACCACAGATCATGGTCACCAGTACGAGAAAGCTCAAGCACGGTCTCTGCCATGATGCCGTTGAACATCCTCCAGCGAGATGTTCACAACATTAGAACTCACCTGACGCGCCACGGAAGCAAAGTGGCGGCACATGAACCATTAGATACATACCGAAGCTCCAGCCATACATACAGAAAGGACGGACTCCATTGAGACAACATCCACTGTTCAGTCTCACTGTACCCAGAGCTATTCTCTTATACCAGCGAGACATCCATAGTGGTAAGCATGGGCCTCACCAGTACTGGAGGACAGACTATAAACTAAACGTACTCTTCGCACCAGTGAGCCAACACTGAGTAGAATAACCAGCACTTTCACCAGAACAAGATAACAAACACCATCACAGATGCAGAATCCAGCACCCGAGAACTACAGTACGAGCTTCAGCCGTCTACAATACAAGTGCCACCAGCAAGCTGTTTCCTATAGTAGACCCTACGTGAAGCGTACGTGGACCAGCTGAGTGTAGTACACGTTCCACCAGCAAGCGGTTTCCTACAGTACAAGCCACCTGAGGCGCCACGGAAAATGTGTAGTGGCAGATCCACCATTGGATAGATACCGAAGCCGTAGCCATGTATACAGGAACCCTCGAGTCCATTGAGGCATCATCCCGTTTTCAGTCTCACTATGCCAAGGGATAGTGTCCCCAGTAGCACGTCTGGGCTGACGGCATCCGCGCCGTACCTCATCGTCCCCAGGCTTTGTTCCACCATTCGGGAGTCGGTTGCAACTCGTCCAAGAACTTCCGGTCGTCGGCGGATATCGCTCCGTCGCTGCCCGGCCAGCGTTTCTCTCCGAAATGCACGGGGGTCAGCGGGCATTGAGCTTGGTGAATGCGGCAATGGCACTTGCACTTGCGCTTGCTCTTCTGCAGCGCTTTGCGCAGGTGGCGCACTCGTTCGTCGATATCAGCGACGCACTCCTTGCACTGCAGTTTCTGGCGATTCCCATGCTTGTGGTTGTTCAGTTGCTTTGGGTTGAATTTACGAGCCCCGAAACTGCAGGAACACCTCTGGCACATGTACGTCGCAAGGTCCGACGGGTCGAATCCTTGCGCACGGCACGCCTTACACACTAACGTTGTGCCCCGAGAAGACGAGTGATGCCTGCGTTCAGCCTTCGACCAGTACTTCAGCTCATATGCCGTTGTACACTTACCGCACCGCAGCTTCGTCTGACAGTCCAAGCACACCAAACGGGCCTTCTCCCGCCTCTTCGCATTGTAAAGCAATTGCTTGTCGGACGCGAGGCTGCCCAAGTGCTCTAAGCAATCTTCGCACTGGTGCTCGTCGATGTTGCCCGGCGCGAACCCTCGCTCTGCGCAGCCGGGGCACACGAGGTCTCTATCGGCATGCCGATGATGTCTCATAATACTCGCGCCCCACACGCCTTCGTCAAAAACACCTGTGCAAGCAGCACACCCGTGGCTCTGCGGGGTCAGGCTCTTCTTCCAGTCATCACGTTCCACACACCGTTTGCATATTGAATGATCTGGCGGGATTCTCCTTGGAGCGTTGCCATCGGCCACCCCTTGGGAAGCCTCGGCCGCCCGCGCAGACCGACAAGGCATTGGGCAGCTCTCGCGCGCGCAGTCCATGCATCTCGTCCACCTGCCTTGCGACGCGTACTTCTCGTAGAAGTCAGCGGCTGCTTTCATGCCGAAATCGCGAGCGTCGAGCATGTACTCCTGCTTCCCTTTGAGGTAGCAGGAGACGCACAGGTGCTGCTTTGCCATGGGGTCCATCTTCTCAGCTTCAGCGGCCTCGTCATCAAGCGCACTCCATTCATGAACCGCCTCGTCTGCTGTGATCTTGGCCAGAAAGCTTCCGCATCAGTCGCTCGGGCCCCACTGGGTTGCCGAGGCCGAACAGAAAGGTCGAGAAAGGTTGCATGACGCAGATGTTTGGCAGTCGCTTCACTCTGGACAAGCATACGTAGGCAGCAATCTGAGCTGTCATGGACGCCCTGCTGGACCAATGCTGCAGGCCAGCGAATGCCGCTTCCAACGTCGCCCCCTGGATCATGTGAGCGGTGGAGGCGAAGTCGGGGATAATCCAGAAGCCCGTGCGTCGAGCTTCGATGCCCGTGTGCTTGTTGACTTTCCAGGTCCTGGATCTTCGCTTCGACGGGTATACGCCCGTCGGCAGCTTCCCTATTGTCCACTGTGCGTCTGGGAAATGGATGTAGATCAACAAGGGCAACCTATCCAATACGAACTCGCCCTCGATCTCCTGGGGACTGCAATCAGGCGCCAAAGTCCATCCGTAAATCACTCCCTTTCGGTGTCTGTAGAGTTGTCTGCTTCGATCGACTTTGTCCGTCAACCGAATGGGCATGCCTTTGGCCAATGGGTAGATGCTCGGAATGGTGCCCGTCTCCTGGTCGCGCCTCTTCAGCCAGGAGAACAACTTCTCGTCCAATTTCTCCTTCGGCAAATCGCGATCTCCTGGATGCAGCGGCACATCTCGAGCGTAGCACCACGAGAGCTGAACGTTCTTCTGCTTGGCAAACTCCCTCGCGCGCAGGTTCGTCGCGAAGTACCTGGGCACGTTGAAGGTGTACAGAGCAGGTGCTCCGCTGAATGGGTTCATGCGAAGCTCTGGCGCCAGCGAGTCCGTGTCGGTCAGAACCCTGTCTCTCTTGCCTCGCTCCGCACGGCACTCTTCGCACTCGCCCTCTGACGAGTTCAGAAGCGCCGCCATGTCGGCGCACCCTCCTGCGAAGCGCTCCCCCCAAGTCTTGCGGCACGGGCCCAATACTGGGTCGTCCACCACGTCGCCGTTGCAAACGCACTTACCCGCGCTCGGGGACATCAACGTCGGGAGCCCGTGGAAGTAGCTGTAGTCCTCCATGCTGAGATTTCCAACTCTGCACTGGCCAAGAAACGAGTTGCACCATGCATCGTCACACCTCATCAATTCGGTCAACTGCCAGAAAGATCGCAAGCTGTCGACGCCGTCTTGCCAGAACAGCTCCAACGCGCGGTGCGCGCACCCTGCGGGCACGCCCAGAGGGTTGGATGCCAGGAAGGTGCCCGTCACGGGGTGCAACTGCCAAAAATCAGCGCACATACCACGTTCACTCCCCCGAAGGCACGATGCACTTCCCCCGCCCTCTTCTTGTACGTGCCCCTCACACGGACAGCGACACTGACCACTCGTTCCAGGGTGCCCAGCAGCTCCGCGGACATCATGCTCACCTGGAAATGTTCGTACAGAACATATCTCTTTTCCTGTGTGCGCTGAGCTATGCTCACTGCCTCCACAGGTCTTGCAAACATGGAGACGCCTGGGACACACTAGAGAATTATCAGAATTTGCCCAGACGCCGCCGTTGGAGGTGACGAAGAGCCCGAACGACACACACCACGTGAAGCCCGATCAACTCACACCAGGACGAGGGGCCCGAACGACTCACACGACCACGAACTCCAACGACTCGCACCAGGAGGAGGGGCCCGAACAACTCACCAAAAGACGAAGGGCTCCAGCGACTCGCACCACGAGGAGCTCGATCGCCTCACACCAGGACGAGGGGCTCGAACGACTCACACCAAGAGGTGAAGCCCCAACGACCCACACACGAGGAGCACGAACGACTCCAACCACGAGGAGGGCAACGAACGATGCACTCCATGGAGTGACTCGTTCGGTGCCCTCGGGACCTCGTCGATGCTGATCACGCGCAGGGCCCCGCACTTCATGGACTGCTTGTGCCTGTCGCCCATGGCATTCCCGTCGTCGTTCCGCGCCGGGATGCCGCTCCAGTGGTGCACCGTGTGGCCGTTGATCTGCGCCGCCATGGCATTTTGAAACGCCAAGCAAACGAACTGAACGCCGCGCTCCCAACCGAGACCTTCTTCCATTAAATACCGCATCCAGCCAATGACGGCACTTTTTCCGGCGCCTGGAAATCCGTGCACTACGTCCAGCAGAGGCTCCTCGGAATTCTGGTTCACGTTGCCCTGTTGCTTTTCCAGCCACTCAATCTTCAAACGTCGAACGAAGTGCTCGAGAAACTGGCGCTGTTTCTCGTTCGGGATCTTCGAGCTCGCCAACATGGAAGCAAACGCTTTGTCTATGCTGGTGAAGCCATTGCCTGCAGGGTTGAACGAAGCAGCAGCATCTCGCTTCTCGTCGAAGGGAGCATCGGGCGCCTTCTGGCTCGTGCCACCTGCTGATAGAGCTGCGAGGTGGTCCTGGTACGCATCCTCGAAGATATTTCCCGGACATCCACGGTCTCCAGCCTTGACACCAGATAGTTCCGTCTGCCACACTCGCTATCCGATGCGATGGTTTTGTTCATACTCGTGAAGTCGGACACTTTTCTTCGCTCGGCTGTTCTCCGAAGCTTTCACCTTCGCTTTCGCCGAGGCGGTCCACTTCTCGCCGAGGCTGTCCTCTTCTTTGGCCGATTGGAGCAGTTGTTGAAATTTTCCACCAGGGAGGCTCAGCGGAGGCATATCTTGCTCTTCCTCCGACGCATCTGCCTCGCTCTGATCATCTGCCGCCTTGCCGGACGACGCCATCGTATTCAACAGGAAACTCTGGATGAGTTTCGCCGCTGCTTGGCTGACCACGTTCCCGCGCACATACTCGTCCCAAGCGGTCTTCCAGGATGCGCTGTCCAGCGTCGATGGCGTCCCTGTTGTGGTTGTCTTCTTGGTCAGTCTACACGAAGCTCGAACTTGGGGCGACTGTTGCTGGGCCTCCTGCCAATGCCGCAGTACCGTTGACTCCATCCCCAACATACTCAGGTGAGGCACAATCACGCCTCCTCCATAGAGTGTCCAGGGACGGAAAAATAAACTGCAATACTGAGCGTTGTACGTAGAACTTTTGTGTACGCTGGGCATGGGCAAGCCTTCGATGACCACCACGTCGGCCCTCGCTTTCCTGACCAGAACCCATGAGTGGCAGAAGACTCCCGCGTCCTGCGGAAACACGAAATACTCGTCGGCGTCGGGTCTCACTGCTATGTAATGTTCTCCAGGCTTGGCGGCGACTTCTCCATCCTTGTACTGCTTGCTCCTGATAAATTGTTGGCCTTCTTTTGTCCACGCAGTTCGCGGTGGCAGGTTGCGGTTCAAGTAGTGCGTCGGAACCAGTAGTGGTTCGCACCTCCACTGCCGCATGAACTCGTACGCCGACAATAACTTCCAAGGGTGCTGCACAGGGCGATATCCGTAGGCGTCGAACTTGTTCACTCTCGATCGGTCTGTCCTCACGTGAGGTTTGCGAGCTGGCGGCACGTACGTCGTCACGCTGCCGTCCTTCATCTGCGACGCATTCTGGGATGTTTCCGACTTGTTCATCCACGCCCGCCCATCAATCGTATGCTCGTGGAAGGTTCGGATGCACTCTGCCTTCAGAAGGTCGCTCTGGTCCAAATTACAGCACAAATTGCACACTTCCACGGCGCCTCGGTACGTGCTGTTCATCTCGAGTTCCGTTATCAGTCTCCCGCTGCTTGCTCTGAGCTGCGCCGCTTTCCCCTTGCCCTGTATCTTCGCCCTCAAGGTAAACAGCTCGTCTACGCAGTTCTTCGTCTCCAAAGTGCCTGCGGGCTGTCGCTTGCCAATGTATCCCCCGAAATATCCATTCGTAACTACCTGCGTGCGCTGAATTGCTCGAGTGGCTCTCCCCAGACTCTGCTTCTTCATGATGCAACGTTTCTTCCTGCAGCAAGTCTCATGCGTTTGCTCGATGATCGGCAGTCGGTCATTCGGTTTCACGTCACTGTTGCTCCCTGCAAAAGCGACGCACAGGCCCGGCATGCACCCGTTCAGCCACTCCTCATTGCGCAGTCCGAGAGTTTGCCCCAGCCAATTTCGGACTCCGCTTGTGCGCAGCGTGAACTTCTTGGCGATGCCCTTGCAAACCAGCAGCGGCGCCGTCATCCACTCGGGGGACACTCTGTTGGTCCACGGCGCCTCGTGCTTGCACTCTCTCTTGTTCTTCTTGGAAGCGCAGGCGTTGGGCACCAAACGCTTCTCCTGCTTGGTCTTCGAATCCATCACCAGTCGATGTGTGTGGTGCTGGCACCGACACATGAAATACTGTAGAGCGCCGTTGAACTTCTCCTTGAAGGTGGCGTCGTCGCAAGTCAGGCCGCGCTGCTGACCTTCCCCTGGAGCTCCCTGCGCGGACGAGCCCACCCCGACTCTCGCGTCATCATGCAAGAACCGAGGCAATCGGCCCAATTTGAACTCCCCCATGCTGGCGAACCAGAGCATTCGGACGACTCCGAATATGTCGGGAAGTTCTGCTCCAGCGAACTTCTCTCTCTAGCAAATTGTTCCACGTCGGGATATCTCCCACGGCAGATTTGCCCGAGGAAATGCTTCAGCTCCGTCGCGTTCACGAGACCTTCCTCGATTTTCTGGGCGATCTCCGTCAGCGTGGCGAACTGGTGCAGGCGCTGAACGAACATGAAGAAATGATAATGTAGCCCCCCTGTCGTTTTCTGAGCCTCCACGGCGCCGAACAAAGCGTCCACGCGCCCCGCAATGCCTCCCACGGCTTCAGCGTTGCTGCCGAGGGCGCCCTGACACGGCGATCCAGATTCAGAGCACTGCGGACAGCGAGGGCACATGCGCACTCCGAGCATCGTCGCCAAGACCGTGCGGATCTGCACGAAGAATGCGTTGGAGGCGGCCAAGGGGTCCTCTGCGAGGAACAAGCGACGCGCGTCATATCCAGGAATGTTAACCTCAAACGTGTCCTCTGGCGACGGCTCCAGGCTCGGCGAATCGCTCTTTGCCCACTTATTCCTCCTGCTCTCGCCTGCAACGAAAGGATCGTCCTGGCGGTATCTGCTGAGCCTGAGCGCTAGATAATTATGCCGTTCTCCCGGGGAACTAGTACAGAATATGTCATTCCCGTAGTTGACACAAGCCCAGATCCCCAGGTGCCCAATCTTCGTCCGAATCTCCTGCGTGCCTGGAATGGCCCGGCATCGAAAGCGGAAGTCAGCCAAGAGTCGCCGCTGCAGGTTGCCAAGGCCGACTGCGAAAATCAGCTTACTGGCATCGTTTTTGATCTTTCGGCGTCTGCCATCGGGTAACGTGTAGTAACCCTTCTCGAGCTTCTGGAGTAAATCAGCAGCGGCAATGGCAGCGTCGGTCTCCACGCTCTCTGCGTTTTGGCCTTGCAACCGTTCCCCTCGCTCGATGCTCAGGCTTGCTCCGAGATTGACGCGCTCACGAGAATATCGGTTCCACAAGGCCGGCGCAAAGCCCCAAGTGCGTCGGAACTGGCCTTCTATCCGCTGCGGCAAGCCGCGCGCGAGATCAAACAACCTCACTGTGGTCGCTGGCCCCATTGCAAAATGCGCGTTCGGTAGTTTCCGCTGGGCTACGCCCACTGACGGCTCGAGCCACCTGCGCAGAAGCCCACGTGGAGTTGGGAAATCTCTCGTCTCTGGTCGACGCCAACGAGGTTGGTGCGGGACGTCGTCACCGCCAACAGCACGCGGCAGCGTGAAAGGAAACGCCATGCCCAGGTACCAGGCGGTATGCTGATTCGTCAGGTCCGCCCCGCTCTGGATGTTGACATCGCCGAACCTGGCAAACACGGACTTGTAATTCTCCGAGATGTTCGACTGGGCTCTGGTGCTCCGCTCGGCGACGATATAGGACGGACTCAACGCAGAGACGAAATCCTGCACCCGTCTTGCCGGCTGTGGAGGCGTCGCCACTTTGTCTTGAACGATGCAATCTGTGGCCCCGTCTACCTGTTGCACCGCATCCTGCACTGCCTGCGGGATGAACTTCGCCTCCCCGTATTTCTCTGCGTATTTCTGAAAATATCTTTCGTGGAGGCGAGTTGCCACTCTGTCGAATGAGTTCAGGCCGTTGTTGCCATAGCCTGGATAGCCGCTGTCGCGCATGAGCTCCATCAATTTGCGCATTGCGGGGATGCGCAATGTCAGCCCTTTCAAATGCTGCGCCAGGTCTTTGCTGCCCCCTTTGATGCGCACGTTCGCCAGCATCGCCAACGTTTCCTCCGAATGTGGCACACCGAGAGCATCGTGCAGCAACTTCAGCCGGTCCCCGTGGATCTCCTCGGCGTGCTGAGAGGCTTCGCGACAACATCTCTCGATGTCGTCCCAGGGCATGGAGAAGCTGAAGAGATTGCCCTTCACCTGCGTTCTGGCTTCGGGCTTGCCGAGCGGCACGTCGATGAGGTTGCCATGCGGGGTCTCCAGGTAATACACCAACATCGTACTCCACACCGCGCAGCACGCCGCGCGCTCCAGCCACGTGACGTCGTTATCCACAATGTATCGACTCACGTGGCCGTAGTAATGGTCGTTCGCTAAGCTCATGGGGATGGCCCCGCCGTCGAAGAAAGAAGATGCCGCCTCGTGATCCCTGAGTTTCCCTGTGCAGTCGCGGCGCACTGGCACCTCGCACTGCGAGCACAGTTTCCTACAGAACGGCGGCGTCCCCCAATCCTCCGAATGTCTGTCGGGGCACGCGGGGCATCTGACGTCCTCAGTACATCCGAATGACTTCCCGGATCTGCCTTCGAAGCTAAACTGGACGGCCCACCGAGACACGTGGCGCTCTTGGTTTTCGGTACAGGTGCTCAATAGTTCACTTAACAGCTTTTGTCCTCTCCACGGGTACGCCTTGCTTGTCTCCACGTCCCGATCCACATACCGCTTCTGCCATGAATCGAACCCGCAATTATTAAGCAGCGTCCCAGGGAAATTCTTTTCAACATCCTGAACAGCAACCTCTTTCCAATATCTAATCTCGACGTTACCAGAAGCGAAAGACATGGAACTCGACTCCAGATCTACTGGCGGGTACCCTGCGCACGTCGTGCGAAGTTGGCCGCATATGAAGCAGGCCAGACATCTCGTCGTCTCGTCGTTGCACCGCAGAGCGAGCACGTTCAGGGCTCGCCGAGTTGTCGACAGACCCAGCATTGGCCACCGCTCCCGTTCGGCAACAGCCATGGCCCCGTATACGTAGTCCAAATTCGTCATCCAGGGAATGTCGTCGTTGCAAATCTCACGTATCATACTGGCATGCGTGCGATCCACGGCGCCCCCAGCAATATGATGCAGGAAAACTGTTCGGTCATTTGTGTGAAAACGGCAAGACCCGCTCTGGGTGTTCTGGAAAGGACACGAGTACAACGGCAACTTCACTCCAGTTTCCAGGTCGGCCACTGTCAAGCTAGCGCCGTCAGCTCTCAGCGGCAACGTAGGCCGTTCTCGCATGAGTCCCACCAGCCCTTTTGGGCGTGAGTGGTTTAGAGAGCTCTCTCTGTCCTCAACCCCCCTTCTTCCCCTTCGGGGAGGGGTTTACCCCTCCCCCTACCCCCTCCCCCTGGACCTGGACAGGGACTCCCGGGTGGTGTCAGGGGGGTCTTTTTTCGACTCCTGGGAGGCCAAAAAAACGACGACCCTCACGAGGATTCTGGCCCCGACGGGGGGACGCAGTTTGGCCCCTCTGCTCGTCTTTGAAGCCAAAGATATTGATGTTACTATGGTGTTGGCCCCATTTTGGCCTCCTGAGGGGGCCGCGCTCATTTTCCTTCATAGGAAAATCATTGATTGTACGAAGGTTGTGGGCTCATTTTGTCATTCTCAGGGGGCAGCCCTCATTTGCGCTTCTGAGGAGGTCGCAAGAGGCCCCAAGATGGCCCCAAGAGGCACCCAGGAGGCTCCCAAGAGGCCTCCAAGAGGCCCCCCAGAGGCCCCCAAGCGGCCCCAAGAGGCCCCCAAGAGGCCCCCAAGAGGCCCCCAAGAGGCCCCAGGCAAGAGGCCCCAAGAAGAGGCCCCCAAGACAAGGCCCCAAGAGGCTCCAAGAGGCCCCCAAGAGGCCCCACGCGGAACCCGAACGACTCACACCAGGACGAGGGGCCCGAACGACTCACACCACGAAGAGCCCGAACGACTCACGCCACAAGGAGGGGCCCGAACGACTCACACCAGGACGTGGCGCCCGAACGACTCACACCACGAGGAGCGCGAACGACTCACACCACGACGCGGGCCCCGAACGACTCACACCACGAGGAGCCCGAACGAGTCACACCAGGAGGAGGGGCCCGAACGACTCACACCAGGATGAGGGGCCCGAACAACTCACACCACGAGAAGCCCGAACGACTCACACCAGGACGAAGAGCCCGAACGACTCACACCACGAAGAGCCCGAACGACTCACACCAGGAAGAAGGGCCCGAACGACTCACACCAGGACGAGAAACCCCAAACGACTCAAATCACGAGGAGCGCTTTCTCTCCCTCCTCCTCCGCCTCGTCCTTCTCCCGCCCCCCCCCCCCACAAGGAGGATGTGCAAGGGGGCGGGAGGAAGGAGGAACAGGGGAGATATGCGGGGCCAAGCGGACACACGCCTGAAAAAAACACGACTGTCGGCATGCTTCGCAAGAGTTGCTGCTGCGAGATGGGCTGGGGGGGATACGCGAAGCGTAAAGAATTAGAGTGTAGCCTCCTGGTCATCACATCGCTGTCATACGGGTCAAAACCCAAACAACAATTATACTTCAAATGCAAGCATATCCAGGAATTACATGCATCCAACCGACTCCTTATTATCAAGCTACGGGTTCCAATGATCAACGATATCATATACGCAGCACAAACGCACCCCACGCGTGCAGCATGACCCTAGACACCAGGCCAAGTGGTGGGAAACATTCCACACCTTGCCGCCAAATGGCAACCTACAATAATACTAGCCAACTTCACCGCCCACATCAACACGACAATCACGCGCACCGGCAGAGGGCAACATCGCTCCACCCAGCACGGGCACAAAGGAAGACGACAACGCCACGCAAGTAAGAATCACGACCGCAGCATACGACCTCGCTTGCATCAACACTACCACAGAGCACGAACTGACCCCACACACTTATCAACCAATACAAAAATTATCCCGGCAAAGCAACCTAACATCGAAAAGTAGAAGCATAGCTGGAGGCATGCAGCAGCAGTAACAGTCACAGTAGTAGTAGCAATAAGAGCAGGAGAGATGAAACAGTGGTAACAGTGAAGTAGTAGTTGTAGTTGGCGGGAGTGAACGAGTGAAGTGTAGTAGTAGTAGTAGTAGTGGGTGTAGTGGTAACAGTGAAGTGAAGTATAGTTGGAGTGGGTGGATGGCAGTAGTAGTAACAGTGAAATACGGCGGATGTCTTGGATAGTAGACACTGCTATCAACGCTGCTATCAACGCTGGAAGTGCGTCAAAACGAGACACTGCTATCAATAGTGGGAGTCGTGTAAAAACGAGACACTGCTATCAACGCTGGCAATGAATGATGATGATGAGTGCGATGATGAGTGCGACGATGAGATGATGACTGTCCTTTTTTCAGAGGACCGCGCTGAGGAGCGGCGTGCGAAGCGGAGAAGCTGCAAAGCTTGCAGGCTGAAAAGCATTGCAGACACGCGCAGGCTGAAAAGTATTGCACGACACGTGCAGGCTCACCGCGCACAGCTGCACACGAGCGCAGGCTGAGAAGCACCGCGCGCATGCAGGCTGAGAAGCACCACACGAATGCAGACGGACAGACTGAACAGCACCGCCACAACGCAAGCTGCATCTCATGGCTCCTCAAGCTCGCGCAGGCCATCCCAGTTGCTGTCGGGCCTTCGCGCAAGCGATCTTCGTCGCGGCAATCTTGTCCGTGAAGAGCTCGGCGAAGGCCTTGGCGATCTGTTCCGGGGGGCCGGATTCGATGATGCTCCGGTCAGGCAAGCCGTGGCTCAAGAGTTGGTTGAAGCTTCTGGGGCGCGACAGGCTGACGTAGTAGGCAAGCCAAATGGACTCCTTCTTGAGTCCTGGCGGAAACGTCCAGTGCACGATGAAGCCTGGGTCCGTCGTCTTGCCCTGGACGCCATGCAGAGTCCCCTGCTTTTTGGGCAGCACGGTCAACTGCGTCCTGGACACCGCGATGGCCGGGCCACCTGTCTTCGCTTTGAACTTCCAGGGGCGCGCCTGCGGGGTGATCGCGAGCACTCCGCGCAGGTCGGGGCCGGCAGGCTGACAAGCACTGCCAGCTGTCACCGGCGCGGCCTTCAAGAAAAGTTCATCGCTGTCATCGGTCTTGACATAGACGGCCTTTGGCATGTAGTAGAGTACGACCACACCGTCCGAGACAATGGACGGGCGGCCCCCCACCGGAGGCTCCAGAGCGTGCAGCTCTATGCCTACTACTTTGCCTGGCGCGCCACGGACATACTTCGGCGGCAAGACGGATTCTGTCAGGATGACCCCCATGCCAACGAAGAGCGGCAGCAGCCCCGGCATTTTTGCGGTAGCGCCGATGTTGGGCTCCGCGCGCATCTCGTCGAAATCAGGCTTCGCGAGGCGCGCAGCTGGTCTGTCGATTGCTGGGACGTAAAAGAGCAGCTGGCCAGCATCGTGCGCATCAAGCTTGGCCTGTGCATGCATGGCGTAAGAGACGATGCGCCACTCATAGGCCGACTCGTACCAGCCTCGTGCTGCACGCAACCGAGGGTCCCATTGAGGTGGCTGAGCGGCTTCGCTGCTGCTGGCAGCAGGCTGACCAGCACCGCTAGGGCTAACGACCTCTGTTTTGACGATCGCCTGCCAGCTCTCGTCAGAGATCTTTTTTCCGCCTGGAGTTCTCATGGCGTGGAGAACCTCGAGTTGCAACGGGTCTGTAAAGCGCTGCATCTGCACGAAATCGATGACGTACTCGAAGTCGGCGAGCAACTTCCTACCCTGTTGGCGTTCGTAGGACTGGCCCGTGTGAGGCGCCAGCAGGGAGGCGCTGGCGGGGACCGGCGGCAACTGGTAGAAGTCCCCGCACAAGATCTTCACGGCCATGCGCCCCCACGTCTCCTGCGGGCGCATGTACTTCGTGGGGTCGAGGTTGTAGCGCAACGCCCTGCCGTAGGTCGTGCGCAGTGCATCGGCATGCAGCAAAGGCCCCGGCACAGCACCCAGCTCATCGATCACGTCGACGCCGAGTGTGCCTGTGAGGCGGTCCAGCTTTTTCTGCGTCTGCGGCGTCAAGCGCAGCCTGGCGGTCTGCAGGGAGTCCGACATGAGCAGCCCATTGGAGGAATGCATTGTCCTGCCGCGCGGGCCGAGGTTGTGTGCCGCGTGGTTGGACTGAGCTTTGCCGAGGTACCCCTGCTCGCCGAAGTAAGTGATGGCCATCGGCTCCACCACTTTGGAGAGGGTGCGTGTCTTGCCGACACCGCCTCCCCCGAGCCAAATCGCTCTGTGGTTGCCTGTCGCGGATACCACGGGGAGCAGATGCGTTGTCTTGTCTGGTCTGCCGTCAAAGCGTTTCTGCAGGGACAGCGCGAACAACGCCACCGCGTCAATCTGCTCCTCCGTGCACTCGGCATCATTGACAAGCTTCCACGCAACAGCCGCCGGGCCCTGCATGGCCAAGAGCTGCGGCACGAGCTCCGGCTGCGCGTCCTCGGCAGCAGGCTGAGGAGCACCGCTGGGTAGCCAGTCGTCCGCAGCCTCGGGCAAGGTCTCTCCATCCGGGCTCGCTTGCTTGGAGCGCAATGCTTTGCCGCTGTAGGGCGAGCATGTCAGAAAAGGTCTCGTCCAGCCGCGTGCCCTGATGTTCCCGCGCGCCGCTGCTGGCTGGCAGTGCAAAGCTGGGCTGCAGCATGCCGCTGTACGCTCGGTCGAGGTTCTTCAACTGCTTATCGGCGTAGCTGAGGCGGCCCTTCTGGTCCAAGCGCTGCAGTTGGTCTTGCTGTAGGGCCAGCTCGGTTGCTCTGACGTGGTCCCGCAGCGGAAACCGGGAGATCTCGGTAATCGCGGCGTCCTCCACGTCCTCCTCTACGTCGCTGCCGCCGCCTCCACCCACGTCAACGAGCTCCAGCGGGACTCGCCCCTTGAGCCCTTCGGCATCGCTCGCGGAGTCCTCATCCGCCTCGAGGTGTGCAGTCGCTGCTGGCCGAGGCTTAACCCGCGCCTCCGCCGCGAGGTCCACGTGCGCCAGCACGTCTCGCGCCACGTGCGCACAGAACTCCGCCAGGGTGCACTGTTCCTCGTGCCACCGGCAGTGGTGGTCACTGAAGGCGAGGATGCGCCGTGCCGCCTCCGCTGGCATGCGCCGCGCCAGCTGGGACCTTGCGAAGTGCGCTAGGCTGAGGAGCACCAGCTCGCCCTCCTCGAGGTTCGCCCGGGGCTCTTTCAGCTCGGAGAAGAGGGTCGTGTCCGCGAGCACGAGCCTCTTGCGGGCCAGGCGGCTCCTGGAGTCTGCGCGCGCTGCCAACGCGTGGATCTCCGCGCACCGAAGCCGCCACGCCCGCTCGAACGAGTATGGGCGCACGGCGGGGCAGTCGCAGTTCCTCAGCATATGGCTGTACTGAGTAACGCAGCCACAAGAGAGGGGACACTCGCACGCCCAAGGCGTGAAGAGGAGGGCCTTGAAGAGCGAGTTCTGCTCGGGGTCCTGTGCCCAGGTCGGGCACTGGAAGCCATCGATGGTGGGGACGTCACTCCGCGTCAACTTGACCTCCTGCATGTACCGCTGAGCCATGACGTAGTGGTTCTCGAAGGCGAAGAATCGCGGTCCAGAAGCTTTGACCCGGCTCGGCTTCAGGACTCGCCGGACGTACATCCTGTAGACGTAGTACGGCATGGTCTGCAGGCGAGGGCCTCTGTGGGCGTAGTCGTCGGCCGTGTTCGTGCTGGTGGTGCACACGCGCATGTCCTCGCACTCCGCACCGCCACCCTGCTCATCACCAGCAGGGGTGTCTCCAGGAGGCTGAGGAGCACCGCTGGTGTCACCTGCTGCGCCCTCCTCCTCGTTGTCGGCGTCAGGGATCTGGGTGCGGACTGCTTGTATTGGCACCTGATCATTATGCGTCTCCTCGCCCGAAGCTTCATGGTTTAGCAAGCGTTTGCACTGCTGGCAGGCCCACTGTAGTTGTCTCGTGAAGAGCCGCACATTGTGGTGCGACTGGAGGCAGTCGCCGCCTGTGAGGATGTGCACGGCCACCTCCGTCGTGGAGAGCCAGAAGCACCGGTTCGCCATCGACGCCAGGCGGATACAGACCCGCCGAGCGCGGCGAGCGAGATCCTCGCGCGTCCGGCCCCGTTTGGCCAGCGTCTGGTCCTCGCCATCAGCGCCGCCCTCACTGAGCACCTTCCGGGCTTCCTCCTCCTTCTCGTCCCTCTCCTGCTGCTCCAGACGCTGCATGCCGGTGAGCATAGACTGGAAGAGCGGCGTCATGGACTCCATCATCTTGCCCTGGTACTTCGTGATGTAGAAGTCCATGGAGAAAGCCTTCTGGAAAGCAGCTTGGAAGCTCTCCACGACAGATGCATCTGTCGGATGCAAGGAGCCACAACCGTAGAGCCACTTTTTGCGGCCGCCGAGTTGTTTGGATGAGCGCAATGCGATTGCCGACTCTGGGTTCTTCATGCTGGCCGTCTTCTTGGTAAGCCTTCTGCGCTTGGCCAGCTGAGCTGGGGCGGCCGCAGGCAGCCCGTCCTGGGCAGGCTGAGGAGCACCACCAGGCTGAAGCACTTCTGCTGCCTCGGCAGACTCGTCAGGCGCGCACATCAAGAACTGGAAATCCACGTTGCACCGGCTGGTCACTTGAGAGACGTCGTTGCTGGAGCTCCTGAACGGCTGGTCGCGTTTGACCTGGCAGCGGCACCGCTGGTTGCGGTCATCAGAGAAGTCGATGAACGGAGTCCGGACCAAAGGCTTGCCGCGCCGACGCACTCGCTTGGTGCGGCCTGCTAGACATAGCTGCTGGATGCGAAAGAACCAGAAGCGGCACGACGGGGTTCTGTTCGAGCGCAGACTCTCTTTGGCCTCGAGCTTCTTCTTGACGTACTTGACGCACGTCTCGGTGCAGTCGTGCTCGTGGTTGGAGCAGATGTTGCAAAAGAAGTCATGGCTAAACGCTACCGCCCAAGCCTCCGCATCTGCGGTAATCTCCTCGACCGAAGCCGGCGAGCCATCGGGCTTGAGGACTTCCTGGATCGCTCCATCCTCGTTCGTCTGGAAGAGGCTAGCATGGCTGGCTGCCATGGCAGGCTGAGGAGCGCCACCTAGCTGCCCGAAGCTAGTTCGCTGGCGGTAGCTTGGAAACGTAGACTGAAAGGCTCCTGTGAACGGGAGGCCCCGGTACGCTGCAGCGCCGATTGCAGGCATCCGGTTCTCTACAACTGCCCGCGCTCGCTCCTCCACCAGGTGCGGCTGCTCCACTGGCGGGCCGAGAGGCACCTCGTCGCGCAGGGTGCCGTCCTCCTCTTCCCCTCCGTCCATGCGGCTCTGTCGTTGCTGCCTGGCTGTGAAAGGCTCTGGCGCGACGTCAGGAAGCCCCAGCTGCCGCGCGGGCTCGTTGGCAGCTTCGTACTGCACGGTCTCCGGTGGAAAGAAGCGCAGTTCGCAGCTCCCGAACGGCGGTGCGCAGCCCTCCGACCACGGCGGACCGCAGCCACGCCATCGTAGGCCCGATGGCGCTGTGGCCTTTGCCGTGGCCATGCGTGAAGCCCCGACCCTGCGCTTCGAAAGGCGCTTGCACATCAGTGGTGCCTGGGGCCACGCACGGCTGCAGAGACGCTGCCACGTCGTCCTCCGTTGTCACCGCCTGCCGGGCTAGCGTTGTGCGGCCAACAAACAGGCGCTCTAAGCCGATGATGTAGCGGTAGCGAAGCTCCGTCATCAACAGGAAGAACTTGGCCTGCGCCCGCGGGTCTGCTGCCACTATCTGGTGCATCCGCTCCAGAGAAGGCATGGTCGGAGCTGGACTCCGCAGGTCAGGGCCAGCAAGCTGAGAAGCGCCGCCGGCTCTGGCCACCGCGCCAACCGCGTCCCCGCGAATGTCTAAGTGGCTCCGCTTTCCGGGCCCTTCGTGAAGCTGGAGGACCAACGGGCTGTACGTGTCTGCGAAGTTCGGTGTGACGAAGAAGCTGGCCGCGCCGAACTTGAGGTTGTTGCCGTGCCCGTCGAAGCGGAGTGCGGTTTTCCGCCCCTCCGTGCCGGGCACATCGGAAGTGCTGAGTAGCAACGTCCTGAGGGCAGTCTTGACCTTCGCAGGCATGCCCGGGCGTGAAATGGCGGAGCCGATGCAGTCGCCCGGCTTAGCGATGTTTAGCGCCTCCATGAAATCCTCCGCCGACGCCTCTGACAGGATCTGGAGGTCAGTGCCGAAGCCTTTCCTGCCAATCGCCGCCCGAGTGCCTTTCAAGAGCCGCAGCCGGCGGATCACGTCGCCGAAGACAGCAATGATCTCTGGCGAGCTGAAGCGGCTCTGGCAGGCTGCCTCGTAGGGCCCCTCGTCGGTCGCGCGAGAGTACTCGAGCTCCTCCAGGTTGATCAGGCGCCGTGCGACCTCGAAGGACTAAGAAACGAGACACTGCTATGAAGACATGTAGGTCCAAACGCAACCTTGCGTTCAATGGATGTATGTCCAAACGAGACACTGCTATCAACATGTGTAGGTCCAAACGAGACACTGCTATCAACGCATGTAGGTCCAAACGAGACAGTGCTATCAGTGGGTGTAGATCCAAACGAGACACTGCTATCAACAAATGTAGGTCCAAACGAGACACTGCTATCAACGCATGTAGGTACAAACAAGACACTGCTATCAATGGATGCAGGTCCAAACGAGACACTGCTATCAACACATGTACATGTAGGTCCAAACGCAACCTTGCTATCAATGGATGTATGTCCAAACGAGACACTGCTATCAACACATGTAGGTCCAAACGAGACACTGCCATCAACGCATGTAGGTCCAAACGGAACAGTGCTATCAATGGATGTAGGTCCAAACGAGACACTGCTATCAACACATGTAGGTCCAAACGAGACACTGCTATCAACGCATGTAGGTACAAACGAGACACTGCCATCAATGGATGTAGGTCCAAACGAGACAGTGCTATCAACACATGTAGGTCAAAACGCAACACTGCGAACAACACATGTAGGTCCAAACGAGACAATGGGATCAGTGGGTGTAGATCCAAACGAGACACTGCTATCAACACGTGTAGGTCCAAACGAGACACTGCTATCAACGCATGTAGGTACAAACAAGACACTGCTATCAATGGATGTAGGTCCAAAGGAGACTGCTATCAACACATGTAGGTCCAAACGAGACACTGCTAACAACACATGTAGGTCCAAAGGAGACGCTGCCCAAACGCAACCTTGCTATCAATGGATGTATGTTCAAACGAGACACTTTTACCAACACATGTAAGTCCAAACGAGACACTGCTATCAACGCATGTAGGTCCAAACGGAACAGTGCTATCAATGGATGTAGGTCCAAACGAGACACTGCTATCAACATGTGTAGGTCCAAACGAGACACTGCTATCAACACATGTAGGTCCAAACGAGACAGTGGTATCAGTGGATGTAGATCCACACGAGACACTGCTATCAACACATGTAGGTCCAAACGAGACACTGCTATCAACGCATGTAGGTACAAACAAGACACTGCTATCAATGGATGTAGGTCCAAACGAGACACTGCTATCAACACATGTAGGTCCAAACGCGACACTGCGAACAACACATGTAGGTCCAAACGAGACACTGCGATCAATGGATCGACTCCTCTATCAACACTGGTAGCATAGGTAGTATTCCTGGGGAAGACCTGTTCGAACAGCATGGGCCGCTCCCGCTCGAGGTTCGGCGCGCCGTCCCCGAACCAGAACTCTGTGTAGCACGCCGGCCAGGACCTGCTGTCGAAAGAACTCAAGGGTTTCTGCGTAGGCACCGATAAGGAGTGCGGGCCCACAGCCCTGCACGCGTCTGCTCCTGCTTGCGCTTTCTCCAGCACCACCTGCGCTCGCTCGTCGAACGAACGAGCAGCACTCTGCGCATCGAGAACCATGCTGCGCATCGTATGCCTGCCGCCCTCGTCGGCAACAGGCTGAAGAGCACCGCTGCTGTCTGCCACTGTCGGTGTCACCTCGTTCTTGGCGATGCGTGCTGCCTGCTCCTGCAGAGCCGCCAGCGTGCCTTGCCGCGCTTGCATCATTCGGACTGGAGCGGTGTCATGCACTGGATCCACTGCAACTGTGAACTCTGCCACATTCTCATGCAGGTAGGCCATGTCAGGCTGTTCTGCTGCTTCTCCGTCTTTGTCTGTCTCTTTCTCCTCGTCAGACTCGTCTCCCGCCTCGTCGTCTCTGCCCACTTCCGGCGCCCTGGATGCTGGCCCCAACAGACGTACCGGGGCTTTGTCCGCACCGTCCACTGGTTGCAGACAGGCTTGGATGTGGTCTGGCACGCCGTCCTCCGGCAGCCGTGTCGGGGCAACATCCTCCCGGACGGATACCTCGGAAAAGGTTGCGCACTGCTGCTTGCGCTCCCTCACGATCTGCATATACTCGCCGCGCTTGACTGTTGCCCAGTGCGCCTGTGGAGTTTGTGCGCGGCGCCCGAGAAAACGATGTTCAGAGAGTCCACAAGCGCGCCCTGCTCCGGGGGCAGCTCCATGGTCGGGATTTGCGCCGTGGGCTGGGCGAAGAGGATAGTGTTGCCCGAGATGCCTTTCTGCTGGACATCCGGAGCGCCCTTGCCGAGGCGGACTTGCTTCCAACAGCATCGGCCAAGGGGCGCCAGCATCTTAGTAGCCTCCGAAGCGTTGCGGACGAGCATGAGCTCCCGGCCGATCCAGTCGTCGTTGACCAGTGCGTTTAACGGCATCTTCGGTTTCTTGGCGCACAAATCATTCAGGCAATCCCAACAGACCCACACCAACGCGTTGGGATCACCCACCCCTGCGCACGGAGGCCTGTCGTCTGCAGGCTGAGAACATCCGTCGGGCCTGTCGGGAGCAGGCTGAGAAGCACCGCAGGTGCCCGTCGTTGCTTCTGGTAGTGCAACCACAGGGACTCGACGGGAGTGCAGCAACCATCGCCACTCTGGGTGCTCCGGGTGCTGAACGCTGGAGGCGTGCAGCTGTTCGTACGGGATCAAAGGCCACCGCTGCCTGTACCTGTCCACGTCCAGGAGCTTCTGCACGATCTCTGGGGACTGCAAGTAGTACACCCCGCGGTGCTTCACCAGGGTCCGCGCGGGTCGGGCATTGGTCTCGCCCTCAGACACGTCGTCCTGGTCGCTTGCAGGGTCCGCGGCGTGCTCGGGCACATACTCCTCCGGCACTGCGCCAAAGAGGCTCAGTTTGTGGCGGTGCTCGAGGTAATCTTTCTGCGCACAGACTACGCAGGCTATTCGCATCGGGGCACTGGTTCGTTGCCCGAGAAGCGGTTGCACTTGCTGCCCGGGTGACAGAACTGCTGGAAGTGAGCAAAATTTTGCACCATGATCCTCTTTTCCTGCCCAGTTATCGGCCTGCAGCCGGCCTCCGCCATCAAAAACCGCACCCGTTTGCGGTATTCAGCCTCGCCCGCGTGGTTGTGCTGCTTGTGCCGCGCAAAGTCCTCCTCTGTTAAGAAGTCGCAGTCGCAAAGCTGGCACACAAGCGGGCCCGTCATGACGGGGCGGTTGGAGAAGACGCGCAGCTGGCCCCCCTCCACCTCGCCGCCGGGAACGTAGCAGCTCTTCCCCGCGGAGGCGGCCGACGCCCTGCGCACTCGCTCCGCGTACCGTTGCGCGAATTCCTTGTGCTGCGCAGGCTGAGTAGCACCGCGGCTGGACACAAGCTCTTTGTAGGTGGCCAGGCGCCGCAGGATTGCCTTGGTCCGGATGCCACTCTCGAGCATGAGCAGGTCCTGGTCGATCCTGTTCTGCGCTTCCTCAGCGAACCCTTCCATGGGGTGTGGAAGATCTTCCGCCTCCGCGATGCGAGCGGTTTTTGTGGCTTCACTTTCCTTCTGCTGGAAGGCCTGGAGCTCGGCCTGCTGCTCCGGGGAGAACTGGCTGGCCCTCTGTGCTTTCCGGACTTGCCAGCCCAGCTGCCGCTCTGCGAAGCTGCGCCCGGCGGACTCCTTCGGATAGCGTCCGAGGTCTTGCACCTGCTGCATGAGCTCCTCGATCTTTGTCTGCTGCAGGAGCTCGTCGGGATTCGTGTCCGCCTGCTGGAGAGCCAGAAGCTCGGCCTCCTGCTCTGGAGAGAACTGGTGGGCCTTCCGTGCTGTCCGGACTTTCCAGCTCAGCTGCCGCTCTGCGAAGCTACGCCTGGCGGACTCCTTCGTCGCAGGCTGCGGCGTCGGCCGGTGACGTCGGTGAAAGCGGCGCATGCACAGGAGCGGGGCTCGGGGGCCGGGACCAGTGCACCGAGGAGCCCTCCACCTCGGTCTCTGAGCCGGCGTCGGCGTCAGGCAATCCTCCGAATGCAATCTTCCGCCTCTTTGTCTCCCCAGGCTGAGAAGCATCAGGGGCGGTGAGCACGACCGCAACAGCATCGTGTGCGTCGTTTCGCATGCCGCGGCCCATGTAGGAGGCGCCAACAGCGACGGGCTGGAAACGCGCGACTGCTCCGCAGACTGCCACGTTGTCGCCTTTGCGGTCCGCCGGGGGGGCGAAGACTTCCCATAACGCCTCGTCGTCAGTGTGGCGTTGGAAAGCTTCACGCGCCTCCTGCGCGGTCAAGTTGTTGTCGCCGACTACGAGGCGCACGACCGGCGTGCCCGGCTCCCCAGTACTGAGAAGCACGGCGATCCCGTCCAAGTGGAGTCGGAGCAGCCGAACTGCTTTCTGTCGCGTGTGAATGCTGGGAGGGTTGCTTCCGCAAACGATGTGCATGTTTCCGACGACCATGTGAACTTTGTCATGGCCTCCTGTCTGCACATTGAACCGTGAGATCACTGCGTCCACTTGTCGCGCGATGGGGACGTGGTAGATGTATGTGTCCTCGCGCAGGGACACGTCAGCAGGCTGAGAAGCACCGCCGAAGATCCATAGGCTCAAGTAGTTGGCGACCTCGCAGAAGCCGATGCTGTCGCCGAACGGCTTGGTCAGGATGTCTTTCACGTTGATGGATGCTCGACTCAAGCCTTGACGAAACGCACCGACCTCGCACCCAAAGAAAAGGTCAGCATCGACTTCCTCGACTATCTTGGCGCAAATCCGCCCGAAGTTGGAGCAGTGAGTCTTGGAGTTCTTCCCCATCATCATGCTCTGCTCGAACCCGAAGTTAAAAGAGGCGACCGTAAAAAACGCAGGTTGAGGATCACAGCGAGCAGGCGCGGCCGCAGGCGTGTGTCGGTCTTCCTCCGCAGGCTGAGAAGCACCGCGAGAAGCCGAGGCTGCAGGCCGGTAAGGATAGGGCCAAGGGAGGGCCATTGCAATGTAGTCCGCGGAGGAACGGCCGGTTCCGTCGGAAAGATTGCAATGTGGGAAGCACGTCCTGAACCAAAGACGGCTGTCAAGACAATGACGATGACGATGACGATGGCGATGCTGATGCTGATGATGATGATGGCGATGATGATGATTTTGATGATGATGATGAGTATGATGATGCTGTTGCTGCTGGTGATGATGGTGGTGGTGGTGATGGTGGTTGAGGTGATGGTGGTGGTTGTGATGATGATGAGAATGATGATGATGATGATAATGACGATGATGATGGTGATGATGGTGGTGGTGATGATGATAATGATGATGATGATGATACTGATGATGATGATGATGAGGAGGAGGAGGAGGAGAAGCAGGAGGAGGAGTAGGAGGATGATGATGATGATTATGATGATGCTGTTGCTGCTGGTGATGATGGTGGTGGTGGTGATGGTGGTTGAGGTGATGGTGGTGGTTGTGATGATGATGATGATGATAATGATGCTGATGATGATGATGATGATGATGATGACGATGATGATGACGATGATGACGGTGATGATGGTGGTGGTGATGATGATGATGATCATGATGATGATGATGATGAGGAGGAGGATGATGATGATGATGATGAAGCGCCTTGAAAGGTCGGTTCTCCCAAAACACAAACCTGAGAAGCCACCAATACGCCAAATGCGTACGGTAGAGAAAGAGTGAAACGGGAGGAGAGGCGGGAGAGGAAGGAAGCGGGGGAAAGGAGAAGCCCAGCCCAGGATTGAAACCCATGATACTGAAAGAAGACATGAATGACAGACTGTCCACTATCCCAAATGAATCCCACCACAAGGTCTCTCTTGCGTTGAATGAAGATGGGAAACATGAGAAATGTAATGCTAGATAATGAAGGATGCCCAAATTGATTAACAATATCTTGAGTAACTCTTGGAGCCGACCTTGAGGGCATAAGGTCCCTAAGTCTAAAGTAAGTAAGAAGTGAAGAGGACTTCCATTGAGTCCCATGAAACCCATTGAACATAAGTAACAGCCAAGAAGTATATGTACTGAAAGAGAATCTGAAAAATAAACTAAATGTCCCAAGCACGCAATGAACCCAGAAGATACGGAGGCATACAAGATGAACTGTCATAGCAGAGTGAGATCCCAACCTTGAAAACCCACACCATGCATGTCACGAAATATGGAATATGGTTGAATTCAAACAGGTATGGAGAACGCAAGATGGCTGGGGGTGTTTATAACCTTTTGTATTTTGCCAACCAACAACGTTGAAGCACATGCAAGAGAGATTGAGGGAGACTGAGTCCTCCAAAAGCCGCAGGCCCATGCACCGCAGACACCAGGAGATTCGGTCTGAAGGAGTCCCAAGGATGGCCTTCACGGGTACTTCCAACGCCACTTTTCCACGAAGAAGTCTCCGTCCCACCAGTAGTCAGACAGGTACCATACAACAGGGTGAGGCCAGCCCGATTCGGGGTCGAACCACGTGTCATAGTACTCCGTATACCAGACTTTGGTGTAAACTTTGTCCTCCTCACAGTAGTTCCACATTCCTCCCGAGCCGTGTGTCCACTTGAGACGCTTCTTGGCGGCGAGCTTGACTGGGAGGCTGCGTTTGGTCATCTCCTGGAGTAGGATGTTTCCCAGCCGTCTCGGACAAGGGTTCCCGTCAGGATTTGAGGCGAAACGGCTACTGACCAGCAACCAGTTCTTTCCAAGGAACTCTCCGAACCCTTTCATCTGGACCCCGAACGTTGACATACAGTCCATTATAGCCGCTGCCCCGACAAGCTTTGATCCGTGGGAGGTAGCATATCGAAAGCTTGAGCCCGAGACTGCAGGAGCCGACAGGAGGCCAGGGGAGGGAGGGGGCCCATCCCCCCAGACCCCAAGAGAGGAAAACAGACACCGAGTCCCAAAACACCGAGGCACCCGAGGAAGAAGGGATTGTTGCGAAGCCACGGTATCCCTAAGATCGCATGGATCGGGCGGGTCCCAGATAGAATCGCACAAGTGACATCTCCTGGTGTCAGCCAATCCACTAGGTGGTAGGCGAGGAAGAGAGAGGAGATCTCAAAGAGGTCTCGATTCAGACCCAAATGCAAATTCCGAGGGGCGCCAAATGCCCCAGCTCCATTAATATTGGAGCCTGTTCTCTGAGGCCGCAATTAGGTAAGATACCCAGACCTCTGAAGATTCCGTAACATTAAATTTGTGCACTTGCATTCCGTGAAACATTGCCACGGCAAACTTTCGGGTGTGGGGTGCACATGGGCCGCGAAAAAGGCGACGGTCTTTCCCAGTCCTAGCAAAAGACCCATGTTGATCAGCAAACGTCAAAATAGACCGAATGGAGCAGATGATGGGAGAAATCCCCTGAATTATGTTCCAGAACCGATCTGGGTCAACATACCCCGCTCCCAACCCAAGCTCCATCAAATCTCCAATAAGCTCTAGCCAACGAGAAGTGTCGGGTTCCCTGTTCCACCGCTCTCGGACCATCCTCTGTATATCGGTGACGTGACCAGCGACTGAGCGAAGCTCCTCCATGGACTTGGGCGAGGCCCTGGTAGGTTGACGTCTTTGAAGGTACCTGGCCATTTGACCCCAAATATTCCACCATACTGTGTAAATGAAATTCCCAGGGTCTGACCAGCGATTGTCGTAGAACACTGCGCCCTTGTATGACACTGTCTTGATCTGTGCAAAAGACATAGAGCGCACTGCAATTCCCACGATCCCAATAAGGTTCTTGCATGCCTCACTTGAGAAAAATTCCTCAGGAGGAGGAGGAGGAGGAGGAGGAGGAGGAGGAGGAGCAGGAGGAGGAGGAGGAGGGGGAGGAGGAGGAGGAGGAGGAGGAGGAGGAGGAGGAGGATGAGGAGGAGGAAGAGGAGGCGGAGGGCATCGAAATGTGGCCCGGGAATGAGTTCTGGGAGTCGAAGAACACGAAGTGGCCTACAGTTGGCTCCGGGCATCCAAAATGTGGCCCGGGAATGGAGTTCTGGGAATCGAAGAACACGAAGTGGCCTACAGTTGGCTCCGGGCATCCAAAATGTGGCCCGGGAATGGAGTTCTGGGAAATCGAAGAGCACGAAGTGGCCTACAGTTGGCTCCGGGCATCCAAAATGTGGCCCGGGAATGGAGTTCTGGGAAATCGAAGAGCACGAAGTGGGCACGAAGTGTGTGACTGTATGCGAAAAACGATCCCCGCCGGCAAACCCCAACAGCCCCCCAACTGCCACCCAACTGCCCCCAACGGCTGCCCAGACCCCCCTGTGGAGTAATGTTGAAGTAATGTTGAAGTAATGTGCTGCTCTCTTTTTAGCCCATTAGAAACCTATCAGTCTTCGATGTTAGGTAACAAACTGACAAACCACCGCAACGACCACATAGCAATCGCCAACGAACGGACACCATACATTCAAGAGCTATACGTTGACCACCAACACAGCTCGGGAGGAAAAATCGAAGACGACTTCCAACATTACGCAACTTTACATTAGAACCGTAGCACAGCCAAGAGCATAGGCACCCAACATACGCCATGCGACCCAACTAAGATGCAAGACGCTGAACGACAGGCGCTCTTTGCCAACCTCTCGACAACCAGCCGCTGCCGACTTAGAGGACACAGCCATCAACGAGCACCACGAGCACACCACCAACACAATGCATACGGCGGCTCAATTATGTTTCGCAGCGAACGGCCTAACCCCTCGACAGCTATACATACATACATGTATAGACATACATATGTATATATATCTATATATATATACATACACACGGATTAACAACGAGACTGTGAAGCTTACAAAGCTAAGACGAGACGCCAGTGCAGTCATAGGAAACGACAGACGGACCACATCAGCAACCATGCTGTACAAGCTCAGCCAGGAGCTGACGAAGTACATAACAGGAATACCTACTTCAATACATACACAAGCTACACCATGCACTACACACATCAAGTGTAGACGACCAAATAGACCCACTGACTGCCATCCACGCATTCAAGACCCGTGCGCTCACCCCAGAGACTTTGGCGGGGCCGAGAAGCTGACGGCAGTGCCCGCGCCCCGCACGGGCGGCAAAATGAAGGGGTGTCTCCAGAGAGGAGGATCTTGCGTCCTAAAGCGCAACTGGGGCCCACAGGGCCCGGAGCGGGGAGGGGGCAGGCAGCGGGGGGCGGCGTCCCGACCAGCCCAGAACGCCCCGCACCGCGAGACTCCTTGGGGAGGCGGAGGCCCCCCAAAGGAGGACAGGGTCAAAAAAGGGGGCATGGCCTCGGCGGCAAGGGGCGGGGGCAGCAGCCGCGGCGCCTTAGGGCGAGGGCCCCTAGACGTCCTGTCCTCGCCGCCCCCTTCACTGAAGACGAGGCCAAGACGAGGATAACACCGGGCGAAGATAAAATCTAGAATCTCTGAGATCTGGCCGCTCCAGAGGATGTCTCGGGCGCCCCAGCCTTCTCAGAACGTTCCGGAGCGCTCTGAAAGCGTTCCGGAACGCTCTGGACGGTCTGGAACGGATTTTCCTCGTCCTAGCCCCGTCCGATCACTAGCCCTCACACGCCTGGCGCGAGACGGGGGCGGGGGGGGGGGCACGGGCTCCACGGAGACCTGGGCGCGCGCGGGCTTGGCAAGCCTGCGCGCGTCGGCGAAGCCAAAGTCCAGCTGCTACTCCTCCACCGCAAACCTCACTTTCTGAAGCGCCAGGGGCCGCTCAAGACCCTCAATGGTCGATGGCGGAGCCCCCCTCCCTCCAGACGGCCCGCGCTGGCCTCGCAGGGCCCCGCGGGGCGGCCAGGAAACGGTGCCGAAGGGCCATGGAACCGCGAGGAGGTGCAGGCGACGCCCCCTCAAGGCCCCAGAGGGCCGCCGCCTCAGCCACCGTGCAAGTGCGGAGTTTGAGGGCCATTGTTCCTCGAGGCGCGCGAGCGAAGGCGGGGCGCCTCTCGCGAGACCACTTGTGACCTCGACGCCACGCTCGGTGAGGATGCTCAATCGACGCGCCGCCCGGGAGCTAGCAGCAGCAGGGGCAAAGCCTCGGGTCGCCTCCGCGGGATGTCCGCGCGGTCGGGCGGGGCGGAACCGTCGAACGTGAGCTTGGAAACGCTGCCAATCTACGATGCCACCTGTCAGGCCTTCGCCAATGCAGCGGAAAGCTGGTGCGCCGACGCCTGCTGAATGTCGCGTTGCCGTCGTCCGCGTTTAGCATCGTGATCTGCCAGGTCCAACGTCTCTCCCACGGGTCTGCCCTCGCATAGCCTTTGACGCAGGTGAAGCTGAGCGGCGGCAACTCACCGTCGCCAGCGGGTGAGAGGCCGCCGTGCTAGTCAATGTAGGACGCCGCCACGCTCGTCAATGCAAAGCCCGTGTGCCAGCGCCTGCCGCGCGCCGTGCCTTCGAGGAGCGGCGACTCATCCGTGTGCATATGAACTGGCGCCGGCCCGACCGTGGGCACCTGCAGGGCAGCGGGCAATTCAGCGCGGCCTCAGGTCTGTCGAGGGCCTGGCAGCGACCCGAAAACAGCAACGCAACAACGCCGATCGCCGACCACCACGAAGCCCCAGCCAGCCAGCACGCGCGGCGGCGCTCCAATGCAGCGTCTTACACGAGCCATCCGAGAAGACCCGCCCAGTCAGGATAAAGTGCTCCACGCGCGCGCAACGATCGTAGCGTCAGGCCCCTGAATCATCTCGCGGCGCAAGCGCCGGCGAGAAAAAATAGAGGAAGTCACCCAGCGCGGCGTTGGTCGCCGCATCGAGGGTCGCCTCGCCGACAGCGCGCTCGCGGAAGTCGTCGAGCGTCGGGCAGCGCCAGTAGCGATGGTGAAAAGTACCAGGGCCCCCCCCCGGCACCTCAAGCAATCGAGATGGCTCGCGCGGGCGTGCTGGTGGAGGCGCTGCCGCGAGAAGCGCGCCCCCAGCACCGCAGTCCGCAATGCAGCGCGAGCGAGCGGGTCCAGCGCCCAGCGCTTGGCCTCAACCCCGAAGGGGCCCACGAAAAAGTGCAAGCCAAATTCCATTCGGAAGCCTGCGCAGCGGCCCAGGCATCCCAGGCATGACCTCCTCGCGCTGGGCCAAATGCCCCCGCTCCCGGCCCGCGCTCTCGAAGTCCTGCCGGGCTCCCAACCACTTGGCAACAGAGGGGCAACCTCTGGCATGTCCAACGCATCTCCAAAGCGCGCGCGGACGATGAAAGCTGAGGAGCGCACCCGCCCCGAATGCTGCATGGATTTCGCCAGTGCACCAGCCGGCCAGACCGCGCGTTTCCACCTGGATGAACCAGATGCCGATGCAACATTAAGGTGCTGCGACCGCTGGGCCTTCTGCGTAGCGACATGTGGAACTTCATCATCATGTAGCAGGACCGCCCAGCAATGGATGACACCCACCAGTGCAACGCAGGCCCGCTGGCGATCAAGTGACCGACCCAATCGGGCGGCGATCCAATGCGAGCTGCCCTTCGGGATGGCAGCCCGTCCGAGCTTCGCCGAGGTCGTCATGGGGTTCGCGACGTTGGGCGAGGCGATCAGGGTGCCGGGGCCGCGGGCGATGGCGGGGCCGCCGGTAGCGCGAGCACGGAATCCGCGACGCCTCAGCCCCGTCGCAATCTGGGCGGCGGGGGGGTCGCGAGACCCAGCAGGCGCGGCCTTGGACTTTGCCGCGGGGAGGCCCAGGCCCGGCAGAGCGTCGCATAAGAACCAGATATTGTCGAAAGACATGCGCTGCAGGCGGCGCAGCCGAGCCACGGCCTGCATGGTCAGGTCGTCTGCAAGGATGCCCCGCGGCATGGTAGAGCCCAGAACGTCGTCCAGCTGCAGCGGCTGCACGGGGCTTGCGAAGTCATCCATAGCTGAAACCATCAACAATTCGACGAACGCCGTGGCGAACTTCCAAAGAAGATGCCCGGATCGACGACGACGGCGCACATCGTAGCCTGCAATCGAGCTAAACGACGCGATGCGCGATGCCAGGCCAGCGCGCACGCTAGTGGTCGAGGACAGTCATGCACGTCATGCATCTTGGAAGCGGCCATGAGCTGCCTCCAGCACATGCGGTCGACGCATTTTTCGATGTCGACAATGGCCGCGGTGACGCCGGCATTTTCAGCGAGACCAACTCCAGCGCGCAGCAGGGCGCTCGCCGCCGCGCCTAGAATGGTTTTGCCTGCCGCCAGCGCAAAAAATGACTTGTGATGAGCAAGGAGAAGATCGCGTGGCTGTTGCCCACGAAACTGGGACAAAACTCGATAAGCCGCATGCAACGGCGCGATGGGCCTCCAGCCGTCCTTGGGCTTCGACCGTAGGACGATAGTCGCTGCCGAGGGTAGAGTGGGCCACCTCTCCCAATGCTCAGCCAGCCGCATGATGCATGGCTCAAGGCTCGAGGGCCGACTTGTCGGCGCCTTTGGCCGCGCGCCGCTTGCAGCGCTTGACCGCAGCGCGAACGTCTGCAAACTTTGCGACAAGAAGCTCAGCTTTGGGCAATTCGGCCGGCAATGCCCGCATGCACATCAGCTGCGGTGTCGAAATCAGAAGAATCGCGGAGATCGACGCCCGCGGGGCCACGGCCACTGCCGTCCACCTGACCCGCCGTCGAACGGCCAGAAACAACAATGACATTCCATATTCTTAGCCCGGCCGCCCATCTGGGCGTCGGCCAAGCGCTGCGTCGCTGTGGTACAATGCGCCGTCGAGGGGTTGGGCGGGGCCCCCGAGCCCGTTGACAGCAACGCGCGCGGCTTCCCGCCCGACGTCCTGGATGTCGGCCAGCGCGGCCGCAGGTGAGCGCGCGCTGTCGCGGCGAACTTCGCCAGGAACAGAAGAAGTCACTCGACGGGGGGGGCGAATGGAAATTGCCTGGGGCTTCGGCCCTCGAGGATAACAGAACTACTGGAGCCAAGAAACCGCTGTTAAGCTTGACTTGAGCCGCTGCCCGCCCCTGCGCGGCGCTCCGGCCCCCCATCGCGCCCCCCCGCGCTGCGCGCCGCGAGCGGGCGCCTGGCGGGTGCCCCCGCGTGGCTGGAGGGAGGGGGCAAGGGGGCGGGGGGGCAGCGGCCGCGGCAGCCGCCGACTGCGAATCGCAAGGCGACGCCGAATCCCCCGGACCAGGGCCCACTCAGAGGCGCGGGGTACCTGTGCCAAGAAATCTGCGCGATGACCTTGGGCCGCTGCCCGCCCCATCAGGGCCCCCCGACTCCGCCCGCGCCACCCGCGCTGCGCGCCGCGCGCCGGCGCCGCGCAGGCGCTCTCGCGCGGCTGGGGGGCGCGGGCATACCCTGACATCTGCCCGTTGCAATTAAATTGGGACGTTGCTAGCTGTTTCAAAAAAAAATCAAGACAAGCTGAAAAATTGGTACCGAAATTAAAAATTGGGACGTGGGGAGATCGACCGATGTCAGACAGCATTGGCAGCTAGCGATATATCCACAAGGCATTGGTACTTTACATACAAGACATTCCGCTACCAGTTCACGGTGCGGAAATGCCCTTATTTATTTCTGTTCAGGCCTGGCACACCACGCACCGTTCCGCGGGAGTAGCTTGCGAGGGGTTGAAGGGCCCGATCCGCGTGAGGGGTTCGGGGCGGGCGCGCGGGAGTTTGCCCAGGCGCCCGTCCGTGGTCAGCCACGCTGACGCCATGATGTGTCGTGATAGGTAATGGTGAGATGATGATGATGATGATGATGACGATGATGATGATGATGATGATGATGATGATGATGATGATGCTGCTGCTGATTATGATGATGATGGTGATGGTGTTGGTGCTGGTGGTGGTGATGATGGCGCTGCTGCTGTGAATGGCACGTGGTGAGTGGTAATGTGATGGTGATGATGATGCACATGCTGATGATGATGATGGTGGTGATGATGATGCTGATGATGATGGTGGCGGTGGTGGTGTACTGATGATAATGATTATTGTGATGATGGAGAGTATGATTAATGACGGCACAGGAGGAGGGGACGGAGGAAGAAGAGGAGGAGGAGGAGGAGGAGGAGGGTGGTGGACGAGGAGGGTGGTGGAGGATCACACTTTGAATTTGCGTACACTTGTCAGGGAGGGGTGGGGCGGGAGGGGGGGGGAGGATGGAGAGCAGGCGAGGGAAAGAGGAGGAGGAGGAGGAGGAGGAGGAGGAAGAGGAGGAGGCCCATGAGGAGGAGGGCCGAGGAGGGGGAAGGGGGAGAACGAGGGGGAGAGGCAGGTTGCAGGTGCGTGCCGCCACGTGCGCGCACGCTCGGCACTGCTCCCGCCCTCTGGCCCCAGTTCACCACCAGTCTTCGGTGACCTCCCACCCAGTTCCGCGCCAGCGGGGAAGCCCAGGCCGAAAGAACATCGATGGAGGATGCCATGTTTAAAAGGGACATCTTATTTTTCATTCGACCCGCGGTTTGGCAACAGCCACATGGCGACCCACAATTCCCAGGATATGTATATATGTATAGTTGCGTGGCCGAGGAGTCCGACAGGAGGAGCATTCATTGATGGCATATTTCTTCGAAAAGGGGTGCGGGCTCTCGGCGCTGAACCACATCATCATCTTATGGTTGACGCCTCCGTAACGCCAGCGAAGTTGAAATGTGTTTTTTTTTAGGGCACCCAGGGCCCTGGGCGCTGCGCCCACCATATTTTTTTTTTGCGCACAGCTGCCAATGAGCAGGCGCTGGATTGGAAGGCCCGCCAGGGCCATGGGCCAAGGACCCCAATGCTCTTATACATATGTCTATATATATATGTATATGTATTCACACATGCGTGCACTTACCTGTACTTGTTTGTGTTGGTTTAGGTGTTTATTCATGTATGTGTTTAGTGATGTATGTATGCATACATGTATTGATGTGGTTGCATTGATGTGTTTATGTATGCATGTATGCATTGATTTGTTTATGTATGTGCTGATGTATCTATGTATCCATGTCTACATGTTATGTTGGATTAGGTATGCATGTGTTTAGTTATGTGTCCAGTTATGCGTGGATGTTTTAACGTATGTACTTCATGTTAGTGTTGAGCTGTTTGTATGTTTACGTGTTTTGTGTATGTATGGGTTAACTTGCATGTTTATGTCTGTATGTGTTTATTGATGTGTTGTGTGAGTTGTGTACTGGCTTCCTCATTTGTCGCTGTGTGTATGTATTTGTTGGCATGCATGTATTTATAGATGTATCATTTATCGCTATACATACATGAACGTATACTTGCGGGTCCCAGCAGTCATCCAGAACATGGAGTGCCATGGGGCTCCCCCCTTGGAGTCATCCGACGGCATTGCTCCCAAGGGGCTCGGCCGACGCGCTCTCTCGAGGGAATCGATCCCGAGGGGCCCGAGAGGCCGAGGGGGGGGGAGAGAGGTTCGAGGAGAGGGACAACGGGAGGGAAGGGGATGATGAAACGCCTTCCCCCTGATAAGAGGGCCTGCAGGCCGGAACGGATCCAGCAGTCCAGTCACCAGCCTGGCGGTGCCTTCCCTCCCTCCTGCCTCCTCTTTCCTGCCTCCCACCTCCCTCCTTCCTCCCTCCTCCCTCTTTCCCTCCTTCCTGCAGCCGGAGCGGGTGGCACCCGCCCGCCCCCTGGCAGTTCCAAGGCGCGCGCCCTGCTCGCTCGCTCGCTTCCCTGCTCCCCCACGCGATGAAATCTGGCGGGCGTTTTGCACGGCACCTCAGAACAAGTCTGGCACGGCCTTCTCCAAAAAACTGAAATAAAAATTGGACCCGTGGTGGAGAGAACGCGCGATGGAAGCCATCGCGCGGTTCTCCCCCTCGTCCAGGTACGTCCAGTACCTGCGGGGATTCCCCATCACGCGCGCGCGGAGCACGAGATGGAGGAACGCGTGGTGTTTGAACACCACGTGTCCACCCGCTCTCTTCCAACAGTGCACGAACGCAAAAGCGGAATCCTCAAGATCCCTTTGGGCTTCCTGGGACAACCGCCGAGGGTTCGCAGCAACTATGTTCTGGAACTTTAACAGCTGAGTGCAACAGTGCGGTAAGTAAACGGCAAGGCCAGTGAAGAGACGTGAGTGCTCGCGACACAAGTCAGGTAAAAGACCGACCAGTTGTCGCGTCTCCGCTGCCTTCGCACGGAGACGGGGGTCGTGCACAGGCCCGAGCATCTTGAGGGAAAGACGAAAGATTTGAGACATTTGTCCTCTCTTGAGAACCGTTCTGTTTGCTATATAGTATGCCCTCAAGCGGCGGCGAAGAAATATTATGTTATCCTTGCGCCTGAGAACTGCAGTACGTTTCTGGCTGTTGGCACAATTTCCTTCCACGAGAATGGTCAATACTGCTCCACAGAGGTATTGGCTAATTCCTAAGTCAACTACATGCATGATGTCTAATGCCACCATGTCTATCGTAAATCCCAGGACGGAGAATATGGGAGCGATGAAATTGAGGCCGATCTGATTGCCACTGTCGAAAAAGGTAAGCTCGGCAGGCTCTTCGGCCGAACACGGGATTTCCATAACTTTGTATGTATCAGTGACGGGGCCTGTCTGAACCAAACGCCAGCCAGAGGGTAGCCCTAAGTCGGGGCACGAGCGCCATGTTCCGTACCCACCGATATCGGGGTCGTGCCTCATGCAGTCAAGTAGGATCTCCAACTGTCTCTTGCTGGTGATTCGGACTGTTCTGATGCAGGAGCGAACCATGTTATCATACGTGGCTGCGTCTTTTTCTCTCCACGTGCATTCAGCACGAGAGCGTGGATAGTTATGAAGTTCCGACTTCCTACAATCGCAAAAAAAGCAAGGGTGCTGCACGTTGTCCCATCTCTTTACCCCCAAAGCTTGCTGAAATTCTAACAGGTCGGCTCTGTATTCAACCAAGGCTCCGCGGAGACCGTTGGCGATGTACAAACCTCTCTTGAGTTCACGGTCAGCAGATGTGAAAGGATTGTTGTCGTGATCCGTTGATGGGAAGACGCCGCCAGCCAGGATGTTCAAGCTCCATACGATTACCCTCATTATAGCGCCTAACGTACAGGCACCTAAGCAGCCGCAGCTGCAGCAGTCGGACTTACGTACTGCTGTGATCAAATGTCGACGCTGGGATTTTATATTGCTCCAGTAAAAACACAGAAACGTGTCTTTTTTTGAAATAGGCACGCCGTCGCTGTAAAATCCGATTGGGAATGACAGGTTCCCATGCTCAGTTGTGACAGGATGGGTCTCGTACTGCTGTGGGATTTCATCTGGACCCACTCTCTGCATGTTGAAGTCTTCAGGGTTCTCCGAGTAGCTGGCTGCAAAACATTCGTGTGGAAGCGAGAAAGGAAAGTCAATTGCCACACGTGCCTCTGTGGCCTTGTCCCACACTGGAACCAGCGTAGAGTACAATTGCTCCCGACTGTTCAAATGCAATGCATTGCGGATGTGCTCCGTATGATGGGTCGACTCTGGGTCCAATGCCAGGTCTCCCACGCCTGTCCCGCCAGATTTCATCGTGTGAAACGCGATCGTGCAGACGTCCTAATGGCTGAACACGACCACGCCCGAGCACTGGCTTGTCATAGTCTCTCTCTCTCTCTCTCTTTCTCTCTCTCTCTCTCTCTCTCTGGTGGTTTCTTTCCTCTTCTGCCCTCTCCCCCCTCCGCTGCCACTGCCTTCCTTCCCCTACCTATCCCTTCCCCGACCTCCCCCCCTCTCCCTCCCGTACCTCTGATAATACTTCTACCATCATCCGAATGGCTTATGTCAGGGTGGTGCGTTCAGCCATTTATCCTTGCTCGTGAGCTTCCCTTCCTTCCACCTGTTCAGCAAGTACTTCCGAAGTCCAGCTCCTCCGTCGAACTCGGGGCCACCCTGCGTCAAGGTTTGGTTCGGCAAAATCGCACCCCTCCCCCGCGCAGATGCCCCACTCTTCTTGGGGGGGTGCACCGTGACCGAATCCAGCCCCCCTGCCATCCATCACCCCCCCCACCTCACATGGGGCAACTACGTGGGCGTGCATTTTGCCAAGCCTACCTGGGGATGCAAATCCATCGGCCGCGGCATGCCTGCTGACGAGGGTTGGCTGTCCGCCATCATCTGCATGGCAGCTGCTCGCGCGGCCATCGCGGCAAGTGCGCACTCAGAACCAACGAGGTCGGATACGCTGCACACTCGCTGGAGCCAAAGTGGCTAGAACGCTACGGCCGATGGATTCACCTATAGGGGAAACTAAGGCGAGTGGCTTCTACTAAACACACGTCGATCTGAAGAAACCTATGGGGCCTATCCTGAATCAACCACTGCTGTCGCTTGCTCGCGGGCTGCGCGCCATTTTCTAATGCAGTTCCCATGCTCCTATAGGTGCGAATTGGGTATAACGCGATCCCAAATGGCGCTACTGTCCATTGCATTCTCAGGGGGCCCCGAATCGACGCACACAATCTCAACATGCTGATCTGAATGCTTTGCGTCTACCTTCCTGCCCTCCCGTCCTAAATCTCCCTGCCGCTACCCGTGCCAGCGTTTCTTTTTCATCTTCCATGTTACGCTTTCCCTCCCTCCATTTTCCTCTTCTCGTTGACTGACGTGCGAATGCATGTCTGCTGCCACGTGTGCTCTCGTCGCTGATTGCGCGCGCCTGCTTTCTCACGCTCGAGCGCGGCGCCTCGTCGATCGCACCGCCTTGCTCTCTGTCTCTTGCCGCGGGCACCTAACTGGACGACCTGACATGGATCTGAAACCGCATCCATGGTCTAAATAAAAATCGTGCACGTCTGAGCATTGTTGCTCTCTGCACGAGGAGTGGCGCTGCTCGCAGCGCACTCGCCCCGAGGTCGTCTCTCTATCGATCCTTCCCTCCATCGATGCCTCCCCTCTCATCCTCTCTCCCATTCTCCCCCACGCACATGCCCCCTGCGGCATTCGGGGCAAGCATGCGCCCTAGACGCCCAGGTTGGCAGCAGCCGCGTCCATGCTCGTCTTGACCTCCGTGATGTTCGCGTAGCACGCGCGCGCCTCCAGCCCAGGCGGATGAAGCACAAGGGCAATCCACATGGGCAAATAACGAAGCTGAGTAAAACTAGGGGTGCTGCTCCTGTACATCCTGCTGCTGATCCTCATGGCGTTCCTGCTGCCCCTCCTGGTGTTGTTCCTGCTGCTGCTGCTTTTTCCTGCTGCTGCTCCTCCCTTTCCTCGCCCTCATTCTCCTCCTCATCCTACTGTTCCTCCTGATCCTTCGAAGTGATCTTGTCAACATCGCTGGTGCCGCTCCCAATCCGGCCCCGCGCGCCTCGGCCAGCTTGCTGTTGATGCTGGGAATGGTATACTTCTTCACGTCGTCCGACCTGGCGCACAGCTCTAACACATTGTCAGTCGCGGTACCGCCTCCTTCGTACTTTCCTTCGCCCATGCCATCTTGTACTCATCATCTTCATCCTCCTCCTCCTCATTATTCTCTTCAGTGGCGTGCCTCTCCTCCCTCTACTTCTTCTTGCTGCAATTGCCTCCTGAAGGAAGGGGCTTCGAGTCAGGTGTTGAGAACAGAGATCGTTCGGATGGTACCCCAAGGTTTTGGCTATGGTCGGATCGGCCTAACCTTAGCCGTCCAGTCGCGCTCCTCCTCAGTTGCTGCTGCTGATTCTCCTGCTCCTCTTGCTCCTCCTGCTGTTGATCCACCATCCTCATCCTCGCTGCTGCTCCTTCTCCTTCTCCTCCTCGTTGCTGCTGATGCTCCTTATCTTGCAACATGCGCGCGAGAGCGGAAGGGCTGACTTGCCCTGAAGATTCGCGATGACGAAGTCTCTGATCTCGGCGAGCTTCTTTTTGTTCTCCGAGATGCTGGCCTCGAAGGGCTTCAGCCACGGGTGCTCTTTGACCTCCCCTGATGTCGTTCATCACCCTCATCCTGGCTGCTGCTGCCCTGGAGCCTCTGGGGCCTCATCGTCCTCATCCTCCTCATCCTCCACCTCATCCCCATCCTCATGATCCTCCTCAGCCTCCTCCTCCTCCTCCTCATCATCATCATCATCCTCCTCCTACTCCTCATCATCCTCGTCCTCGTCCTCGTCCTCATCCTCCTCCTCCTCATTATCCTAATCCTTCGTCTGTTGCTGTTCCTCCCCATCATTATCGTCATCCTTGCTGGATTCGGATATCACCGTTGATGTTCCTTGTTGTCTCTCATCAGCTTTGCAATCTCCATCCGCCTTGCGACGCCACTCCTGTCGCTGCAACCCAAGCGATCGCATTGCCAAGGCGAGCCCCCTACCATCGATATCGCTCGTGACGCCACAGTGGCAACGATCGAGGAACCGACGAAATCGGAGACGCATGCACCCTGGCGACTCCGCACGAGCTGGGTGCAGGGAGCGAGGTGGGGGAGGGAGGGAAGAGCGGACGGAGAGAGGGTGGGGGGGAGGGAGGGGGCGGAGCAGGGACCAGGGAGGGAGGGGGGGAGGGAGGGGGGGGGGGGAGTGAAGGGGGTCATCAGGGAAGGAAGGGCAACACGACCCCCCTCCTCCCCTCACGCTCAGCCCGTCGAGCAGCGCCAGCAAGCTCGCTGTCTCGCCGAGAGCCTCTGGGTACGAGGTAACCTCCTTGTCGGGAGTGGTCGACGTCTTGGTGGTCTGGGCCTCCTGGGCACGCCACCCGTATTTTCCCTCATTACTCGCCGTTCCCATCACCCCTAATCAAGTCGACGAGTCAGTCTTCGATCTCCTCATGTCCCGCTTATTTCTCTCGCTCCCCTGACCCCTCTCTCACCTCGTCTGTCGAGCACATGCAAGAGATCAGTGTCGCCCTCGCCTCCTTCTCCCATGTCCCCCCCTTCGTTCCTCCTCGGACTCGGAACTCGAGTACGTGTAGGAGGAGTCGGACTGTGGGCAGCCTTCGATCTTCACCTCCACTTCCCAGTATACGACGCAACCGACGGTCTGTCACCCTGCCTCCACGCAGCGCCCATCCACAGCAACCAACCGTGGGCGCCGCTCTTGCATGCGAGGTGCAGGGGTGGGCGAGAGAGAGAGAGAGAGAGAGAGAGAGAGAGAGAGAGAGAGAGAGAGAGAGAGAGAGAGAGAGAGAGAGAGAGAGAGAGAGAGAGAGAGAGAGAGAGAGAGAGAGAGAGAGAGAGAGAGAGAGAGAGAGAGAGAGAGGGTGTCGTAGAGACATAGAGGCATAGAGAGAGAAGCGGGGTAGATGAGAGGAGCGAGCCCCTGTCCAACCTTCTTCGCAGTGTGCGCCTTCGCAGCGTCCTGCAGCGCCAGCGGTGCTTGGCCAGAGCCCGCGCTGCCGCTGGACTCCAGGGGCATGAGCGTGCCCGTCAGGCGGGTCTCGATCTTCTTCTCGTGGGCCTGGCGAGGGTGGGACACAGCGACTACTTCTCGAGTCAGGGGCCTCCTCCTGCTCCTCATCCTGCTCCTCCGCCCCCTCCTCCTCCTTCTCCGTTTCCTCCTCCTCCTCCTCCTGCTCCCACATCAAGCTCCTCCTCGTCCTCTCCCTACTCCTTGTGGCGCGCAATTGAGCTGGATAATGTGCGAGCTCACCTGAGTGACCCCTGAGTTCACCGATTCGCGAACACTTGGAACGACCCGCCGACAAACCACTTGCGCAGCCTGCTCGACCAGACATGGCGTTGTGCACCAACGGAGACCCCTGCCCACAATACACACCACCTGACCACATCATCCGCATCCTCATCTCCCTTCCGCCCCAGCGGGGCGCGCTTGACTCCGCTCGCCATGCTCGGTGATGCGCCTGTACAGCGTGTCGCCAGTTTGCTTGTCAGTCTGCCCCGCCGATCTGTTTGCCATCGCTGGAGCGTCCCGTCCCTAGACTCATTCCTCCCCTTCCCTGGGCTCCTCGTTCCCCCCATTCCCTGCCTGGCCTCCTGATCCCCATCACCTCCTCCCTAGACGCATTGTCCTCCCTTATCCGCCCTCGCCTTCTTGGTTAGATACATGCTGGCACTGGATGGGGCATTAGTTGCTCGAGAGGCTGTGTCCGAACTGTCTGGGGCATGAGCACACCCCCCTCCCCTCTTTGATGTGGGTCTTCTTCAGAGCCTCGCAGTTCGTCTTGACAGCCTTCGCGCGGGCCTCCGCCCTGGAGAGTTGTTCATAGTTTCGCAGCCCCCCTTGGCGGTCTCGATCTGCTCTCGGCCCCACGCTACTGACAATCTGCGCTGCCGATCGCATCCTCATCTGCTAGTCCTCATCCCCCTCCTCCTCGTCCCTCCTCCGCCTCGTATCTCACACTGTTTTCCTCGTGTCCCCATCGTCGCCTCATTCCGTCAATCCTCATCTTCTGTTTAATTTTCCCGACAGGGCCCTCATCAGCACCCCTCTTCATTCCAAGCACGGGAGGCGCGGAACAAAACATTAAATCAAAGTGTCCGCAAGCCATAGTCGGTCTTCGCATTCTCGGGCCGCCAGCCGAACAACTCCAGGAGGCCGTCGAAACTATGCCACTGATCAATCTCGGAATCCTTCTCGACGTTGGTCTTCGATTCGATTTTGTTGCACTGTGCGTGCTCGAACGTACCTCGATCCAACGGGTGGCGATGCCGCCGAGTCGATGCAGCACCATTGACATTGATTGCTAGTGATATGTATCATTCGAGGTGTCTGCACACTGGAAGCATTGACGACCCTCCTCGTGCATTCATTCTGTTCCTCGCTCCTCCTCCTCCGCCAGCTCCTCGTCCTCCTCCCCTTCCTCCTCGTCCCCTCCTCCTCCCCCTCCTCATCATCCTCATTTTCTTCTTCCTCCTCCTCATCCTCCTCCCCCTCCGCCTCCTCCCCCTCCTCCTCCTCCCCTCTTCCTCCCTCCTCCTGACCCCTCCTCCTCCTCCACCTCCTCATCCATCGTCCTCATGTTTCTACTTCCCTTTCCTATTCCGCCTCCTGTCCTCCCTCCCCCTTCTCCTCCTCCTCCTCCTCCTCCGCCTCCTCCTGTTCCTCCTCATCCCTACTCGTTCCTGGCATCCCGCACGGGGTGCCCGTGGTCTGCCAGGTCTTGAGGAACTCCTCCTTCTTGCGGGCGTTCATGGCCTTGAACTCCTTCTTGATCTGGGCTTTGTTCTTCTGCGCGTTCATGTGGGTCCTGCCCCAAGCCATTCTGTTCATATCTAGACTTGCTATACCGAGTTCCTGGTCGTCCTCATCCTATTCATCACTCTTTCTCTTTCCACCTCGTCCCCATCGTACTCCTCATCCCTCCTCCGCTCAGTATTTTTCCCCTCCTCCTCCTCATCTTCCTCCTCCTCCTCTTCCTCATCCTTCTCTTCCTCCTCCTCATCTTCCTCCTCCCCCATCCCCCTCCTCCTTCTGTTCCTCCTCCATCGTCCCGCCCTTCCGTGCCCCTCGAGGTCGGTGTGTTTGTTCCTTTCGTCCTCATCCCCCTCCCCACCCGCCCCTCCCTCCTTCTCCGCACTCTCCCCCTCGTCGTCGGTGGTTGTGTTGTCTTCATCATCCCCGTCCTCCTTCGCCTCGCCCTCCTCCCCCCCTTCCCACCGTAGGCGCTGGAGCTCGTTCTCGTGTTCCTTGTTCTTCGGGTCGCTCCTGCGGGCCTTCGCCCGCGCCTTCTTCTCCTCGGCCGACATCTTCTTTTTCGGCGCCATCGCCTCCCCTCCCCTTCCACGCATGCGCTCGTGAGGCCTGGCCCCTGAACAGGCCGCACGCAAAGTCTAGATCTGGGCCAAGTCCAGAACCCACGCTGGGACGTCCTGGGTCGGACCGAAGCTGCAATATTCAGACATGCTCTGCTGACACGCCATGCACCTTCCTCCCCCCCATCCACCTCACACTGCGTCCTATAACCCTCTTCTCCCATCCCCATTTTTTTTTTTGCAATATTCAGACATGGGTCCGCGCGCGATCTCCCCGTCGCCTGCAGCGCGCTGCCCTGGGGGGCACAGACGCACGGCGCAATGGCCAACCATACGAAGCACGCGCGCGCATGACAGGTGATGGTATATGGGGGTCCCCCCTTAGGGCGGGTTCGAGATGGGGGTTGGGGAACCCTGGGCATGGGAGGGGGTATCTCACGCGGAACCGTTGTCACCCACCGCGCCCCCTCCCTCACCTATCCCCCCACGTCATATTTCACCTGAGGGCGCCGTGCTGCGTGTACGTGTATGTTTGTATGTATACATATATATATATATACATATATATATATATACACATATTCAGACATGGGTCCGCGAGCCTGCAGCGTTGCGGGGGCGGCGCGGGGGCCAGCGCCGTGCATCCAAGGCGCAGTGCGCGCGCAGGGGACTGGTTGGGGTCACGTGTATACGCCTCGAGGGGGATTGGCGCGGCTGGCCTAGGGCCATGGGCCCTGGGGGGGGTTGGCAGGGGGCCGCGCGGGTGGTCAAGCAGTAGGTGAATTGTCCCGCGGGCATCCGTCAGGGGTCGATAGCCTGGCGGGGCATCAGGTGCCCCGCGGTGTGCATCGCGCGATCGCGCAGGTGGCGGGGCGGGAGGGTTCGACGCCCTCCGCGACCGCCCCGTGAGCGCGGTGCCAAGGCGCGGTCGCACTCGCGGTGGCCCGCGGACCGCTTTGGACCCCTTGAGCGCCCCCACCGCGCCCCCTGCGGCGGCGTCGACGCCCTTCCCGAGCGCCCGCGGAGGGCGGGGTAGGGCGCGCGTGGCATAGAAAACGTTAGAAAACGTTAGAAAACGTTAGAAAACATTAGAAAACGTTAGAAAACGCTAGAAAACGTTATGAAACAAGAAAAACAAGAAAAACGTTAGAAAACGTTAGAAAACGTTACATAGAAAACGTTAGAAAACTTTAGAAAACAAGAAAAACAAGAAAAACGTTAGAAAACGTTACATAGAAAACATTAGAAAACGTTAGAAAACAATAAAAACGTTAAAAACAAGAAAAACGTTAGAAAACAAGAAAAACAAGAAAAACGTTAGAAAACGTTACATAGAAAACGTTAGAAAACAATAAAAACGTTAAAAACAAGAAAAACGTTACATAGAAAACGTTAGAAAACGTTAGAAAACAAGAAAAACAAGAAAAACATTAGAAAACGTTAGAAAACGTTAGAAAACAAGACGCACGTAGCAACCATGAGAAACGCGCCGCGACAGCGGAAGAGCATCACCAAGACGCAGTCGAGCGCATCGGGGGGACGTCGGGTCGGATGGGGGACTGGTGGGGTGGGTTCGGGTTATTTCAGGGTGCGCGTTGAGGGCGCTCGGGCGCAGGTTTTGGGGGGCTGGGCCTCATCGGGGCGGGTTGGGGTGGTCTGGGACGGGCTCTGGGTATGTGCGGGGGCGCGCTGGGGGTTCTCGTGTGCGGGTTCTAGGGGGCTGGGCGTCGTCGGGGCGGTCTCGGGGGGGTGGTTGGGGCGGGGTCTGGGTATTTTCGGTGTGCATTCAGGGTGCTCGATGTCCCGAGGGGGTCGACTGGGCCACTGTAGCTAAGGGGGTGAGGGGAGGTGGGCGGGGTCGGGGGGGCCCGCGCAACAATCGAGCGTGGGGTGGGGGTGTGGGGGTGGGAGGGGGGGGTGTGGGGGGCGGGGGTGGAGGGCGCGGTGGCACCTCCAAACCTCCTAACCCCGCCCGCGGCCCCGCTCGGTATGTTCTGGGTTTGGGTTCAGGTTGGGGGGCGGGGTGTGCCCCCCCTGTCCACTTACGTCCGTCATGTCCAACGTGCCGCAAAGTAAGTCATGCCGCCGATCCACAATGTCATGTCCAGCATGCCGTGTCGCCCAGGTGCACCTGGGCGGCAAGCTCTCTCCTCCGCTGCTCGCTGCTCGCTGCCTCCCGCCACTCTGCGCTTGCGCGCACTCCTTCCTGTCCTTGCTGGTCCGCCCCCCCCCCCCCCCCCCCCCCCCCCCGCCCGATCCAGCCCGCCCTCTCTCTTCCCGCGCGCGCACGCACGGGACGTACATATAGGCGTGTCAGGGTGGTCGGACAAACATGTTTTTTTTTTTACGCAGGGTTTTAAGGTGCGGGTGGCTTAGGTCATGGGTTTACGAGTGTGGTGTAGGGTCCTACGGACTTCGGGCCGCATGGGTTCTAGGGTATTGGGCATCAGGGTGGTCTCCGCGCCGTCGTGTCCGAGTGCATAAGGTTCCAGGGTTTAGTGCTAGCAGGGCACAATGGGCTTCAGTCGGGTGGTTATGGTTTTGGTGTCCTTGTGCGCAAGAGGAAGAGGGCGCATGTGTATGTGGGGCTTTGGGTCGCATGGTGGTTGGTCTTAGGGATTGCGGGTGCTAAGTTCAGGGTATTGTGATTTCGTGGGGTCTCGCCGTTGTTGGGTTTAGCCGCAGTGCCCCCCTGTTCAGCATATGGTATGTGTTGTTAGTGGTTCTGTCATGGACTGGTAGGTGTTCCTGCCAGGGCGTGTTTGGTTGTCCCTGTCAGGGGTCGATTGTCCATGTCATGGTTGGCATGTTGCTCCTGTCATGGCTGGGCGTTTGCGCATGGCAACGCTTGCGTTTAAGCGTTGTTGTGTTTGGGTTCTGGACCCACGCATCCGCAGTGCATTCGTGTGCGCGCGCATGCGTTTACGCGCGAGTGTCTACACGCGTGTACATGTGCATGCGTATACGTGCTACGATGTGTTCGCCCTGTGTTACCAAGCACGATGTCCAACAGTGTGTCGGATGTAACTGAAGGCTGTCCTGGATGCAACGGTGTCTGTGCGTATGCCTGAGCACAGCGAACCAACCCGCGTGGTTCTACGCGCATGGTTCGCTCAACATGGCAGCCAGAGACACAACGCACAAACCGCATACGTACATACATAGACACACGTGCGTGCACAAGTGCGTATCTATATCTATATGTGTATATGTATATATACATATATGTATTCAGTGTGCTGTAATGTGCAGCGTGCGCACGAAACCACACATATCTGCGCATACCTGCACACGCATGCACGCATACATGCACAATACTGCAACTCTGAACGTGTGCATCTGCGTATGTATCGCACGCTTGCGCGTGTATGCGCGCGCCCATTAGTTGCATCACATTTCTGTTGCTCGGCATCTAGCACCATAGATCCCCCCCGTGGACTGCGATCTCCCCGCTCGCCTGCGGCCAGTGCCCCCCTCGGGCAGGGGCTCGCCCGACAGCTAGACAAACAGCTCGAGCAGTCAGCACTGGACGTCGAGCTGTCGCACAGGCAAGAGAAACTGACATGCAGATCAATGCATGGTGCACCCGTCCGCAATGCATATGGTCACACGCCGTGCGGGCCCTTGCACCAGTAGTGCGAGGTAAGGATGGACGGATCGGATTGAGGAGGCCGAGTGTCAATTGGAACATGCTGCCATCGAGCTTGGTAGGGGTGCCCCCTCGACCACGGACCAAGGTAAGCCTCGATCGAATCTGTACTCTCGAGGGCGGTCCTAGATCAGAGGGTCCCCGAGGGTCTTGTTAGATTTGCCGCCATCGACTCATCTGGCCCTCCTCCCCGAGGGTATTCTAGGTGCTGCCCCCCTATTCTGGTCCTCATCCGACCCTCATCTTCTTCTTACTCCTCCTCCTCCTCCTCCTCGCCCTGGTTCTTACGTATCTGAACATCTGATCCTCCTCCTCACCCGATCGCTCGAGGGCGTGCGCCTGATGCTCATCCATGCCGTCCTCCTGGGTCCCCTAGCTCATCCTATCCCTGTGATGCTCCTCACAGTTCGTCACACCTCCTCCCAGGGACGCTCCCACCTTTTCCTCGAAAAGGAATGGCAGCGCGCAGGGCCCTCCCCTGAGCTGGTCAGTGTTCACCTCGATGGCTGCTCTCAGGCCGTCACCTGGCAATCGCGATGGATTGGAGGATCGGGAGATCGGTATGGGAGTTCTCTGACTACGACGGGGGATGGAGAGTCAATGGGGGGGTCATGGGGAAGGGATGGCATGCTGGTGTGCATCACGGGACGGGGCGCGAACACTTGTAACATTTGGGAGGGGGGGGGGGGGCGAGAAAGGCTGGAACAATCGTTGAGACATGCATCCTGTAGAGAACGACGACGGCGACGGCGACGACGACACCGACGACGACCCAGAGTCGCCTCCCACAGCGTGCCAATAACCAATCTTCTTGTTGGTAGGCTCGCTCACGAAATAGCCTTCTTGGTAGGCTCCCTCACGAAATAGCCTTCTCGTTGGTAGGCTCGCCCACGAAATAGCCAGCCTCGCAGCACTTGTTTATGCGCACCCGCATCTTGCCCTCCCGATCCTCCTCGCATGGGCGTCATCGTCTGATCCTGCTCAGGGCCACAGGGTGCCGCAACTTCGCACCCTGCTGACTGCCAGAGAGGCCATGGTGACTCAGAATGGTTTATCCCGAAATCGGGCCAGACATTCGAGCTAGTGTCTCCTCCTCCTCCTCCGCATCCTCCTCCCCCTCCTCATCCAATCCGCCTCAATGCGATCTGCCTCTCAACGCCTACCGTAGGCTCGCTCGCAGAACTGACGGGGGAGAGGGATGAATAGGCGGGAGGGTGAGAGAGAGGGATATTTGGATGATGGTCGAACACCTCCCACATCCCCTAGTGCAAATCCACAGCCTCCCAGCCCAGCGCCAATCGACGATCCAGCAGTGGATCTGGAATGTCTCGTGGACCTCGACCCCACCAGGACACGGGCAGCAGTGAACGCCTCCTTTTCCTCATTTCCTCATCTCATCTTCCGCCTCCTCCTCCGCTCCCCTCCTTCCTCCTCATCCTCCTCCCCTCCTCCTCCTCCCCCTCTCCCCTCCCCCCCCTCCTCCTCCTCCTCCTCCTCCTCCTCCTCCTCATCATCATCATCATCCTCTTCCTCGTCGTCCACCCCCTCCTTTTGCTCGAGATCACGAGGCTTGGTATCATCGCGCATCCAGCCTTCCCCACCCATCGCCTTATACCCCCTATGTATCCTCATCAATCCGACTCCCTCCCCTGACTATGTGTCAGCAGGCCAGCCCGAGCTCGGTGTACGCCTGATCCCTATACACCTTCGCATGCTCCTTAATCGCGCCGACGTTGCCTGCTGCGATCTTGCCGTCGCACATTTTGTTGAACAGGTACCGTATCGTCGCGTCGGCCGCCTCAGCGCTGTTGGTGACCTCGAGCTGCTGCACCATGGCCGACGTCATGCTCTTGTCCGTGACCTGGATGAGTTGTTTCCAGCCGTCCCCTGGGACGACCCTGAAGTATATTGTGCTTATGCGCTCACTCTGGCGGCGCTTCATCTTGATGGTGCACGTGCGGCCGCCGTCGACGTCGTAGCTATAGATCCCTCCGTGAGTATCTGGCGGCGGCCACACGATCTCCCCCGTGTGCACGGGGGCGCCCGCTGCTGCGGGCTCCTCACCCGCTGCTGCGGGCTCCTCTGGAACCTCCTGGAGCTCGACCTCTGGATCTTCCTCCTTCTCCTCCTCCTCGCCCTGCTCGTCCTCGTCCTCGTCCTCATGCGGATCCGCGTCCTCCTCGTCCTCCTCGTCCTCCTCGTCCTCCTTAGGCCCAGGCTCCTTGGGCTTGAGCTGGGCCTTCGCTGCAGCTGGTGGCGTGGACGTGGCTGCAGCTTTGGCCTTAGCTTTTCCTTTCGCCTTCGGGGCAGCGGCAGGCCTTTTCTTGCTCCTCGGCTTCTTCATCGGTGGTGCCGCTGCCTTCCAGGGCGACGGGGCTGTCGCGCCCTCGGCCAGGTGGCCCTCCTCCTGCTTCGTCGTCGGGGCCGCCGCCTTTTTGGCCTTCTTGGCCTTCTTGGCCTTCCTCTGAGCGCGGCGGCCCAGCAGGCTTGCCATGAATGGCAGGCTCATGGCATCATGCGCTGCCGAGGCCGCCGCCGCCGCCGACCCCTCTGAGGCTGTCGCCGCTAGTGGCTCGTCCTGGTCACATGCCGCTTCCGCGGATCCGTCCTCAGCACCAGTCTCTGGCCCAGGGTCCTCTACGCATGATGCGATGATTGTGATAGCGACGGCGGAAGGGGGTGGGGGAAAGAGAAGGGGCGGAGAAGGAATATACCGGATGGAGAGGGGGGGTGAGGGGATGGTGAAGGGGAGGTGAAGTTGGCGGAAGAGGGGCATGCAAGTGGGAGAGGGGTGAAGGAGCAGGGCGACGGTGAGAGGAGCAGATGAGAGACAGGCGAGCGGGAGAGGGGACGGGCAAGGGGGAGGTGGAGTGGGAGAGAGATAAACCAGCGGAGGAGGGTGGTGTGAGAACGAGGGAGGGGGGAGAGAGAGCGAGAGAGAGAGAGAGAGAGAGAGAGAGAGAGAGAGAGAGAGACAGAGGTCTGCACGATCAAGGTGTAGCATCCGACGAGACGGAATCTAGCCGACCAAGGTCTAGCATCCGACGGGACGGAAACCAACCTAGTCCCGTGAAGCACGAACCGCACCATTGGCCAGTCCAGGGCAGCCACGGCGCAGGCGACGACCCGTCGCGCACCGCGCCCACCCCAGATAGGCAATTGGTCGCAGCTCGCGCCCAGCCAGTGGCAGGCGAGGGCACGCAGTCCTCTCCCTTCATCATCTTGAAGTAGCGGTCGAGCTCGTCGGTGGTCACGTCGTCGAAGTCGTCGTCGTCCTGGCGGTCCGCAGCCATCGGTATGGCTATAAATCTTATATATAGAGATGTTTACGAGCATCTATATATATGTATATATATATATATAGCTAGATCAAGTTGGGTCTCTCTGTATATACACATATGAATTCAGAGCTCTCTCTCTCTCTCTCTCTCTCTCTCTCTCTCTCTCTCCCTCTCTCCCCCATCCCTCTCTCTGTATCCTCCCTCCTCCCTCCGTTGTTCCACTCCCTCCTCGTGCCCACTCCCTTCCCCATCCTCCCCATTATACCTTGTTCATCCTCCGTTCCACTTATTATATCGATACCTCTCCTCTCTCCTCCGTTCCCCTCCCTTTTTCCGTCCTCCCTGATTTGCCTCATCGCTCCTCTTGTTCCGCGCCCTGCTCTTTTCTCCCTCCTTCCTTCCTCATTCAGCTTCTCCGTCCATTATACCTCCCCGATCCTTATCGCTACCCATCCTCAAACTACTTGAACATCCCATGACACCTCCACCGAACAGAACCAGCACGGAAAACAAGCAAGCCCAGTCCTGCTCTGATTCTTCGTAGCGACTGCTGGACTCGATCACGTTGGCGGCCTGGTCCCTTTGCCAGTGTGCCAGCATAATTCTCAATGAACGGCAATTCACGAACCTCCGATCAGGCGGGAGCGGGGGGGGGGGCGGGTAGGACGTCTCATGAGGGGTAGGGTAGGGAGTCTCCCTGAGGCGGGACGACACACACTACGACGAAGTGCAGTCGCAATCGCAATACATAACATAGAACACAACGTACGGTGGGACCCTTCCTCGCGCCCCCTACCAACAGCTTCCGTCCCGTCCCCTCCCTTTGCCAAGCCCTCCCTCCCCTCCCCTTCCCTTCCTTCTCCAGCCCCCTCCTCTCCTCCTCTCCTCTCCCCCCCCCGTTCCGTGCCGTACCCTGTCCACTCTCCATTTCAGTTGTCTACCCCTCTTCCTCTCCATCCTCTTCCTCATTCCCCTGCCATTCTTCCCTGGCAAACACTCTAGCGCCTGTATCCTTTGATGATCATCGCTGTCGGCTTGCGGCCCTTCTGCTGCTTGTACTGCTCGATGAATAGCCCAGCCCACGCGAGGTCCCAGCCAGCCTTTCGAGAGCGAACGCGCGAGGGGGGGGGCAGCATCGGCAGGACGTGTAGGAGCAGATATAGGAGGCGGAGGAGCAGCAGCAGCAGGAGCAGCAGTAGCAGGAAAAGGAACGGGCTAGGATGAGCAACAGCAGCAGCAGGACGAGGATGGGGGGGAAGAGGAGGAGGAGGAGGAGGAGGAGGAGGACGGGGAGCAGGCGGACGAGCGAGGAGGACGAGCGAGGAGGAGGAGGAGGAGGAGGAGGAGGAGGAGCAGCAGCAGCAGCAGGGGGAGCGAGGAGGAATGAGGATGGGGTGAAGAGGAGGAGGAGGAGCAGGAGGAGGAGAAGGAGGAGGAGGAGTAGCGGTGGCAGGACGGATACCACCAGGAGGAGAAGGAGATGACGAGGAAGTTGACATTGATGATGATGATGCAGATGATGTGGATGAGGATGAGGCTGAGGATGTGGATAATGATGATCGATGCTGATGGCGGTGATGATGGTGATGCTGATGATGCTGAGGGTGCTGATTATGCTTATGATGATGGTGATCAGGATGAGGTGGAGACCGTGCAGGAGGAGGATGAGGTTGGCGCCTCCATAGTCTTCTGCGAGATGCGCAGGTGGTTCGCCACGCGGTCCAAATTCGTCAACGTCGGGATGAAGTCCTCTGCGCGCGGGATGGGAATATAAAGAGCTTCGCGGACGATCGAATACGGAAGCCAGAAGACACACGCCACTACGAATGTCCGACACGGACCTTGGCCTCGAGCAGGGGGAGGGAGAGGGGGGCAGTATAGAGGAGGATGCGGAGGATGAGGAGGAGGGGGGGGAGGAGGAGGAGCGGCAGGAGGAGGAGGAGGAGCGGCAGGAGGAGTAGGAGTAGGAGGAGGAGGAGGATGAGGATCGGGATCACGAGGATACGACACGCCACGAACGCGGGAACATTGAAGGAGGATATCATCCCCAGCGCCCGTATCCAACAGTGTCACCTTCACTCTGAACCCCGCTAGCTAGCCCCTAGCAGTGACCTCGCTTGACTTCGGGATCCTGCTCATCATCATTCTCCTCCGAGTGCTAGGCCTGACCTCCCCTTCCCCCACCTCCTCCTTCTCCCCCCCTATCCCTCCCCTTCTCCTCCCCTCTCACCTCATCCACCTCCTCCTCCTCCTCATCATCATCATCATCTTCCTCCTCCTCATCATCATCATCACCATCATCCTACGAAACCGGGCTTCGCCTCCCTCCTCCTCACTCCCGAAAGGTGTCCGTCAGGCATGCAAGTTGCGGGCGCGACGCGGACGTCTCGCAGGGGTAGCTGCTGTAGTTCGGCACGTTGGAGCCTTCGGGGCAAGGGGCTCACGAGGGAGATGGAGATGCGGGCATCGAAGGCGATGTCATTGACGTAGGCGGGGATGGAGAGGACGCAGGTACGTCGCAGGGCAGAGCTACGGAGGAGTGGAGTGAGTGGGAGGAGAACGGGAGGGGAGCGGGGGGAGGCGTGAGAGGAGTACGACACATGTACCCGCCTCCACCGTTACTGTCGCCGTCGACGCCGACGTCGATGCACTCGTTGGCGTCGTCGACGCCGTCGTTATCCCACAGTTTCTCGCTCGTCCTCCTCGCTCGTCCTCCTTATCCTCCTCTTCCTCGTGCTCCTGTTCCTCATCCTCATCATCGTCCGCATCCGTCCCTGGCCGTCGGATGCCGAAGCCGTGCTGCGATGATGCTGCAGACGACGCATGCCATCGCCACTAGCATCCTCCTCACCCACCTCATCCTCACCAGCATCCTCATCATCAGCATCAGCATTAGCCTCATCACCATCACCATTACCATTACCAGCAGCGTCAGCATCGTCAGAATCATACTCATCATCATCATCAACATCATCACTATTATCATACTCATCCTCATCCTCATCCTCATCATCATCATCATCATCATCATCATCGGCATCATCATCTTCATCATGATTATCATCATCACCAGTATCATCACCATCACTCGACACATCGTCATCTTCATCTTCAACCGCAAACAGCCTCATCACCACCAACATCAGCATCGTTCTCATTAGCATCCTCGTCATCATCGAAATCGCCATCACCACCACTATCACCGCAGTCGTCATCACCGTCATCATCGTCATCGGCATCGCTGTTATCGTCGCCTGCAGTGCCATCGTCATCGTCAACAGCACCATCACCATCACCATCACCACCACCACCATCCTCATCATCATCGTCGTCATCGACACCATCCGCATCATCATCAGCATCATCACCATCGTCATGATCATGCTCATCATCATTATCAGCATCATCATCGTCATCACCACCATCATCATCGCCATCGCCATCCGCACAGCCATCGCCATCGTCAGCATCGTCGCAATCATCATCATCATGGTGACCAGGACCAAGATCATCATCATCAATATCATCATCATTGCCATCACCATCATTCACAACAATATCAGTATCATCATCAGCATTGACATCGCAACCATCATCATCATCATCATCATCATAACCATCAACATCATCATCGTCATGACCATCTGCTTCACCACAACCATCACCATCATCACCATCATCACCATCATCATCATCATCATCCACGTCGTCGTCATCGTCATCGTCATCATCATCGCCCTAACCGTCGGGGCCGCCACCACATCATCTTACCTCCCACGGCCATCCACTCTCTCTCTCTCTCTCTCTCTCTCTCTCTCTCTCTCCTGCTCTCTCTCTCGTCCCCCCTTGATCTATTTTCCCTCCCTCTACTCTGGTTAATCCTCCCCTCCCCCTTGCTTGTCCTTCCTAGCCCCTCCCTCCCTACCTGCTTCCCCACCTCTCCTCTTCATGGGCCGCCGCGGTACCGCTGGCCTTCGATGGTCGGCCAGCCGTCGACTGCGGTCTCCGTCAGCAAGGCCTCGACGGCGCGCGCGTTCCCCCCTCCATCCTTCCACTCCCTCACTCCCCTCATTACCTTCACTCCCATTATCCCCCTCACTCTTATTCTTCCCTCACCGCATTATTCCCATCACTCCCCTCCCTTACCTTTCCCCCCCTTCTCTCTGTAGCCTCCCCCTCCTCCCTCCACTCCCTGCCCCAACAATGTAGCCCGCGCCTCCTTCACCACCTCCGCGGAGACGCTGGCCGTCTTTGCGTGGCGGGGCGGCATCTGCAGCGCCTCGCCGAGCGCGAGGTGGAGGACGAGGGACAGGAGGAGGAGAAGGAGGAGGAGGAGGAGGAAGAGGAGGAGGAGGAGTAACGGGGAGGAGGGAGGAGGACGAGGAAAACGGAGGAGGCGGAGGAGGACTAGGACGCTCGAGGAGGTTGACGTGCGATGAGAGGAAGGGGGGGAGGGGGAGGGGGGGAATGACGAGGACGGGGGAGGACGCCTCCAGCAACAGCGGGGGGGCGGCGACGGCGACGACGCTGACGACGTATAGGAGAGGGGGGAAGAGGAGGACCAACCTGGTGTTGATGCACCAGTGACATATGGCACTTGTATTTCCAGACGAACTGGCGGCGAGCCGCCCTGCATAACTTCTTGGGCGGCCGGAAGGTGCGCCCGAGCTCGGGCTGTGTGTGGTCCGACAGGACATGCGGCCGAGGGACGTCCTATAGGAGGGGGGGGAGAACATCGAGAACGAGGCGCAAGAGGAGGATGAGGAGGGGGAGGAGGAAGAGGAGGAGGACGAGGAGGAGGAGGAGGAGGAGGAGGAGGAGAAGGAGGAGGAGGAGGAGGAGGAAGGAGAGGAGGAAAGGAAGGGGACGGAGGAAGAGGAGAAGGAAACGTCCTCGGGACGCCACACGGGCACCCCCACGCGGTCGAATGCCGCGTCGATCCGCGCGGCAACGTCGGAGATATCGGTCTCCCCGCCGATGGCCATGCGTCGCCTCGAGGGCGGTCGCGCCATATCGGTCGCGACTGGCACGACCGCCTTCGAGGCGCCATATCTTGATATCGGCGGGCAGCTCGATATCTCGGATGAGCCGTCGAGGCCATCGTGCCAGTGCTCCACTCCGCTCCCTTCCCCCCCCCCCCCGCGGCCTGGCGCCGCTGCGCCGCTGGGCGCCGCGCGGCGCTGGGCGGGCGCCGCTGGGCGCCCGCGGGCGGGGGGCGCCCTCGAGCCCCGCGCTCGACGGCGCGCGCGGCGCCCGCAACGCGCGGGGCAAGGTAGGGGAGGGGGGAGGGGAAGGAGGAGGAGGAGGAGGAGCAGGAGGAGGAGGAGAAGAGGAGTAGGAGGGGGAGGAGGAGAAGGAGGAGGAGGAAAGGAGGAGAAGGAGCAAGAGGAATCTGAATAACCAGAAGAGAGGAGAAAGGTAAGAGGAGGAGGAGGAGGAGGAGGAGGACAAGGAGGAGGGGAAGGACAATGATGACGATGAGGAGGAGGAGGAGAAACAGAAAGAGGAGGAGGAGGAGGAGGAGGAGAAAGAGGACGTGGAGCGGGGATTGTAGAATTTTGTTGTTGGGGGCGTCGGTCTCATGTGGATATGCGTGTCCAGTCTCGGCGATGGAGGTCCATCGATCTACCATCTTTCTATATATATATATATATATATATATATATATGTAGAAACTATAGACACATCGTGAGGTCGTTCAACACACAACCGAAATATCCGAAATAAAAAATCAAAGTTGAACCCAAAAATCAATACATAAGGGCCGTCCCAATTAAATTGCAACGGCCCGATGTCAGGGTACGGGGCCAACTGGGGGAGAGCAGCGGCCGCGGCAGACGCCGAACTCCCAGGAACTGCAGTCCGCGCGGAAGGCACCCGACCCCGTCGGTCGCGGCCTCCGCCGCGCGCGCCGACATGGCAGACTGCGCGCCCCATGAATTTCTGAAGACGTCGGCAGGGGAGCCCAAGAAGTCGCGGGCGATGGGCGGCCCCTCCCGCGGCGGGCGAAAGACGCGCCTGCGCTCCGCGCGCGGGCGGCAGCGCCTCGCGCCTTCAAGGGCGACGCGCTCGAGGCGGCGAAGATGCCGCCCCTGGAGCGGCCCAGCTCGAAGAGTGTCGGCAGCCGCCTGCGCCGGGCGCCTGCGACGGAGGAATAGCGGCGGAATGGGCCCCGGCAGGCGGGCCGCTGGCCCCCCGCCCTGCATGCTCGACCTTGGCCGCCCTGCCGCAGCGGAGGGGGGTGCCCTGCTCCAGGCCATGACCCCCCCGCCCGACGCCGGCCTCGACGGCGCTGAGGCGGCCGCGATCATTGGCGAGGGCGGCGCCGTCATCGGGCGCGCGCTTCAGGAAGGCCTTCGGCCCCGCGCGCACCGCGAACTTCGCAGTCTCGGCTGTCGCCGCCCAAGGGGCCCCCGCGGGGCCGCGGGGCAGCGCGGGGCAGCGGGCCGACCCGCGAATGGCCTAGGCGTAGACGTGGAACCTTGGGCACTCCTGCAAGCGCCCACCTACGTTGACCCCGCGGGGCCCGGCCACGACTGCAGCTGGCGCGTAGCCGAAGATGCCGCCCATGTCGAGCTGACTCCGATCGCAATGAAAATCCGCCGCCATGGCGAAGGGCGCGTTCCTGTCGCGCGGGGCCGCTGAGACATTAGAAAGGTGAGCAGCGTTGAGCGTTGATGCCACCCCGCTTGCACACCTCAAAACAAGCCGAAATGAAGACCGCGCCGCCGTCCGCGCCGAAGCACGCGCGGCACGCGACGCGGGTGTTCCGAGCGAGCTCGCAAGACCCATGTGCAGCTGAATGCCCAGACGGCGGATGCCCGCCCAGACTCCGGGCGCCTCTTGGGAGAGGTAACAGCCAGCCAGCCCGCGCGAGCTGCCCACCCTTCAGCACTGCGAACCTCGCCCCCGTCGGCGCGCAGCTCCTGTGCTGCGACAGCTTTGACAGACGACTGGTGACGCTCCATCAACTCACAGCGCGATCCACGCGATGACCCGCATGTCACCGAACTAATCAAGTTCTTTCTCGAGGCGCAACGCTGTCCCCGATGGTGGGTCGCTCGTGCCCGCCACCGCCCGCGCCGCGGCGTCGCCTCCACGTGGGGGGCGAAAAGCGGTTCCTGGGGCAGCAGCGGCAGTGCCTGGGCCAGCGGTCCGGATAGCAGGCGGCGCGCCCGCTGCGCCAGCGGCGGCGGCGGCCGCGGGCCCCGCCGCGCCCGCGGCCGCCCGTGGGGGGCGGCGGCGGAAGCGCAGCCTGCAGGGTGTGAGCGGCAGGGAAGGCCGCGCCCATGGCCGCCGCCTGGGCGCTGATGGCCCCCAGCACGTCGACGCCGTTCCCACTAGCCACGCGAGCGGGCGCAGCGTTAATAAGGTTCTGTAGTCCGACGAGGGCGGGAGCGAGGCCCGCCAAATACACGCCGCTGGCGCATGCAGCCGAGGCGGCCAAAGCACGCTGAGCAGCTTCATTTGGCCGCAAAGGTAGCGACCTCTGCGTCGCCTTGCGCGTGGCGCGACTCGGGCCACGGACTCGGCGACGGCTGCCTCGGCCTGGCTCTGGCGAGCCCCCGCGTCGGCAAAGCGCTGCTGCAAACCGCGGAGGAGCACCTCGGGCGGCTGAGGCGCGCGCTCCTCCGCCTGCAGGTTGGCCGCGCCAGCCTCGGCAGCGACAGTGCACGGGTGGTCGCCGGCATATTTGACCTGCTGAAGGTCCTGAAGGCCCTGGTGAGCCCTGAGGACAGCAGGGCTGGCTGCGCCGTCAAAGGCAGGAGCCTCGTCGCCACGACTGGCAAGAAGGCGAGCACAACGCCGCCAACGGCCAGCGGGCGCCGCCCGCGTGGGGGGCTTGGCCGACGCACCTGCACGTGGAAGTCGTCCTGCGCGGCCCCGCCCGCACTTCCAGCAGCTGTCACGGTTGCCGAAGTTGGTGCGAATGCCGCAAAACTTTGCGGCTGCGCACGGCCACTGGGACAGCTGCGCAGTGGCCTTCCGCGGCGGGTCCGAAATGGCGTCGCTGCCGCCCTGCGGGCGAACTCCGCGATGGCCGGCCAAGATCCTGCGCGCGGCGGCGCAAAGCAATTTGAAGCGCGCCTGTGAGCGCCGCCGCCGATGCCCGCGGCGGCTCCGCGCAAGGGGGCGCAACCTGCGCTCGTGAATGTCCGCGACCGCCCCAGAGGCGGGCAACTGGCGCGGTAGCTATGGCACAGCTGGCGCCCGCCACGGGGCGAAACGGCTGCGGGGCCGCGCTGAGAAACCACCTCGGAGGAGGAGGGGGAGGGCGAGGAGGAGGGGGAAAAGGAGGAAAAAGGAGCGGAGGAGGGGAAGGAGGAGGAGGATAACGAGGGTAAGAATAATATTAGTAACATGAAGGAGGAGGAGAACGATGAAAAGAAGGAAGAGAAGGAGGAGGAAGAGTAGGAGGAGGAGGGGGAAGACGAGGAGGAGTCGAGTGGAGTGGAGTGGATCCCATGGCGATGCCAGTTCAATCAACGACCCAATCAGAAAGAGGGCAGAAGCTGCCGACGGTTAAGTTCGGCCTTGCTCAGGACCTCGGGGTTAAGCCCATTCTTGATGCGATCAAAATAAACCCTGCCTGTGGGGTGACGGTGGAGCACGGCTTTCCAAGGGGCCGAAGCTGTTTGTCAGCTATTCCCCCGCACCTCCCACAGAACCAAACCTTCAAAACCGTGCGAAATTCAAGAGATGAGAGGAGTGGGGCCGGCCCCCCCGCTACATGAATTCGGGCACCGACAGACGGGGACAAAATGGTGCCATCCACATTCACGAGGCGAGGGCACGGGGTGTGCACCCATTCACGAGCCGCGGCCATGGAGGCCGAACCGTGACATTTTTAACACCGACGTCTGCTTTCGACGAGGCTGTGCTGGGACAAAAGCTGGGCGAGAGCAGCAGCAGGAGGAGGGGAGGGGGTGGGGGGCGGAGGGGGGACCACGCCCCCCCCGCCCACGATCCCCCCCTGCCCCCTGCAGGCCTCCAGCCCCGCCTCGGTCGCGAGGCAGCCCAGCGTGGCCCGCAGCAACCGTAGTCGCGCACGTCGAGCTCGATCTTCGTGTCGTTGTACTCTGTGGCGGTCTGCTTATGGGGGCCTGCAGCCCTCGGCTGCGTGGTCTGCCAGCTCGTCCGCCACTGTGTTGGCAAGGGCCAGGCTTCGGACAGCCTTGCCATTCGCGGTGTTCTGTGCCGTCTGGTGGCCGCGTGTGAACAGGACTGAGATGCTGTTCGGATCCCTGGTCTTGAGGAGGTCCGCCAGCGTCACCCACAAGTCCCCGTCATCACCGTGGGGGCGCTCATATCTCCTCGCATACCAGGCTGGCACCAGCGGCTCGTTGTCCGCGATGTACGTGGGGTGGCCTGACGTGGCCCAGGTGGCTAGCAGAAAAGCCTGTATCTCACCACGAGCCACGACCTGCCGCGGTCCAGGTAGGGGCCCCGCAATGGTGGAACAGACTTGGACACTGGGCTCGAGGGAGTCGAACTTGGCGATGGCGAGGCCTACCTTCCTGAACTTCGAATTGTTGGAGTCTGGGCCTCCAGGCGCGTCACCAACAATCATTATCGGCCGCGTGGCCGTGCCGTGTCCCATGCGTCCGCTCGTCATGTCGTCAATGCCAGAGACATTCCGTTGCTCCTGAGCAACTGGCGGTGGTGCACGTGTCCACGGCTCAGGAATGATGCCTCTCAACAACAAAGCTGCACATACATTCATCTGCGTAAGAGCCTCATGGACCAGATCCTCAGAGTCGTGGTCGGCATTGGAGCCTCGGTTGGCCTCGCATGTCCAATGCCGATGCTCCAAGGTTTCTGGCCCAGCACGGCATCGGTCGCATTCAGCTCCCCCTGCAAAGTTCTCCACCATCTGCAACTTCCGCGTCTTGGGCAAGCAGCCCGCCGACGCCACCATGAGCATGGTCTCCGCCAGCCTCTTGCCGTGCTCAACCTGGCTCAGGTGACCGATGAGACGGCGGCGGGACTCGTTGTCGCGCCCTGCTCGAGCCCGCTGCCGCAGTAGCGTTTGCTCGCCTGCTCCCACGCCTTGGGGCGCGCCGCCTGCTGCGCGTCAGCAAGGATGCCCCGGTGGGAGTCGCGAACCTTGCAGCCTGTGAAGATGTCGCCTGGGAACTGCCACTCTTCATACGTGTTGTCGCCCGTCGGATACGTCCATGTATAAGCTGACGCTGGCGTCCAGACCAGCCACATCAAATTCAGAATAACTGCTGACATCGGGCCTCGCACATTACGTGCCTGATCAGCTGGTGGTAGCGAGGTCGTCTCCTCAACTATCGTGCGCCAGACTCGATGCACCGACGGTCTGACGCGTGCGCGCGCCTGCCAAGCCTGGAGCCGCATATCGATGCATTTGGTGGGCGTCGCGATGGCTGGGTCGGCCCCGTGGGCTCTCAAGTCCAGGACCGTCGTCAAGCACCGCCCACGGCTGTAGGAGGAGCGCGCCTGTCCTAGCCTGCGCCTCGCCGCCGTCGGCTGGTGCCCGAACGCGACGTGCACCTGGTAGCCGTGCAGCCCAGCGGGGGCGCCGCTCTGTTTCTGCAACTTCGCCATGACAGTGTACTGCCTAGACGCCTTGGTGAAGCGCCTGATCTTCTTCTTGCTCATGACGAGGTGCTTGGCCTCGCGCTTAGTACGGGTTGCTCTGGCGTGGCGGCCGCAGCCGAAGTCCACGCCAAGGTACGCGGCCTGCCGCGCTGGTTGCACATTGTATCCAGCCTTTCTCACTGCCTTCGCAATAGCCAGCGCGTCTTGATGAGTAGTGCACATCACCGTCGATTTAGCTGCCACTCTCAATTTGCATTTACCGAATTCACGACAGGTGTCGAGCAGGCATTTGATCATGAGTTGTCGGACTGCCCGTCGTGAGCCTCTCACCACCTGTGAGAGATCACCCACCCGCAGCCCGCCCCCCATGCGGGCGTTGGCCGTCGCGACCGTCTGCGTCGCATAGTGCGTGGGGATCTTCGCGAACCTGGTGCCAGAGCGAAGGCCTTGGACCACGCTCTGGCCGGGGTCAAGCGGGCCGCTGGCAGCTCCTAGCTGCTCAGGCGCGCGCGGGGGCGATGCACTGCAATAGTTCCAGGACACGAATAACCGGTGGAAGCTTGAGACGCAGAGCTGCTGCAACAAGAGGGGGCCATGGAATAGAATCATGAAAGGCTTCGATATCCAACATTCCATGTCCGTATTGAATGCCCATAGTGCGAGCGATCTCGTCGTCAATTGCACGAAGAAGCGTCTCTTGGAGGCATGAATTTCCTATTATCGCAGCATCCCAGTGTTGCGCCGTAGCTCGTGACCAAACTTGGACTTCACACTCTCTGAGATTCGACCATAGTCGGTCTAACATTGGTTTGAGGGAGTTTCTGTGGAACTACCGTCATCCTCACCCCCGGCGCGGGGAGCAGAGGAGCCCAGAGCGGCCTCCGGCACCGTTTCCGGACAGATCCGGTGGATCCGCCGACGAATCCCAAACCGGCGCCCTCGCTTGAGACATCCTCACAAAACCGGCCCCGGGGGAGGTGCCCAGAGGAGCCCAGAGCGGCCTCCGGCACCGTTTCCGGACAGATCCGTGGATCCGCTGGATCTGGTGACGAATCCCAAACCGGCGCCCTCGCTGAGACATCCTCACAAAACCGGCCCCGGGGGAGGTGCCCAGAGGAGCCCAGAGCGGCCTCCGGCACCGTTTCCGGACAGATCCGGTGGATCCGGTGACGAATCCCAAACCGGCGCCCTCGCTTGAGACATCCTCACAAAACCGGCCCCGGGGGAGGTGCCCAGAGGAGCCCAGAGCGGCCTCCGGCACCGTTTCCGGACAGATCCGGTGGATCCGCTGGATCCGCTGGATCCGGTGACGAATCCCAAACCGGCGCCCTCGCTTGAGACATCCTCACAAAACCGGCCCCGGGGGAGGTGCCCAGAGGAGCCCAGAGCGGCCTCCGGCACCGTTTCCGGACAGATCCGGTGGATCCGGTGACGAATCCCAAACCGGCGCCCTCGCTTGAGACATCCTCACAAAACCGGCCCCGGGGGAGGTGCCCAGAGGAGCCCAGAGCGGCCTCCGGCACCGTTTCCGGACAGATCCGCTGGATCCGGTGGATCCGCCGACGAATCCCAAACCGGCGCCCTCGCTTGAGACATCCTCACAAAACCGGCCCCGGGGGAGGTGCCCAGAGGAGCCCAGAGCGGCCTCCGGCACCGTTTCCGGACAGATCCGTGGATCCGGTGGATCCGCCGACGAATCCCAAACCGGCGCCCTCGCTTGAGACATCCTCACAAAACCGGCCCCGGGGGAGGTGCCCAGAGGAGCCCAGAGCGGCCTCCGGCACCGTTTCGGACAGATCCGCTGGATCGGACGACGAATTTCCGGCCACGTTTCGGACAGATCCGGTGGATCCGCCGACGAATCCCAAACCGGCGCCCTCGCTTGAGACATCCTCACAAAACCGGCCCCGGGGGAGGTGCCCAGAGGAGCGCAGAGCGGCCTCCGGCACCGTTTCCGGACAGATCCGGTGGATCCGGTGGATCCGCCGACGAATCCCAAACCCGCGCCCTCGCTTGAGACAACCTCACAAAACCGGCCCCGGGGGAGGTGCCCAGAGGAGCCCAGAGCGGCCTCCGGCACCGTTTCCGGACAGATCCGCTGGATCTGGTGACGAATCCCAAACCGGCGCCCTCGCTTGAGACATCCGTACAAAACCGGCCCCGGGGGAGGTGCCCAGAGGAGCCCAGAGCGCCCTCCGGCACCGTTTCCGGACAGATCCGGTGGATCCGCCGACGAATCCCAAACCGGCGCCCAGAGCGGCCTCCGGCACCGTTTCCCGACAGATCCGGTGGATCCGGTGACGAATCCCAAAACCGGCGCCCTCGCTTGAGACATCTGCACAAAACGGCCGCGAAGGAGGTGCCAGAGTGAGCCCAGAGCGGCCTCCGGCACGTTTCCGGACCAGATCCGGTGGATCCGGTGACGAATCCCAAACCGGCGCCCTCGCTTGAGACATCCTCGCAAAACCGGCCCTGGGGGAGGTGCCCAGAGGAGCCCAGAGCGGCATCCGGCACCGTTTCCGGACGGATCCGCTGGATCCGGTGACGAATCCCAAACCGGCGCCCTCGCTTGAGACATCCTCGCAAAACCGGCCCCGGGGGAGGTGCCCAGAGGAGCCCAGAGCGGCCCCCGGCACCGTTTCCGGACAGATCGGTGGATCCGGTGGACGGCTGGACGAATCCCAAACCAGGGCCCTCGCTTTTTGAGACATCCTCACAAAAAACCGGCCCCGGGGGAGTGCCCAGAGGAGCCCAGAGCGGCCTCTGGCACCGTTTCCGGACAGATCCGCTGGATCCGGTGGATCCGCCGACGAATCCCAAACCGGCGCCCTCGCTTTAGACATCCTCACAAAACCGGCCCCGGGGGAGGTGCCCAGAGGAGCCAGAGCGGCCTCCGGCACCGTTTCCGGATAGATCCGCTGGATCCAGTGGATCCGCCGACGAATCCCAAACCGGCGCCCTCGCTTGAGACATCCTCACAAAACCGGCCCCGGGGGAGGTGCCCATGGAGGAGCCCAGAGCGGCCTCCGGCACCGTTTCCGGACCGATCCCGGTGGATCCGCCGACGAATCCCAAACCGGCGCCTCGCTTAAGACCATCCTCACAAAACCGGCCCCGGGGGAGGTGCCCAGAGGAGCCCAGAGCGGCCTCCGGCACCGTTTCCGGACAGATCCGGTGGATCCGCCGACGAATCCCAAACCGGCGCCCTCGCTTGAGACATCCTCACAAAAACGGCCCCGGGGGAGGTGCCCAGAGGAGCCCAGAGCGGCCTCCCGGGCACCGTTTACGGATCAGACCCGGTGGATCCGGTGGATCCGCGACGGAATCCGAAACCGGCGCCCTCGCTTGAGACATTCCTACAAAACGGCCGCGGGGGAGGTGCCAGAGGAGCCCAGAGCGGGCTCCGGCACCGTTCCGGACAGATCCGGTGGATCCGCCGACGAATCCCAAACCGGCGCCCTCGCTGGAGACATCCTCACAAAACCGGCCCCGGGGGAGGTGCCCAGAGGAGCCCAGAGCGGGCTCCGGCACTGTTTCCGGACAGATCCGCTGGATCCGGTGGATCCGCCGACGAATCCCAAACCGGCCCCGGGGGAGGTCATGGAGCCCAGAGCGGCCTCCGGCACCGTTTCCGGACAGATCCGGTGGATCCGCCGACGAATCCCAAACCGGCGCCCTCGCTTGAGACATCCTCACAAAACCGGCCCCGAGGTGCCCAGAGGAGCCCAGAGCGGCCTCCGGCACCGTTTCCGGACAGATCCGGACAGATCCGGTGGATCCGCGCCCCGGGGGAGGTGCCCAGAGCAGGAATGAGGAGGAAGAGGAGGAAGAGGAGGAGGAGGAGGAGGAGGAGGAGGAGGAGGAGGAGGAGGAGGAGGAGGAGGAGGAGGAGGAGAAGATGATGGAGCTGTGGGGTGGAGGAGGACAGACGGAGGCAAGAGAAGGATGGAGGAGGAGGAGGAGGAGGAGGAGGAGGAGGAGGAACCTCATCCTCACCCTCGCCAACAAGCGCACGCACCTTCTTCTATATACAGAAACTCCCGATCAACCGCAGAGCGGCCGGCTAGTACTAAACGTATTCCGCGATCGGACCCTGACTTCTTTGGAGTGAGCTTGACAACTGCCAAAGCCGTTGGAATGGGCCAGGCCAGCGCCGCCTCCGCTGCTTCAAATATCAAAGCCAATTCAGCAACTCCAGCCGCAGGCAATCTTTGAATATCTACTGGGGTGGAGCGATCAATGCCTAGCCCAGCTTTTGCTTTCGTCTGTCCTGCCGCCCTGGGTGCCATATCCGTCGTGATGGGAGGTGGGGGCTCAGATTCTACAGCCACACGTATCTGGCGAAACAGCTCTCTGGTTGCCGATAGGTCAGGAGGGGATGGTGCCCACAACTTCTGGAAGTCCTTGCCTTTCTCGTCCAGGATGCCCGCGGGTGGAACAGTGCTGCTTCGCCCGAGACCACCTCCAAGGCTGGAAGCGGCGTGGGCTTGAGTGCCTTGTGCAAGACACCGACTGACTCTTCTCGGCTGCCCAGCTCCGAAACTCCTGCAGCGATGACGCCAGCGCTTGCCTCTGGACTCGCTGTGAGACCTTCTTGGCGCTCGCCCCGAACGACTGCAAACTTGGAACATCTTGGCGCCCCTGGCCGTTGAGTAGCTGGAGCCACTTATGCCAGGGAGGGTCGCGGCCTGCACGAAGCGGCTGGTGCGCGCCCTCAGGACGGCCACCGCAGAGTTTGAGGCAGGCCTGACGGTAGTGATGTACCTGGTGCACACCATTGCTGCGAACTGCGTGCCGCGCCAGACCTGCGATGACCGCGCGAACTCGTGTCCACCACTGGGCCTTCAGATCACGCAAGTGTAACTTGCGTCTGCGTGTGTGACGCCTCGCATCCGCCGCCCACAGCAGCATGCCCACGCAGTGAGGGAGTTGCGAAGGCTCTAGGAGGTCTCATCCTCAAAGTCTTGAGGATGGCAGCAACCAGTCCGTTGAGTCAAATGGTTCCCGGGGGTCTTAACGCATGGGGGATGAGTGTCATGTATGGGCTAGGTGGCCACTGACGTGGTACGTCCCCCACGGTTTCTGAACTCCCCCCGGTTTGGTTTCGGCCTTCCTCGGAGACGACATCCGAAAGGGCTGCTCAGGTGCGCGGGAGAGGCCTCGCGCAAGTGATGCAGATTGCTTCGGGGGCGCGCGCGGCACTTCTCAGGGCCTTTGAAGGGGCGGCGCAAAACTACAGAGATGCATGGAAAAGCGGGAGAGGGAAACACAACTGCCTTTGTGTCCGTAATTTCCCCCCTGGGCCTTCCAGCACGCAAGGGAGATGTAGGAGAGGCGCAGAAGGGCGTCTGGGGCGACATATCTCGACACGCGGAGAGCACAATCGGAATGGGCCCCCCACCCCGCAGAAGAAACCGAGCAGCAGACTTCGCGATGGCGCCTGCGTTAGGCGAAGCAACTTTTTCACAGACCACGGACTCAAAGTGCACTAGGGCGAACAGAGGGCGGAGACGGGGAGACGCTCGTCAAGGCAATAAGCGGGACCAACTTTCGAGTTGGGGCGTTGTCCCCTGGCAAAGCGATTCCAGGAGTGTTTTGCCCCATTGGACGGGAAAGCGCATTTGGGTGGGCATTCCTTCCTTAAAAAACGCAAAGCGCCAGTTTCAGAGTAGGCGCCACAACTGCCGCAAATAAAGATGGCACCGTGGGAGAAAATTTGCTACATGCAGTCGGTGCCCCCTTGGGTTGGCGACCGGAGCCGAGAAGGCTGCATTATACCCCGGGCACGGCGTCACGTTTGGCGCGGGCTTGTGGTCGCTCGCCACAAAGCGCAAACAGCGCTGACACGCCCAACGGTTGCGACGCCAAGCCCGCGCATGCCCTTCTGCGTTCGCCGGAGCAGCTGCCGAAGATGCTGCGTCGGGCGGGGAAAGGGGCGGCGGTGGCGGGGGCGGGGCCAGGGGCGGCGGGGGCGGGAGCGCCTGGCGGGCAGCCCCAATGCCCGCTTTGAAACCGGGCGCCGTTCGCCGCGCGTTGAAAGAGGAGCGCGTGGCTTTGGAAGGGGCGAGTCTCGGGTATAAAAGTAACGCCCGTGCTGCATACATGAAATATCTCCTCAAGGAGGCGCTCTCTTCAATCCATGCCGTTATTTCTGACGCAGACGGCTGCCCTACAGTGAGTGCACCTTTCTTTGCATACCTGTCAGCAAAGTCGTTGCCCACGGCTCGATACTACTCCAACGATCCAGCTGGCAGATCAGAAGGGTTCACGTGAGCTGGGACTTTGACAGTGCGGAAATCGTGGGATCAGGCCGGTGATCCCCGAATCTGCACATGGAGGCCAGCGTACACGTGCTGCCGGGCCGCCATTTGCCGCCACGGAGCCTCCGAGAGCTTGACGAGCCCTGAAAAATCGGAGTAAATAAGAGTGGCACGCGGGCACAATTACATTACCGCGAGAACGGCAATGTGCTCAGTTGCTGGGGAGGCCTGCGGGTAGTCCGCGCCGACGGCCCCCCAGAGGGCGGCGAAGAGCTCGCCCGTTGGCGTCAGCTTCACCACCGCCCACCCCGCAGCATGGAAAACGACGGGCCCATCCTTGAAGCAGGAACCGTCCGTGAACACATCGCCAATGAAGGCCTCCGCTATGGTGGTGCCCTCGGCGGCGCACCAGAACCGACGATTGGCAATGCCAGTACCTGGCGGACCCCTGCGTTCATGCCTAGGTTCGCTCTCTTGCGCATTATACAGCCTACTCCCTTGCGATTCTTGGCGCTGCGGAGAAGCCTCTCCGCGCTGCCTGGCACCTTCCTCTCTTGCATCGTCCTGGGAGGTCTTGGCTTGGGCACGCTGCCAAGCTTCGCGGAAGGGCTCGTGATGACCACGTCGAACGGCATCATGAAGATGACGCCGCCCAAAGTCGTCCATGGATTGACGAGATATGTGTGACGAACTTGCCGCGCTTGCTGAGGAACCTCCTTCTCCGCGTAGATCGCCTAGCCTTTTCCAGTCCGTGGAGGTACTCCGCCGCCGCTACCATTGGCAGCGGCCTGCTGGTGGCTACGAAGTCGGTGAGGGTCTCCATCTCTGTCTGAACGTCTGCCTCTTGCTGAAGCCAAGAGTTGGCGGCCAGCGTCTCCAGCATTATCTTGCACAACGCGCGGCCTGTATGTCCCTGTCCATGATCCGCGGGTTTTGCCTTGACTATATCCATGTACTGCTCGTTCGATGCCACTGCTACTCAGTTCAGCTCGTTGTCATGCGGCAGCAGCTGCGCCGACAGTAGGCATCCTTCCAATGCTGTGCTACGCTGCGCTGTGTTGATCTGGAGTTTCGTCAGATCCGTCGCATGAAGAGGAGGAAGGAAAGGAGGAGGAGGAGGAAGAAGAGGAGATCGCAGTCCTCTGGCAGCAGTTCGGCGTCCCACAGCAGCGCCCCCCGCGGCGAGCCGAGCCGCCGCGGCCGGGGCGTGCCGCCACCCTGCTCTCCTCGGAACCCGCCGCTGCCAACGCCGCCGCCGTTGCGGTCATCCACGCCGCCGCCTCCGCGGCCGCCGCCGTCGTCGCCGCCGTCGTCGTCGTCGTCGTCGTCGTCGTCGTCGTCGTTGTCGCTGTCGCCGTCGCCGCCGCCGTCGTCGTCGTCGTCGCCGCCGCCGCCGCCGTCGTCGTCGCCGCCGCCGTCGTCGGTCGTCAAGGATCGTCGTCGGTCGTCGTCGCTCGTCGTCGACGCAACCGCCGCCATCGCCGCCGCCGCCGTTACATTCGCCGTTCGTGTTTCTCATCGTCGTCGTCCTTCTCCTCGTATCCCCGCTGTGCACTAGCTGCGGTTCCGTGCTGTGCCTCCCCCATCAAAGACTGCACATTATAACAAGTGTTAATATCCCTCCCCTGGCTTTGTCTGGAAGATATTCGGCCATCTCCGCGTATTGAATATTGTTTACGGACAG
>CAUYUJ010006925.1:0-87500 GCA_963575745.1 Prorocentrum cordatum | reverse complement strand
CGGCACGTTCTTTGATTAATGGCTTCGCGTCGTCCACCGGTGGAGGCCGATGCAGCGGCGCTCAGCCGCGCGGGCCATGCAGTTGCGTCGCCAGGGGAGAGGCCGGAGCCTTGCATTTGCATAGCGCACTTTCTTGATACCGAACGATCTTAAATTTCCCCAGCTCGACCGTTGACATTGACTCCCGGGCGGCATGGTCGCGCGAAATGCAATGGTCCTTGCGTGAATACCTTCCGTACCGTTCGGACGAACTTGGTAACGAGCTGTTGGAATTCCTTTCAAATAGTTGGCTAAAGCAAGTCATCCTCGTCGGGGGCAACGCCGACACCCTGAATAGACGCCGCAGCCCCTCGGCCCACGTCGTCACCCCCCTCTCGGCGGTTCGTGGATTCCGCGACCTGCGAGTCATGAAATCATTACTCGGGTGGCGCACCCACCGATCATCCGCCTCCACACCTGCTGGGGAGAAGTTATTCATGTCGATATGCAACTTTCTACCATAGCTGATCAAGCTGTGCACGTCGGGGAAGACGCAGTACCGTCTATAGAACTGATCCGTCTTCACTTCCACTCCCCAGTATTTCTCGCCGACCAAAATTACTCCGACGGTAGGACCCCGCATGAAAACCTGTCTAACTTACCCTTTGCCCTTTCCTCTTCCCCCTGGCGGACATCCTCTCCTCTCGCCCTCTGCGCCGCCGTCTCTTCCTGACGATGGGGTACCACCCCCGGCCCGGACGCAAGGGGCTACCCCTGCGCCCGATTCGGCTGACGATGGGTTACCACCGCCAGCCCGGAGACAAGGGGTTACCCCTGCCCCCGATTAGGCCGAGGATGGGTTACCGCCCCCGGCCCGGGCGCAAGGGTTCCCCCCTGCGCCCGATTCGGTTGACGGCGGGTTACCACCGCCGGCCCGGAGACAAGAGGTTACCCCTGCCCCCGATTCGGCCGAGGATGGGTCACCACCCCCGGCCCGGACGCAAGGGTTCCCCCCTGCGACCGATTCGGCTGACGATGGGTTACCACCGCCAGCCCAGAGACAAGGGGTTACCCCTGCCCCCGATTCGGCCGAGGATGGGTTACCACCACCGGCCTGGACGCAAGGGTTCCCCCTGCGCCCGATTCGGCTGACGATGGGTTACCACCGGCAGCCCGGAAACAAGGAGTTACCCCTGCCCCCGATTCGGCCGAAGATGGGTTACCACCCCCGGCCCGGGCGCAAGGGTTCCCCCCTGCGCCCGATTCGGCCGAGGATGGGTTACCACCGCCAGCCCGGAGACAAGGGGTGACCCCTGCCCCCGATTCGGCCGAGGATGGGTTACCACCCCCGGCCCAGACGCAAGGGGCTACCCCTGCGCCCGATTCGGCTGCGACGATGGGTTACCACCGGCGGCCCGGGGACAAGGGGTTACCCCTGCCCCCGATTCGGCCGAGGATGGGTTACCACCCCCAGCCCGGACGCAAGGGTTCCCAACTGCGCCCGGCCGCCGCTTCGGCCGAGGATGGGTTACCACTCCCGGCCCGGACGCAAGGGTTTCCCCCTGCGCCCGGCCGCCGTCGTCCTCCTCAATGCCTGTTCCTCGTCCTCCCCCTCCTCCTCCTCCTCCTGCGCTTCAGCTCCAGCTCGCATGCTTCGAGCTGGCTCAGCGCGGGGACCCCCGCGGGGACAGACCGGCGGGTTCCCGCCTGTGACTTCCTCGCGAGTCACTCGCAGACGAGGCTCCCGCCTGATACATCCTCTATATTCAAGCCCTCCGGAGGCCAAAAGTGACGACAGTTACACGTTTCGGATGACCCGCCTCGGATTCAAAACGTGAGGCGCGGGCCCCATAGGGAGTGGTTTCCCGCCTGAGACTTCGTCGCAATTCATTCACAAACGAGGCTCCCGCTTGATATTTCCTCCAGATTCACGCCAGGGCCCAAAAATGACGACAGTTACACGTTTCGGATGACCTGCCTCGGATTCAAAGCATGAGGCGCGGGCCCCATAGGGAGAGGCTTCCCGCCCAAGACATCGTCGCAATTCATTCACAGACGAGGCTCCCGCTTGATACTTCCTCCAGACTCTCGCCACAGAGGCCCAAAAGTGACGACAGTTACACGTTTCGAATGACCGCCTCGGATAACAAAAACATTAGGTGCGGGCCCCATAGGGAGGGGCTCCCGCCTGAGACTTCCTCACACTCACAGACGAGGCTCCCGCCTGATACTTCCTCCATATTCGAGCCAGGGAGTGAATGATGACGAAATGGGGAGTGAACGAATGAATGAATGAATGAATGAATGAATGAATGAATGAATGAATGATGAAGATGATGATGATGATGATGATGATGATGATGATGATGATGAGTGTGTGCTGAATGAGTGATGATGCTGATGATGATCATGATGGCCACTGAGTGGGTGGTCGGGAGATTATGATGGAGATGGTGACGATTATGTTGAGAGTGACGGCGGTCCTACCGTCGGAGGACCACTGCCTCCGAAGCCTACTTCGGATGAGTGAGTAATTGGGTGAGTGAGTGGGTGATCGAGCGGTGATGATGGTGACGATGATGATGAGGAGGGTTAGGATGATGAGTAGTGATGAAAGATTATGATGATGAGTAGTGATGACGGTGATGGTGGTTGGTGGTGATGATGATGGCAATGATGATGAGTGTGTGCGTGTGATGACGATGATGGTGGTTGATGGTGATGATGATGGTGATACTGGTGAGTGTGTGTGTGAGAGAGAGGAAAGGGGGTGTGAGATCCTGCGCGGCGTGCGCAGAGAAAACAAGAACCCCACTTTGGATGTGGGGAAGTACTCAACTATCCCTGACATGGGCGCGAAGGTCGTCAACGAGCAATCTCCTGTTGTCGCAAATCTCCTGGATCTGTTCCTTCTGCCGGGCACTGCAGAGACGCCTGCGGACCTATCGGAATGCCTGGGAGTTGTCGCTCCGCGCGGGGCCATAACCCTCCACGTGCCTCGCCTCGTCCTGACTCCTCCAGGGGGCAACCCTGACTGTTTCGCGCCATCCATGCCCCGCCTCCCCGACAGGGGCGAGGGGGCCCGGGTCCGCGACGACAGCAAAGTCGAGGCTCAAACCCAGCGCCGATGGACGCCTTGGGACGGTGAGACCATAGCCCCTTGGCGCGCGTCTGCGGGGGCGCAGCGAAGAAGAAACGGAGGGCAGTTCTCGCCTGGTTCTGGGGGCGAGGGCAGCAAAATTGCATTTCCTTCTCCGCGCCCACGGGCTTGAAGCCCGAGCTCCGAAGGCGGAGCCAGAATCTGGAAGTCGCGCGTGCCAGCCCATCACTGAACAGCTCTGCCGCGTAGGAATAGGCGGCATGCAGCCACGGTATCCTCGACGAGTCCTCGAAGACATACACTCCTTCCGCAGGCGTGTTACAACTCTTGTTGTTCTTTGCCCGACCGCCATCGCGCTCCCTGGAGGCGACGAACGCGCCCGCGTTGAGGACTGCACCCTGTCTGTTGATACTGATGGCGTTCGAATAGTCCTTCCAACCTTTGTTTCTCTTTGAGCGTGCGTAGTCGGTCGGGACATCAAACGGACATGTGACTATGGCATGCTCGGGCTGAACATCGACCGTCAATCGGGCTATGCCGAAAAGGTCGCATCGCGCCCCCTGCGCGCCGTTGTCGGCCGCATATAAACTCCGAGCGTATCCATTCAATGACAGATCGAGCGGGATAAGTCCTAGTGGGCATGGAGTAATGTGCGCGGCGAAAAGCTGCAACAAGCCTTGGAATCGACGCGCGCGCCGTTCCGCAGGTACGTAATGTCATCCGGCAGCAGCTCTCGGCCCGGTGATTTCGGGATCGACGGGGCGTAGGAGAGCAACAGCTCGCACTCAACATGGCTGTCCGGGCTTACCCCATATTCTTAACAAGGCGTTCTTGATTGTGCCGGGCCCGATTCTAATCGGCTTCTGGCGTGACTGACTCGCCTCGAAAGCGCATGGGGGCACCCAATCATTATGCCCTCGATCTCGCGCAGTGGGTTAACCTCCCTGCCCCCGTCGACGGCGCGATGCTCGGGGCACGCGAGCAGAGAATCCTGTATCTTTTTCCAGCCACCAACCAAGCGCATGTTCCATTTCCTAGGGGCGTCGCCCCGCCTATGCGGACACTCTCGGGGCCGATTGCGGTCGCCTCACCCCTCGCCCGCAGCGCCTCCGTGCGCTGAACCATCCCGTCGTCGCGCCATGCTTCGCGGCGCGAGATGTCGGAACTAGGCAGCATGGCGGGGGAATGGATCTGATGGTCGCGAGGCAGGTCTGCCCGATAGCGCTGGCTATCTCCGCCGCCGAGCCATGGTTCTTGTTCGCGGGCTCGTTCACAAAACGCGCGTTCAGTGACTTGCGCGCCCCTTGCAATTCGGGCGCCGCGTCCGCGCGGATGCAGTCTAGATTCTCGGCGGGCGCCCTGCAATTCACATGGAAATCAACCGCGCGCTCGGCCGACTTGCCACGAGTGCTCTGGCACGCCAGGGGTCCCGCGCAGCAGTCGCGCAGCGTCGCGCGCGAGGTTCCCCCGTAGAGCCCCCATCGATGGTTCATCAGCCGCGAACCAATGGTCCGTGGCGCACAGGCGGCCAATCTTCGTCGGCGCGGAGAATGGTCGAATCTGCTCGTCAGACTTGTCCTCCTTCAGGTCCTGCCTCTTCCATTAGGTCATCGCCGTGGTCGTCGATTACCTCCGCGGCCCCTGGCCCCTCGGGCGCCGCATCGGCGACCTCCCCTTCGCCTGTCGCAAGCGCCGTCGTCGAGCGACGAGGCGCAGCCTCGCCCCCACTTCGGTCTTGACGTCGCGCTCCTGCAGCAGAGCTGCACTCTGGCGTCGGCGCCACCGATGTATCTCTGCTAACAGAACCCGTGCCCGCGTTCGCCCATCCGAGCCTTGCCGCTGCATGGGGCTCATCGTAGAAGTAAGTGGGACTTTGGCGCGACTGCCCCGTCCGCGGTCAAAAATCCCTCGGCGCCGTCCGACCGGCATTCAGCTTGCCGTCCGAGTAGGAGTCTTCAGCCACCATCTTCCGCGAGCGCGGCTCAAGGTCTGCGCGGCAGCTGATTGCCTGGGGCGGGGGGCCACCCATCGCGCCGGGAGCGCCCGGGCTAGACCTCGCGGCGAATCTCCGCGCGCGCCCGCCGCTCAAGCCCAGGCGAGCTGGCGGGGGCCGCCCGGCCTACCTGACCCAAGGCCCCAATGCCATCCATGGTGAGATAGAGGATCTTGCCCTTGACTGAACATATAAAACTTCTTCCGCGCGGCAGCGGCAGGCGCGGCGCCCCACCGGCTATCCAATGGAAGCTCTAACCGTGGCCCATGCAGAGCTCGCCCGCTGAGATCACGCTCGGAGCCCCCGGCGCGGCATGACAATATCTCCCACTTCCCCCTTATTCAACTTATCGCTGGCAATCCTCACCGCGCCGAAGGATCTAGACCGCCCGCCCGCCGCGCCCGGGGCGATGGGGGCGGCCGGCGGAGAGATCCTGTCCATCATTCCTGCCTCTCGCAAGCACTTGACAGAAATCAGGTTCGAGCCTCTGCCCGCGTCGACCATGCATCTCGCGGGCCCAGGGCGGACGGGGCCGGTCTTCTTCTACCACTTGGCCTATCGTTGTTTCCTAGCAGATACAGCAGCAATGCGCTCGCCACCATGTCCACTGCTGGCGACGCTGAGCTCGCCATCTGACTGTCGCCCCCGGCCGACCTACATGCGCCAGACCCCCTGCTCCAGAGCAACGGCCTCGTCGAAAGCCAGTTGCCCATGGACCTTCACCTCGCGCGCTTCTCAGCCCACTGATGATGAGACTCGACATGCTTCCCCCGTGCACTTGGTATCAACCTCGTCTCCTTGCACATCGGTCGAAGAGTCCAAGTGGCCGGCTGCGGCGCGCTCGGGCCTACGCGTACCTGCCTCTGTCCATCGACGAGAGAACGCATCTGCTCACGCGCTCGTTTCGACAGAGCGCTCCAGGCCGGCTTCTCATGAACCAGCAATTCAAGAGCCTGTCTGGGAAGCGCCGCAATCCCGCCCGCCTGGAGACACCTCGGCAATTTCGCGCGTAGGTCGTCCTTGCCCCTGCCCCTTTCACGCGCCGGCGCGGTCGCGCTGTCCCCGTTGCGTTCATATGCGTGGTCATCCTTACCTCGCCCACCCCCTCGACATTCTCGTCCGAGGGTGGCCACTCTGCCTAGCGGCAGCGCTTGGAACCCTGATCCGTCGCAAAAAACTGCGGGGGCCGCGCGCAGCGGTGCCCCCAACATCGGGGCGAGGCAGTTGCGATCCACCTCGACCTCCTCCAGGCCGGCGCCGGTGAGATAGCCGCCGAACGCTGGCCAATCAGGCCGCGCATGTCCAGGGGCATTGTTCCTGTCGCAACAGTCCTTTCCGAATGGGCAGGTCTGTCCGGCCAGGTGCCTCCAGCATTGTCGCTTCTCCTTGCTCTTGCCGCCCCCCTTCGACTTATCATTGTCGTTGCCCTGCGCAGGCGCAACGCTCTTCTTGATGTCTCGCGTTGCGGCAGACATCTGCTCCTTGCTACGCTTGCGAGGGGTAGCTTTGCCAGTCTCGTCCACGTGCGCCTCGCACTTATCGCGACCGATCTTCTCCTCCGGCGCGGCCTGCCGGCGCTCGCGAGGGCGCTTCTCGGATGACAAAGGACAGGTGCAACTGCTAAATGCATGCCATAGCCCGTTTTTCCTGGAATTGATGCTGGAGGCGCGGCTCCGCGATCGGCCCTGGCCCTTGCCGCCATCTTCGGCTCGGTCAGCGGGGCGCCCCCCGCTCCTGCCGCGCTCTTTATCCCTGCCCTTGCCGCCGCCTTTCCCCTTATCTTTCTTTTTCTCCCCACTGCCCTCGCCGTCGCCCTACCTCCCCTGGGCAGGCGCAGCCTGTGCTGGAGCGGCAGGGCCACCGCCCCCCGTCGGGCGCAGGCATCGACGCCGCGCTCGAGTGAACGGACTTTCTCTGAAGAAACTGGTTGCGCGGAACCGACTTCTCGAGGCGACCGCCTTTCAAATTGAGATGATGCCCGCCTTTGCCGCGGCACCCTTGCCCCCCCCCCGCCCCCCGCGCCCCCCGCAGGATGGCCGCGGGCATTCAACATTATCCGCTGCGTTGCGCGGTTGATCTTTCCTCGCTCTCTGTGCGTGAAATCACGCACCCTTGATGGCAACCATTCTCGTGTCTTCATCCCAGTACCGCACTCGTCGTTGCAATTATCATAGATCACACGCGTATGCTGCGCGCAAAGACATGGTTGCATTTGGCGGTAGACATGTTCCTGGATCTCGCGGCGGAAAGAGCCGTTCAGTTCATCCATCTCGCTCAGTGTCATTGCCATGGGCTTGCAGATGGGCTGCAGCGGATTTCTGAATGCATTTCTGAGCGGATCAAAGAAAACGAATTGATATGTACATCTATAAATATTGAGCACGCGCGCAATGCACCTCGAAAATTCCAGAACGAACTCCCCTGGGACTCTCCGGGCCCATTCGATCATTTTCCGCGCGAAATCTGCTCTGCGATGTTGGCGCCCTCATAGATGTCCCCACCCACTCACCATAGGAGTGGAACATGTCGCTATCCGCTTCCTTGCCAGCGCCACGGACCTTAATCTCCATGAGGTTCGCGCACGTGCACACCTGGCCGTGGTCCTGGCGCGCGGTTGCAGGCGCGGCAGTGACGCGCAAAATCGCACGACCTTCCATCGCACTCCTGACGGCTTGCGAGGAGGTGTCCAATCTTTCTATTTCACTCGCAAGATGACAAAGCTGAGACGAGGACTGCCTGTCTCTAACTAAATTGTTCATGCTTGCCATGAGATCGGCCGCGATCACCAGGTCGAGTCGGGCCGAAAAACCAGAGCCTTTCAGCGTGCTCGCTTCAACGTTCCTAAGATCGAATGCGTCTACGACCCAACTGACGGGCGCCTCGCAGTTCGGTGAGGCCGACGCTACAGTCCTGACCACATTGCGCTGCCACCCCTCGCAATTTGCAGCGTCGGGGATCGCCTCCAAAACTATTTCCTCAATCCTGCCAGCGCCATTCCAGTGCTGAGCGGTGGCAAGGACAACGCGCATCAACGGGAACGGGGCGCCACCGCCGCCGCCGCCGCCTCCTGGCGGGTCGCCGCCAGGCGGTCCTGCGCCACGCCGGCGACGACGGTCCAGGCCACTGTCCCAAACCCCATTTGGCGTCGGGCAACCGTCGTCTACAAGATAAGAAACCCCCCATCGCCCTCATCATCGTCATCATCATCATCATCATCATCATCATCGTCATCGTCATCTCCGCCGGCGTCGCCTGGGGGGCCCGAGCCTGGATGTTTTGGCACTGGTGCCTTTCTCGGGGGAGTCGCTTCGTCCCCCTTGTTCCTCCGCCGGAAGAGATTCGGCAAACGCTGCGACAAACTCCCTGGCCCTGGCGGCGTGCGCCCCGGGAAAGAAGTTCCAATGCTGGCGCGGACTGGCTCCGGGTTGGGCTTCAAGTCCTTCTGCCTCTGGGCGTCGCGCTCGGCCCTGCTCGATATCTTTCCTAGGTCTGTCGCGCCAAAGCAACGGCCGCTTCGGCTCGTCTCTCACGCATCTCCTGGATCTTTAACCAACGTTCAGCGCGCGTCCTGGCGTGGCCCTCTGTCCGCTGCATAGCCTGTTCGAGCACGTCCCCGAGTCCCTCATATTCGGCGCTCGCGGCCTCTTCAAACTCAAGCAGCCGCTTCGATGATGCGCTCTCCGCCCGGTGGTCGCCGACCCCCGAGGCGCGGCCGCGGGCGGGCGCGGGCTGGGGCAAGCGGTCGCGAGAGGCGGCCCTCGGCAACGACGCAGCGGCATTCTGTTCCTCAAGCGTCTCCCCCCCCCACTTTCGTTTTCCCGGCGTCCTCCCTCAGCTGCGCTGCCTCTCGCGCTCGCGCCCCCGCCGCGGCAGCGCGCGCATCTTGCCGCCCGGCGCAAAGTGTTCGTCGCGCGCGCCCTTATTGCGCGAGGCGCAGTCGCGAGCAGCCACCGCGGAGCATAGGAAACACCACGGGGCCCCCGCAGGGGGGGTGCGATCCACGCGCCCCTGCGAAGCGGGCCCCCAACCGCTGGCGGAGCTGGCGACCGTAGGACTTGCACAGCGGTAACGTCCCCGAAAACGCTGCAGAAGACGCTCCGATCGGGTTCCACTGCATCTGGTGCCCAGTCAGCTTGCGATGCAGCATGTCCCGCACAGCTTCCCGGTTCTTCAACGTCTGGCCAGCCTCCTGCTCCGCCTCGCGAGCACTTGCCGCGCCCCCCCCCTTGCGCGCGCGTCGAATAATTGCATCTCTTCCCCGGCGCTTTGCACTTCGGCCGCGGAACGAGCATGGCACCCCCTTGCGACGGCGCGATCCGCTTCGGCCTGCCTGACGGCAGCGGCCGCCTGCGCGGCTAACCGCGCGTTCCAATCCCCTGCTGCGCGTAACTTCTGGGCCGCTTGCGACGTCGTCGCGCGCCGGGCGTCGCTGGCCCCCGGACGGCGCGCCTCGCATCTTCGGCAACGTGCCTTTCCTGAAGTTGCGCATGGCGCCCTGATGGCGAGCCCTTCATCTCCGCCGTCGCCGCCGAAGCCTGCTCGGCCGCCGCCGCCTGCTGGCGCCCCTCTGGGAACCACGCGGCGCTCGCCATTGCCCCCCCCCGTCTCGGTCTCTCTCCCTGGCACCCATGATTTCAAACCTCTCCATGTCCTCGGCTGCTCGCCATTCGCTCGCGCAAGAACCCGCGCGCCCATGCGCATTTGGGGCGGGGCAAGCGGGGCGTGAGAAGTTCAAAATGCAAAGGCCGCAGGCGCCCGAGCATTCGTAGCAAGCGGGCTTCTTGCGCTGCCCCGACGAACCAGGACATCGTGATTCAGGAAACACGGCGCACCTCGGTCCGTAGTTGGCACACTTGGCATGGGTGCGCATGCTGAAGGCACTCGACCTACCCCACAGGTTGGACAGGTCGGGCGCCTCCGAACGCGGCCTTGGGGCCCTGGGTCTGCCCCTCTCGGTGCACCTCTTTCAGTGGGGGCGGATCCGTGGGTCAGGCGTCTCGGACGTGGAGGTCGACGGTCGATGGGTCGCGCGGGAATGGCGCGGCGGGGGCCCGGGCGCATGGCTCCCGGGCCCCTCCCCCGGAGCGGGCGCAGGGCAGCAATCGGGGGCGCCGTCGGATCTACTTCGCTTGCCGAGCGGCGATGCCACAGAAAGACTAGCCGTCTCACGTCTTTACACGCTAGCTGCCCTGACGGGGCCGCCCGCAGGCCCATCCTCCACGATATCCGCCGAGCCCCGCCCCAATGAATCATCGGATGCAAGCGCGGCTTCGTCGCCGCGCGCGAAGGGCACCTGCGCAGGAGGCCGATGGTCGCCCAACAAGACCAGGGACCCAATGCCACGGGCCTCCCCCCCACCCCCCACCCCGCCACCACCCGCCCCGCCCGCGCGGCTGGCGAGCGCCGCGGTAAGCGATGAGTCTCGGCGACGACGTGCGAGAGAAATTCTCCACCGACGAGTTTGACTCCACGTCGTGCTCAACGCCCGAGAGGTCGATGGTGGCTTCGGGTGGATCAGCGATCGGAACAAGAACGCGCTCACCGCCGTCGAACCCATTATTTTCCTTGTCGCCCTTGACCATCGGAGTATCCGGGCGAGGCTCGTTGTCGTAGGAGATGCCCCGGCTGATCTTGGAGCGGGGGCGTTGGCTCGGTTCTCCGACATCGTCGGCTGGATCTGCCCCGGGAACGTTCGCGCTCAAGCCGTGGCGTGATTCTTCTTTCGATCGCGCACCATCCGCCGGAATGTGGAACGCACTTCCCCTATTTGATGGTGCCATTTTCATCGGTGATAGAACTTTCGGCCGGTAACAAATACGTTGCCAGCTCCCCGTAAGGAGGGGAGCTTTCGTAGCCCACTTGATCGGCAAAACGAGCTCTTGCTAATTATGTCGTTATCCTTCTTGCTCTTCCTGTAACAGTCTCTTGCTCAGGTTCAGGTGGTGAGTAGGAGATGTACCCATTGTAAGAAAAGATGGCGAGAAGTCTGGTTATGCGCCGTGAAGCTGTAACTCTAGTATCGGGAGACTAAAAGAGACAGGCGGCCGGCCGTGGGACTGGCGGGCACTCGCTCTTCTCCTAATCGCATCCAGGACAGCTGCAGGTATGGCCTTGCTAGGGTCGCCGAGGCTACGCAGGGGGGTGACTAAAACAACTCTATGGCTCATGAGAAAGGCGATGGCCTGGCAAAAGTAGAGGAGACACTTTAACTAGTTAGGCAGTTCTTGAATTGTTCCGCGGTCGCCCGCAGCGCATGCAAATAATGTAGCAGCGTTGCCAGAGCACGAGAGACGTCAGGACCAAAGACGTACTTCTATGGAGACGACGGCGGAAAAGGCCATTCTTGGAGACGCCCACTACCGTCGCTGCGACTTGTGTTGGGTGCTAGTCAACGCCACCCTGAGTACTCTGAACGTCAAGCTGCAACACGAGGGCCTCTGACAAATGTTACGCAAACAAGCAATCGTGCAGACATGTGGGTTCCAGCCGGCTCCGCCATTCATCGGGCGCTATCACATACTGGACGGAATCGGAGGCACTCTGAAACGATAGATAACAGCCAAGTGTTTTTAACCAACCATTGCCATGGCGGCGACGACGGCATCGGCGGATTGTTCAAACGAGCTCTCGGCGAACGTGGAGGCTGGCGCAGCGAAATCGAGATCTGTCCCATGCTCAATCACCAGAGCTGGGAGGAGTCCAGAGCGAGAGGCACGCCGAGCTACACCTGAAAGGGCAACCTGTGGGCCTAGACGTTGGAGGACCTCGCCGCGAAGGAGCGCCAGATCCCTAGCGGAAGCGAAGCGGTCCAAGCAGGAGGTCCTAACGCCAGGCGAGCTCGCGAGCGCTAGCCAGCACAACCTGGGGTCGACGCCGACGGGATGGAGTTGCGTGGGGTGCCGCCAGATGGCGGTGTGACGCGGAAGAAGACAGTGGCAAGATGGTGGTTTCGCTCCGAATGTTCCGCCGCCACCGGCCAAACGAACCCTTTCAGTTCGAAGTGCAGGTGAACGCATCGCGCGCACGCGCAGACACGCCAGATGGCATGGAGTAGACATGAAAAGGGCCACGTTTGTTCGACTTGCGGAGGATTGGCCAAACAACATGTCAGTGATCACTTGGCGGAGGAGTGCGGGAGGCCACCGCAGATGCAGACTCGAGCCCACTACGTGGTCAGCGCGCTCCGAAGTAAGACATGAGGATCTTATATCTGGCGGACACGTGCTTCCACGTTTTCAACCACTTCCGTAAGAAGACGATCTGCAAAATCACCATGGAGGAACACACAACAACAGAGACGTAAACGTTCAGAGGTCCGCGCGGAATTGACGGATCGGCTCTGGACCCCCCTGGCAGCGCGCCAGGGATGGGGGCCCAACGCCGATCCAAGAAATCAGCGCGGACCTCCGACAACTTTTTATACTGATTTGTTCACCGATCGTATCAAAACTGCGCGCCATTTCGGCACCAAACACTGCCGAGGCTTTGCTTAAAACAGCTCGCGCAAAGACGTCCAGGAGGAACATGAAGGAAGAGGAGGACAACTGATGGTGCGACATGTGTTGCTAGCACACGCAAAATCGGCGCGACAGGTGCTGCTTGCATATTGCAAACTGAGCCAGGGTGGCCGTCTCAAAGGTGATCAGAAGCCACATGGCGAGTTGTACCGATCATCGCAGAAACGGGTCAACGCCAAACATTCGGGACGGGCCAACATCGGGCCGCAGCTGGGGGCATGGGGGGCGGGTAGGGGAGGAGGGAAGAGAGGGCGAGGAGGAGGAGGACGACGACGAGGAAGGGGAGGAGGGGGAGGAGGAGGAGGAGGAGGAGGAGGAGGAGGGAGGAGGAGGAGGGAGGGGGAGGGGGAGGGGAGGAGGAGGAGGAGGAGGAGGAGGAGGATCGAGAGAGCGTGGCTCGCACATGTGCAGACCAACGAATATGTCAGCCGGCGCTCGCACGAGCGTCCCCACGAGCGCGGCCCCACGAAGGGCGACGAATGAATAATTGCACGAAGTTGCATGGTGAATGGACGGTGGCGGCGGCAGCTGCTGGGGCGGCCAAAACGAGGGAAGAGGAGGCCAGGAGAGGGAAAAGGAGGCCGAGGGGACGGGCAAGCAAGACAAGCCGAGCCCACTATGGTCACGGCGGCGGGCGGGGACGCCCGCCGCCGTGCGCGCGGCGCGGTGCCCGCGAACCAACTCCACCGCCGCCTGGCCTAAAAGTTAGACGGCGGGCGTCGTGACGGAGTCCGCGTGCTGCCAGCGTCAATGCCATCTGTCTCGGCCGCCGTGCGGACCGCCATGCGGGCGAAAATGTTCCGGCCGAAACCCTGCGCAGTGACAGCGTGCGACAACGACAGTTTCATATTAGAGCGCGGGGGGGGAAGGAGGCAGGGCGAGGCAACGCCAAGCGAGTTCCTGCACAACTGGGCACGGGGAGCAATACTCAATGGAGTCTTCGCCGGGACAAGAGCGCCGGTTCTCCCGCGCCCGTATACGGGGGCGCGCAGCAGCGGACAGGCCGATCTGCCAGCGAGCGAACCTACGGCGCCAGAAAAGCCCACATTGCTCCAGGCGCGTCCGCTGGAGGACGTCGAGGCTTGCTTCTGCCATGCCATGCGGCGCCTAGCCGCCTGGGCGGGAACGTCGTCGGTGGTGCCTTTTCTCAGGACGCGCGCTTTGACCTGGGCTGGCGCCCATCCGAAATCCCCAAAGTAGCCGAGGGAATCATCCAAGTGGAAGATGACGGCGTCGTGGAACCATCGGTCCCACGAGCCCCGCCCGTAGAAGAACTCGCTCCGAGTCATGTCCAGCCGGAGTGCCCTCGCCGTTAATCGCACCTGGAGGCCGCCTTCGTTGGGCGCCTCCTACGTTGCCACCCTGAAACGGGCCGCCAGGGGCAGTTGTTCAAGATCAGGGAAACTGATAGAGAAGCCAATGCATCGGGGGCCCCGACAAACCGATGCCGATAATCACCCGCGGGGGCCCGGGGGCAGCTCCGCGATTGCAGCGCGTTCGTGGACAGGCCAGAACTCGGGCGCCGGGCGCGGTGGAGCCACGGGCCCAAGCACCGAGAACAGGCGGGCCCGGGCCGCCAACGACGCGAGCTGGAATCTGCAACCCACCTTGCCCCAAAGCTCGGCCCTCTCCATTCCCGAGCGGCGTGCGCCGCGAGCGCCCCCCGCTGCCGGGGCCGAGGGTGGCGCCGAGAAGCTCGGCATCATACTCGATCTTCATGGCCCCCCAGCGCGGCGCCAGCGCCGCGATCTGGCCCCGCGGCGCGGCCGCGTCGGTCTGCCGCGGCGGCGGCGCCGCCGTCGTGCCTGCGCGCCGCCCCATGCCCGAAATGGGGCGCGCCACTGGGAAAGACCGCCAGCGTCGGGATCTCGCGCTGAAGCCCCCGCGAAACCGAGGCAAGGTCGTCGGCGGACGCCCTCGGGGCGGCGCCGGTGACAAGGCGTCGCAAACGACGCAGTGGGAGATCTTCTGCACTGCGAACAACAGGGGCGAGAGCGGACAGCTCCTGCGAACCCCCGCCGTCGATGCGACGCCCTCGCACCGATGGCTTCCGACGCAAATGCGGCGGAAGCTGCCCTGGCGCAGCGCCGCGATGAGACCGCAACGTCGCATAAGATGCAAGCTCCGCTTTCTCGGGCAAGGGCCGTCGCGCGAATCTGAACGTCGATGTCGATCGCGTCGGCTAAGAGCAAGCGGCCCCCCACACATGCGCGCTGAATCCCGGGCGCCCCATCCTTGAATATGGATTCGAGGCGATGGCGAGCAGCGCTGGCGAGAATCCCGCTATCAAGGTTGACCGCCTTGATTGGTCGAACCTCGTCGGCGTCGCGGCGGCGGCCGACCTCGCCGTCGAACCCCGACTCCTTTTCGGAGGGGGGGGCAGAGAGCCATCGGCGTCGGGCAATGGAGTTGTCGCAGTTCCTCCACGTCGGGGCCGGCGAGGCGGCGGAAAGCTCCGCGGGGCGCGTCGACGCCCAACTCGTCCGATGCGCAATATGCCGCCGACGGAGTGCCGCCGGGCCCCCAGGCCGACGAACCAAATCATCGAATGGCCTTCTGGACGCCCTCGCGGCGGAGTCGCCGCCGCGGCGAGTCTGCAGGAGGCAGCGGCGCGAGCGCCCCATTGGACAGGTCGCCCTGAAACCGCTTCGCCGCAGCGCCTGGTCGGTCGAACTCACGGCTGGAAGCCTGCCTCCAGCGCGCCCGCGGCCATCTCGTCGGGGCGCGAGCGTGGGGCCCTCGATGGTTCTTCTGGCGGGCGCGACGCGCGCCTCGAGAACGCGCGAACTCCGCGATCGCGCGCTCGCGATCAAGATCGACCGCGCGCCCCCTGACCGGGGCGAGCCGCCTTCCCATCGCCGGAAACGGATCGCACGGGTTGGGCGCCAGGGCGCGGCGGGCGCCGTTCGACAGCCGCCGAGATCGCGCGCGCGGAGCGGGACCCCGCTGCTCTGATGAACGCCATGTCACGGCCGAGCTCGTCGCCAGGTTCAACTGTCAGGCCGCTAGCGCAGATCGCCTCGAAGGCGATGGGCGCATCGCACATGGCCCGACGCAGGGCGGCTCGAGACCAGCCTGGGCGCGGAACCAGCTCCGACGAAATGCGCCTGGGGGTCGATGGCCTTAGCGGCGGCGTCTGGCGCAGAAGGACAGCGGCAGCGCGGTTGGACAGCTGGAAGTTCTGTCGCCCACGCCGATCGCGACCCGTCGATGGGGCAGGTCCGCGGCCTCCGCGCCAGCGCGGGCGCGGCCAAGGCGCGAGCGAGCCTGGGCGGAACTTTGCGTCAAGCACGGCTGGTGCACTTCGGCGAGGCCCAGCAAGAGGCGCGCCCGGCGAGCCGCCCCCCTCGCGGCCCCGACGCCCCGCGGCAGCCCCGGCGGTCTCGAAGATTCTGCCCGGCTCTGCGACGACCCGGCGGATGTCTCCAGTGACGAGGATGAAGGGCGATCCAATCCCAGATCGCGAACAGTGGCCACTTCCCACTCGGCGTCGCAGACGCCCAACCCCCGATGGGGGGCCGCCCGCGCAGCCGACGGCGGGGGGCCACCGAGCACGGGAATCACCCCGCGGTAAAGGGGGGGTACCATCCCAGGCCACGAGCTCCTGCCTAACCTGAGATCAGAGCGGCACCTTGCGGAGATAGCACTTCTGGACACAGTGGAAGCAGGTCTCGAAGATGCTGATGCCCTCGCGGCGAGCGAGCGCCGCGAAGATGATGCGCCCCAGCGCCCGCTCGACGTCGCAGCCGCTCGACGTCGCGGCCGCTGGCCCGGCCGCGCCGCAACGGCCCGCGCGCCGCCGGCAGCGCGCGTCGCAGCCGCGCAGCGAACGCGGAGCGGCGGCCTGCCGAGGCGATGGGCCACCCCAGTATCGCGCACTCGCCCTCGTTGTCACGGAGGCGCGCCTCGTGGGTCACGATGAGCCCTCGCCGCCTCAGCTCTGCCATGACGCGGGCCGCAACGCTGCGCGCCGCGTCCGCGTCGTAGCCGACGCGGGCGAAGTAGTCGACGCACTCCAGGTGGTTGGCAGGGCCCCGCGGCGGCGCCAGGCGACCGTCGCGGGGCAGCGCGCCCCGTCACGGACTGGCACCGCCGCGTGGCCCAGGACCAGCCCATGGGCACCGCCCTCAGGCGCGGGCAGAGCCTGGTGGAGGCCCGCGCGCCGGCACCTCCAGGGCGCGAGGTGCCGAGGGCGCTCGCGCGGACGGGCCCGAGGGCGAAGAGCGAGCGCAGCTGCTCCGACGCTCCAGGTGGTAGCAGGCGCCCTTCACGGTGAGCTGAGCGTCACCGTCGGCCATCTCCAGCGTGCTGAAGGCGTCGCCCGTGGCCCGGACAGCCTTCTGCCCCGCCGCGCGGGCGCTCGCTGCGACTTCCCCCTCAGCGTTCGCATTAAGCTGTCGCGTCGCTTCCCGATCGCGTTGCGTTTCGGCCTGCCTGGCGGCAACGGCAGCCTCCGCGGCTAACCGCGCGCGCCGATCCTCCGCTGCTCGCAGCTCCTGGGCCGCATGCCACACAGTCGCGCGCCGAGCTTCGCCGGCCCCCAGGACAGCGCGCCTCGCATCTTGGACAAGGTGATTTTCTGAAGTTGCGCATGGCGCTCGGAGGCAACTGCTATATCCAACCTGTTGGCGAGCCCTCTCGACTCCGCCGTCGCTGCGGAAACCTGCTCGGCCGCCGCCGCCTGCTGGCGCTCCTCCAGGAACCGCGCGGCAAGCGCCGTTTTCCCCGGGTCTCGCTCCGACTGAAGGGTAGCGACCGCGTGTTGTTGCAACTCCGACTATCGCGCATCCCTGCTGGGTCTCTCCCCCTGACCTCCATGATCTCAAACCTTTTCCCTTCCTCAGCTTCTCGCCTGTCGCTCGCGCGCAAGCCCGCGAACGCGCGCGCGTTTGGGGCGGCGCGCGCCGGACATGATAATGGCCAATTGCAGAGAGGCCGCAGACATTCGAGCATTCGCAACAGACTGGCTTCTTGCGCTGCCCCGACGAACCAGGGCATCGCGATTCAGGAACCATGGCGCATCTCGGTCCGTGGCTGGCACACTTGGCATTGATGCGCACGCTGAGTGCACTCGACCTACCTGATAGGTTGGACAGGCCGGACACCTCCGATCGCGGACTTGGGGCCTTGGGTCTGCCCCTCTCGGCGCCCCTCATGCGAGGAGAGCGGGCCCGTGGGTCGGGCGTCTCAGACGCCGAAGTTGATGGCCCGCAACTCGGCTGAGAAGGGCGCGGCGGGCGCCCCGGTGCGCAGCCCCTGGGCTCGCCCCCAGGAGCGGGCGCAGGGCCGCGCTCGGGGGCGCCGTCAGATCCGCTCCGCTCACCGAGCGGCGATGCAACAGAAAAGACTAACCAGCTCACGTCTTCGCTTACTCGCTGTCCTGGCGGGGCTGCTCACGGATGCATCATCAATGATACCCTCCAAGGTCCGTTCCACAATCATCAAATGGAATCGCGGTCTCATCGCCGCATGCGAGGGGCACCTGCGCAAGAGGCCGGAAGTCGCCCAACGGGGCCGGGGATCCGCGGCCATAGGCCTCGCCCCCTCGTTCACGTGGCTGGTGCGCTTCACGGTGGACGATGGGTCTCGGCGTCGATCTGCGAGAGAAAATCTCCTCCGACGAGATCGACTCCGCATCGCACTCGCCGCCCGAGTGCTCGATAGGGGCCTCGGGTTGATCATCGATCGGAACAGGACCCCGTTCACCCCCCTCGCGCTAGTTGAGCTCCTTGCCGCCCTTTACCTTCGGAGTGGCCAGGCGAGGATCGTCATCGAAGGAGATGTTCCAGCTGATATTGAACTGAAGACGTCAACTCGGTTTTCCGACATTGTCGGCTGAATCTGCTCCAAGAACATTCGCACTCGAGCCGTGGCGTGATTCTTCTTTTGGTCGTGCATCACCCATAGAAGGTTCAAACATAGCTTCCATATCTGACAGTGCCGTGACACTTTCATCGATGATAGAACTTTCGGCTGGCAACCAATATGTTGCCAATTCTCCGTAAGGACGGGAGCTTCCGTAACCCAACTGATCGGCAACATGTGTTATTCTTAATCATGCTGATTTTCTTCATGCTCATCCTGTAGCAGTCTTCTGTTCAATATCAAATGGTGATTTGAAGAACGTATTTCTTGTTGCCATGGCGAGAAATGTGTTTAGGGGCCGTTGGGCTGCAACTAGCAGAGACGGACGAAACCCGGCCAGCCGAGGAGGACGTCCGAGGGCCAGGCGCGCGCGCGCGACGGGGCGGGGCGCTCTTTTGCTGTCGCAGCCAACACAACTGCAGGTATGCCATGTAGCTGCCACTGTTGCTGAGGCGCGCAAGGGGGTGACTGAAACAGCTCCCTTCCTGACCCGAACTGCTCCTTGTCCAAGCGTCTGTGCGCCGTTGCCCCCCCTCCGAGAGGTGGGTGCGCGCCCCCACTTTTGAACTGGCGTCGGGGTGCGGCGCCCTTTTTTTGCTCGAGACAGCCTTCCCACCACACTCCATGAGCAAAGCGGGCGCTCGTGGTTAAACCACGCGAGAATAAATGAAACACACATATCGGCTGGCTCAAAACAGGGCCTCGCCGCTGAGGAGGCCCCCCCCAGTCAGACACGAGATCCCGAAGAATCCAGGCCTGAGAAATGCGGCCCTGGGGTCCGCGGGGCCAGGGTAGCTGTCCTTTGAGCAGCATTTTGACTTGTCTCGGCTTTGGGTTGGTACATCCGCCCACCAGGTCTTTTGCTTGGCGGCCCGTGGCGTAAGATCCACAGCGACGGCAGAAGACACAACCTAGGCCAGACTGAAACACACGCGCAATCCTGAGATCGTGAGCGGGCGAGGGAGGGACAGGAGGGGCAATGAGGGCACGGATGGTGGTGGGGATAGGCCCGCATTCGGACAGGTCCGCACGACGGCCATTCTTGAAATACCGAAAACATTTAACACATTGCCACCTGCAGTTCACCCACCGCACATCGTTGGCTAACAGGCAGCCTTTGACTGGTCGAGAGACTTGGACTCTACTCAAATCACCGAAAAGATCACGAGCCTTGGGCCACGCTTGAAGCACAATTATCATGGCACAAGCCACCGCAAAGAAACCTTCGCGCGCTTCCGTGACCTTGGCACCGTCTACGGCCGAGGAAAAAGCCCCCGCACCCTCTTTGGCAACAACATCCGCCCAGGTGTCCCCTCGGGTTTCCTAGGCGGCTTGATTCGTATCGGCCTCACTCAGATGGGCTTTCACTTTATGGGTCGACCAGCTTTTTGCCCCCGCTATCTTTATGCGCCGCCAGTGGCCCGCCTGGGCCGTCTTCTTCTGGGCCCCACGGGTCACGTCCTGGGCTCCCCAAACCACCGCAGCGCAATCCAAGTAAAAATGCTGGTCCTCTGAGCTGGCCTCAATATGCTCTACCATATTCATCAGGGCATGGTGTTCTGTGAGGACGGCGGTCTGCGGCAGGCTGCTGGGGATACTCCCTCGCATTCCTCTAACCAGATTGCCCTCCTCATCCGTCTCGATGGCAGACCAGCCTCCTCTGGCGAGCAACTCACACTTGGGCTCCACCACCGACCCATCTCCGAAGACGATGGCCCCACTCTGAAACATGAACGGGTCGGTCGGCCTGTCAGCGTTGAAATCGCGCACCTGGTCCTCGGTCGACCCTGGCACTTCTAACTCTGGTGTCGGTAACCATAGTGAGGAATAGAGAATGTCCTCTTCGCCTGCCCTCACAGCGGCCTCAACAATCGTAGGGTCGAGGCCCGCTCTCAGAGGTTCGCCGTGGGGGCAGCTCCACGCTCGGTGCCACGTCGCGCCCGAGGCAGGGCAGAACCTGCACTTGGGCGAGATGGCAAACCCCCCTCGGTGCAGCGAAGAGGCCGTCGTATATGCTCTACAAAAAAGCTTCCTGGCGATGTCTTTTCCCTGGGCGTTCAGTTCCTTCGATTTCAGCAACAACTGGATAGGCTCGGTCCAGAGGCCCCTCAACTTGATGTCCTGGGCCCTGGGGTGGTTTTCCCGATCCAGTAAACGCAACATCGTATCGTCCAGGAGCTTCTTCTTCAAATCCTGAATGAAAATCTTCTGCACTAGCGAAGGGGGGGAGCCGGTGAACCGAACCTGTGCGCCATCCCGCGATGTAGAGGAAGCTGGCCCTGTATACGTCCACCCCGCTCCGACTCCCCGCAAGAGCGCGTCAAGGATGGGATGTGTTCCTCTACGCCTCCATCCCTGTGATACAGGCATGGCCGCCAGCCTCTGCAGGCAGCCGCGGCAGGCCTTCGACAGCTGGCCTGCCGACAGGCCATCGGCCGCTCGAATGTCATCATCTCCCGCCGCCCACCATTCCCGTGCATACCGCACCGCCGTGTCGTCAGCGTGCAGGATGGGGTCCTTGGAGGGGGAGGTGGCCCAGATCAGGTCTATGGAGGCCCCAGGGCTCCAGATGCCTAGCGCCCTTGCCCCCAATGCCCGCAACCTGTGCACATCCATGGCCGACAAGGCAACGACGTCACTGCCGCGCGTGATGCTCGGCTTCAGGCCCATGAAAAACAACTTGGCTTTGGCTCCAGCGTTACCTCGCATCCTCTTGATTTTTGGCATCCTCCTGAGGGCCTTGGCCCATCGGGCCCTACGTTTCACCAATCGGCCAGGGGCCCCAGGCGGCAGAGTCCTGGTAGTGCGCTTCTTCCCGAGGGCGCCCACCGAGAAGTCCACCCCCAATTTCACAACTTCCCCCGCCAGAGTGAAACCGTACATGCCCAGGGCTTGTGGAGCCAACTCCATAACCTCCTGATTGTTGGTCGTGAAGCACCCTTTCTTCAAAGCGATAGGTAGCCCCAGCCTGTACGAGCACGCCTCAATCAACTGGCTCGCAATACTGCCTAAACGGTTGAGGCACTCCACTGGCACCACATGGTGCGAATCAAACTCCAGACCATCAACATGAATAGTGAAACTCGTCCCCTCCACCTCCTTGATCCCTTCCACAGTCGGAACCATGTGCCCCTTGATCTCAAATGTGGCGGTGCTAGACCCCGCGACGATCCCCCTGGCGGGGTGCAGCAGAGGTGGGCATACTCTCTCCATGGTGAGGACACGCGGCCACGTGTAGCTGTCGATGGCAAGCCGTAGACAGTGTAAAGGATAAGACGTCCCACTACACTCATTCCACAGCTGCTCGTGGCCGACGTGCTCGTAGCACTGCTTCAAATCGCATAGCAGAGTGCTGGCCGCTTCACCTGTGTCATCGGCAAGAGCGGACCTAACAGCTTGGCGCCAAACTTCGTCGGTGGTGGACCTGCCAGGCCCCATGTTGAAAGCCTTCAGGTGTCTCACGGAGCCCTCCCAGGTTTTACAGTCCCGATTCAGCACCTTGGACACCATCCTGGAATAGCTCTGGAAAAACCAATCGGTCTCCTCCCCGACACAGGCTTCTCGAACAATTGGGCCAGAAGGACGCGGAGCTGGGTGGGCCCTTTTCCCAGTGCCACCTGCACAGACATGAGGCGAGACATAACCTGGAGCGCGGCAGGGCACAGCAGGCTGAAGTGTCTCGGGTGGATCCCGTCCGTGGCGATGGTGTGCTTCTTAAACCCACTTGATATTCTCCTGAGGTCCTCACCATCAGGGGCACACGGTATCAGGGTGTCTGGCGGCAGTTGCGGGATCCATCTGGTAGACGGTTCTGTGGTTGCCCTCCAGGCTGAGCTCCACAGATCTTGTTGAGCCTGAAAACGAGCACTGAATGCACATGGATCTTGCCCATCTTCGGTCTTTAGAACGTCTTCCCTGAAATTTGACGGCGGTTTGGTATAAGCATGAGCCCATCGGGCCCCACCCTCCACAGCTTCCGAACACCAGGTCTTCCAGGATTCGTTCTTCTGGGTCTTCTCCTTTTTGAACGCGAGGTCCTCCAAGGTTTTTGCCAGAGCGGCCCAGGCTTCCAGCTCCTCCAAGGCTGTGTCCCAGGGGCGCCACCTGAGCCTGCAGAGGCCAAGACCGAAGTACTTCAAAATGGGCTTCCAGAAAGCTTCCCCTTCAGGCCAGTGCCGACGGAAGGGGAGGCGTAGCCCTCGTGCTGCATCACGTGCAAGCCTGCCAAAATACTGCGAGCTGTCGGGGGTCACGCCTTTCCTGAGCAGACTCCGAAATTCCTGAAGTCGACGAGCAACCCACCCCATTGCCCTCGAAGCGGATTTGTACGGACTGCTGCGGGTAACGAGTAATTTGGCGAGCGAGACCTGGACGAAACGATAAGGCGTGCCCCCCTGCTGGCGCCGATCGGTGCCATCACATTGAAATATGGCCTCTAGTTCCGTCCACACCCTACCGACCCAAGTAGTGAACACCTTGTCCTGGAGCTCCTGAAACTCAGCAGCTCGTTCAGCGGGGACATGATGTAGCTGTCCAGGTTCCTCCTGAAGGTCCTCCAAGGGCCCTGATAGGGCATCCAAGAGGTCCTCATACTCGGGAGGGGCGGGGTTGGGGCCCACAGGTTGGGAGACCCCGATCTTTTATATTTACACAGCTTCAAAACTTTGAGACCCTGGGTGTCCTCGACGATGTCTAGGTAGACTGGTCGGTGTGGTGGGACGTGGGCTCTGAGATCAACTTTGCAATCACGAACTCCATACGTGAGCACTCGACTGCAAATGAAGAAATCTATCATGGAAGTGTGGTCGCCCTGCACGAGCGTCGGCGCATCTGGTCTGCAAATTGCTCCTCCGAGTCTGCCTGGTGCCAGTGCATGCTCTAGTACATCAGGGCTAACGTTGAAATCACCCCCCGCAACAAACGGCGTACCGTCTCCAGGATGTGTTGTCCCAAGGTCATATTTAGCCAGATATTCGCTGGTCCCAGACCCGTTCCAGAGACCCAGTAGTTCGAATATAGGCTGATAAGTCCGTGTGCCTTGGTTCTAAAATACACATGCAGAAGCCTGCCTTGGGGATAAAATGCCAAGAGTGCGGGGGTCTACCCAAAGGTCTAGATGCTTGCGAGCAATGATGCCTACACCCCCGCTCGGGAAACCAGCGGGCCCACGCAGGCAGGGTGCCCAGAACGAAGCCCAGCCCCTCCTACTGAGCTTCTGTCTGGCCTCTAAAGTACCCACTAAATAAGCTTATGCTCCTGAACAAACACAATAGACGCATTGCAGGATGCCAGGAAATCGGATATTGTGGTCCAGCAGGACCCGTTGACGGTGCAAAATTTCAAAGAGCCGCACCTGTCTTCCCCCTTCTGTTGGTTGAGGCAGCTGAGAGGGGGGGGGGGCGAGGCGATCTGGTCACCCACGAGAGCGGCTACGCCCTCGGCCTCGCCCCCCCTCAACATTCTCTTCCCCACCGTTCATGGGGGCAGTGGCGGCTGCGGTGGCTGGCGCCTTCCCCTGGTTCCCTCCGGGTGCTGTCGCGCTCTGCCCTGCAGGCCGGGCTGCTGTCACCGCGGTGGGGGCTCCGCCTCCGTCTGATTTGGCTGGTGCGGGTCCGCCTCCGCCTGCTGTCCCGTCGGGCGCGGCGGTGGCTGTGGCACCTGGCTGCGGCTGCTGGCCCTCGGTGGGGGCCTGCGCTGCCGCTGGCACCTGCTGCCCGTGCACCTTCAGAGCCGCGGCGAAGTCTGTGAACGTGCGGACGAGATTGGGGTCCCCTGCAGCCGCCGAGCCGAGCGCCGCCAAGGCCGCCTGGAGCCCGTTGAAGGCACCCCGAGCGAAGAGCACTCCAGGGCGGAGACACAACGAACGTAGGAGGACACGCCCTCGTCGCCCTGGCGTACGGTCAGGGATTTTGAGATAGCGTTCGCCACGGCGGCACTAGCGACACGCTAAGCACTGCGAGTGGATAGCGTGTCGCTCCGCTCCGCGGGGCGGGAGGCTCGGAAAGGCTGGGGCCGTGGACGCCTCGGGACTGGGAAATAGATGCCGTGTCCGCCGTAGCGTGGTGGATCAGAACCACCGGAACGACACGCAGCTGTCAAAACGTTCCCGACCGTAGGAAGACTCGCCCTCCCAAAGCTGCCGTCGCTCACGCATAACCCTCGGTGCCAGCTCCACCTCGCCTCACCGATGGGGGCTCCGCAGCCGAGCCGATCTGCGCCCCCTCCCCTCCCCACCCTCCGCTCGTCTCCCTCTCTGGTCATCGGCCCAGAGGAAGCCCTGGGAACACTCCTCCTCCTCCTCCTCCTCCTCCTCCTCCTCCTCCTCCTCCTCCTCGTCCTCCTCCTCCTCGTCCTTCTCCTCCTCTTCCTCCTCCTCCTCCTCCTCCTCCTCCTGCTCCTCTTCCTTCTCCTCGCCCTCCTCGTCGTCCCCATCCTCCTCCTCCTCCTCCTCCTCCTCCTCCTCCTTCTCCTCCTCGTCCTCCTCCTCCTCTTTCTCATCCTCGTCTTCCTCGGCCTCCTCCTCGTCCTCGCACCCCCCGTCGCCCTTGTCCTCGTCCTCGTCCTCCCCTCGGTGATCCTCATGGCTTGTGTTAGCGCCAACGTGTGCTTGTCCATCGAAGCCCTTCAACACGATGCCGGCGGTGCAATGATGCCTGACACGTCCTGCGCTCTCTGCAGAACTGCACGGGGTAACACACACACATACATTGGACCACAGCGCGACAAGATCACAGGGACGCACCGTAAGGATGCATGGGCCTTGGACGCCCAAGTGGAAGCCTTTTGAGCAGAAGTAGCCAGCAGGACGGGCCGAATATGCAAGGCTGCGCACTTGGAATGCTACTCGTCCTTCTGGTCCTGTTTGGCTGTAACACGCCTCCTGAGGATTATCGATGCTCCCCCTGTGAAGAGGAGGGACGAGGGGGGATCCCGCTCAGGGGTCAGAGGGGAGAGACATCGAGCTCGACTCGGAAACGCATCGCCGATCAATCGCCGATCGAAGCCGCATGCTGCTGGGCGCGGTGGGCCAGCCCCGAAGTATCGGCGATGAGCAGGCGATTGGGGGTCGATCCATCCCCTCCTGAGCCTATCCCCCCCCAACGTTGCCCTATGGTTTTTGGCCCAGGGTGAGCGTTTTCTTATTCTGAGTTTCGAGATTGGACGGAAGGGGGGAGTGGGGGGGCTGGATCCGGACATTAATGGACTGTTTGCAACAGTGCGTCCTATGGGGGAGACTCCACTTGTTTGAAACAGACGCCAAAAAACAGCCAAGATCTACTTCATAGGGGGAAGGGGTGCGAGGGCCCGCACCGATCGGCAAAACATTGAATACGAAAACGATCAGCAAGCTAGGCTCTCTGGCGCCCGTTTGAAACGACCCCGGAACGCCTTCGACGAGGCGCAGCTGCTGGATAGCATCCCGAGGACAGGAAATCGCTGAGAACCAAGGAAAAGCCCAGAAAACTGTCGAGCATTCCCCGAGCCTGTTCCCTGACGTGGCCTCCTGGGACCGCGCCAGTGCTTCCGAGAGCTCCCTGGGGCCCGCGTCGCTGGCCGCGCGCCGGCCGCGCGTCGGCCCGCCGCCCGCCCCAAAGGATGTCCTTCGTCGCCCGCCGCCGCGCCGCAGCCGGGCGGCGCGCCCGCGTGCGCCACTCTCGACGCACCCCGCTGCATCGTCCGCTGCGCCGAGCGCGCGGGCGGGACGGCGGCAAGCGGCCGCCGCGGGGGCCTTGCGCGGCGCTGGCCTCGGGCCCCTCCGGCTCTTGCGGTGCACCACGCTGCACCCTCTGCACGTTGCTGCGCCCGCCTGGGCGGCCAAGGAAGGGCCAGCAGTGGGTCAATCTCGGTGGTGGGCCTCTCGTGGGGCCATTCGTGTCGCCATCGCTCGGACGTCCATTCCCAGTGTATTATTCGACCTCGTGAGCTTATTCATCGCACGATGATCCAAGATGCTCCTCGACGGCCCTCGCCAAGAGATCACGCACACGTCCGAGCGATGCCAAGTCGTCGGGGCATCCGTGGGCCACCAGACGTGGCGGAGACATCGCGGGCCGCCCTCTGCAGTTGTGAAGGGAATCCCCGCGAGATCCCCAGGACCATTTCCCAAGGCCCATCAGGGCCGATTTCTCGGGCCGTGCCCAGCCGCGGCGGCGAGGCCTCACCCCTCACCCCCCTCCGAAACCAAACGCAAAAACAATAGAAAAACGAGGGGGAGGAGGCTAACCAGCACGACTCGGCGTCCCAAGTTGCCAGCTGGGCACTTACAGCATCTGACAAAGTGCCGTCGAATGGACGCATGCTGCACGCGCACTGGCGCAAATCGTGCCACACATGTTCTGCAAGAGGAGGCGAGGCGAGGCGCTGGTCAGTCTTTGGCGCGGGTCGTGGGTGTTCGGGGCCCATTGGAGTGAGAGCCGCGTCCATCTGTCGTAGTCGTGGGCTGCGACGCGCGATGCCCGCCGCCACTTCCGTGTGAAGTATATCGTAGGCCAGTCCTCTACGCCTGCGCGCCGAACATGCTCTAGGGCTGCGTGGGTCGATATTATAATGAATTCATCCTATGGATCCAAGCCGTCGTCGTTTTCTCAGTCGTCGGCTCTGTCGTGGTGGATGGGGGAGTCTGCTGCGTCGGCGCTGGTCGCTTCGTTGGTGTCAGTGTCGCGAATGTGGTTTTGTATATTGCGACGCCTTCTGCAAGAGGAGAAACAGGAGGAGGAAAAGGAGGAGAAGGAGGAGGAACGAACGTGGCCTCTGGGGGGCTGTTCATCGGTCTAGCCGCGGACGGCGCCAGATGCGCCGTCCGCGGCTAGCCATCGTGTCCGCACATTTCGCGTAGTTTTGCAATCCCTCCTCTGCCCCGTGCTGCTGTTGCTCTCCTGGGTCGTCCACCATGCTGGCTTCCAGCTGGGCTGGGCGCGAGTGAACAGACTTCTACACCACCCCTGACGTTGGTGTACTGCTGTGCACCGAGACCGTCGAGGCACGGTTCCTGACAGACCTAGTGACCTCGACCAACCAGTCGAAGTAAATTCAGTGGATACGCGGTGAATGCTTCAAGGCGCTCGTCCTACCCTGAAGGAGGACATTGGTCACTGCCTTGTTTGGCGATCATCAACTTTTTTCCTGCAAACAACAACTATGACATGATGACAGCCCGTCTGCGTCGAGAACCCGGTGCGCTGGCGGAGTGCACGAGGCAAACCCGGAGTCCCACGAGGGCCAACCTGAAATAGGCGAGCCAACGCGCGAAACCTTGGCCTGCGCAGTGAAAGCAGAACGACGACCGCCTCCGACGCGTGCAGGACTGTCCCGTCAGCGTGGCCGAGACTCAAGCCCTAAATGCTGCCCACGAGTGTCGAGTGAGGTTCAAACGCTTCCCCTGAGTTGTGCGGCGAGGCGGCGATATTGCAAAGCTCCGTGAACCACCGCGTAAGCATGCGCGGCGCTGACGGCTCGAGAGGGGAGGGGGGGAGAAAGAGGGCAGGGAAGAGGAGGAGAAAGCGGTCAATGTTTGTCCTATGCCTGCCAGCAAGGGCGCCGATAGTCTCGGTGACCTCTGCCGGTATATGCAGTGTCTGCTCCCAGAGAACTGTCAGTTTGGTTTTGCCAGCAATGGCTTCCACCTGCGCGCCTACCTTCGAATTAGGGATGCTGGATAATAATCCTGCTGGGGGGAACAATGTGTCGCAGACGTCATCCCAGAAACGCAGCATTGGCAGGGACTCTACCCTCAGGCAGGTGTCCAAAGCAACTATCTCGCTCTTCGTAGAGTGCGAGACCACCGTTTGTTTCTTACAGATGCAGTTGGTCGAACAAGAAATCCCCAGCCCATTGAGGGCATCATGACCGCCCGTCTTGGACAGGCTGGTCGATTGCAGTCAGCAAACGGCACACCTGTGACTGCCATGCCTTAAGATCTGCAGGATCGCCCACACAAAGCCCACCACACTGCAATCTCTATGCTGGTGCGGGTAAGATTGACTATTCAATCGCCGGTTGCATACAGTACTCTGTTCCATGTGGTCACTTGCCTAGCCAGCATGCGCACCGAGTGGAGGATGTCAAATCGACAACATCTCACGAGATATGACTTATTCATCAATCGCAACGGACATTTCTAATGTTCCTGCTGTGTATCCGGCTCTAAAATTGCAGCCTCACTCGGAGAACTTCTCATCCGCGAAGTCAAAGAGGCGACCCATATGGACACGTGTGCCCACAGTTCGTGCTTCACGCACAACATCGTCGCACTCGCGAGATAACCGAAGACACATACAAAATTATCCGGGCGCAAGACCCACCCATATGCAGTGATGAGTGACGCAGTTGTGAGAGTCGTCTTCGGTGGCGCTTCTGCTGTGGCCACGAAACGTGTGAGGGGTGTGCCGACATGGGGTGGGGGGGAAGCATGTGGACCTTGCCACTGGGGCCTTCGGTGGAGCTCCCTACCACAAAACGTGTGAGGGGTGTGCGAAATGGGGCGGGGGGATGCATGTGGACCCTGCCAGTGGGGCCTTCCCACGGGTCCACGAAGCGTGTGAGGGACGTACCGGAATGGTGCGGTGGGGACGCATGTGGACCCTGCCACTGGGATCTTCGGTGGAGCTCCTCATGGGAACACGAAACGTGTGAGGGGTGTGCCGACATGGGGCGGGGGGGAAGCATTTGAACCCTGTAACTGGGGCCTTCGGCCTTCGGTGGAGCTCCCTCTGGGGCCACGAAACGTGTGAGGGGTGTGCCGACATGGGGCGGACGCATGAGGACCCTGCCACTGGGGCCTTCGGTGGAGCTCCCTACAGGGGCATGAAACGTGTTATGGGTGTGCCATGATGACGACGACGATGATGCTGATGATGATAACGACGATGATGATGCTGATGCTGATGCTGATGCTGATGATGATGATGATGATGATGACGATTATCATGATGATGCTGATGATGATGAGGGTGAGGGTGATGGTGATGATGGTGATGGTGATGATGATGATGCTGATGTAAGAGGGCGAGGAAGAGGAGTGAGAAATGCGAGAACAGTCTCTTCAAAACGGGGACCCAACACTACAGGATGGTTGGGAAACATTCTCGAACTCCCCCACCTGAGCCGACCCCCCCCCCCCTAACGTTGCCCATGATACTCTTTCGCCTCCGCCGAAACCTCTGCGTGCCGCCAGCGCCGGCACCCGCGGCGCCCGCCGGCCGGCTCACAGGAAGGCGCGGGCCGCGCGGCCCGCGGCACGCAGCCTGGGCGGCGCGGGGGGTGGGGGGCCAGCGCTGACGGGAGGGGCCCTCCTCCCGCCCCGGCCTCTCCTGCTCCCCCCCGCTACGGAGGCGGGGCACCGGTGAGGGGAAAGCAAGGATGATAATGGAATGAGGATGAGGCTGGGGAGGAGGATGAGGAGGAAGAGGAAGAGGAGGACAAGGAGGGGAGCGGGACGCGACCTGAAGCATGCATCGCCGAGGCTGGAACACTAAAGTTGGCCATGGCGGGTCTGTAATTTCTGCCGTCGGTTCTCCTGCGCGTAGCAGGCTGGCCAGGGCAGAAGGCATGACCCACTCCACCAGGCATAGGCACCCGAGGCACCTGGTCAAGAGCAAGCTTCGATTTACTCGAAGGCATGCTCTGGGCCGCAAAGACATCCGAGAGAGGAAAGGCATTTTCTTCGTCTTCGGACGAGGCACAAACAGTCTGCTGAGCAGCCCGACTCAAGTTCCCACCGACATCTGACGCGTTCGTTACAACGTCTGCCCATGCCACCCTCGGTCTGATCGACCTGCTCTGGCAAAAAATCGTGGTACCATGGACGTACGAAATTGGGAGTGCATCTGGCCATCACGTTCCAAGCCCCGCTGGGGCCTTCTCCTCGGCGCAGCGCTGCCGTTGCTCCGTATCCCCCACCCAGGTCCAGGATCCAACGGCGAAACCAAAGGGACTGACAGGTCCTTGGGAAAATCAGCGTGGTGGTCGCCCTCGGTGCCTGACGAAGCCAAACGCATGGGGCGACTGCCCCTCCCATCGTTCACCGAGGCCTGAAACTCACAAGCGGGGGGGCGCCCGGGAACGTCGGGAACACGGACGGCACCATGATCCCCAGGGAAGTGATGACGAGCTCCACGCGACATACGACTCAGACGCTCACGGCTCCCTTCGGTGATGGCTCCCTTCTTGCACTAGCAGTAACGCCACAGGCGTCGACTAGGAAACTGTGAAAACACATCTCTCTGCTCATTGTCAATTTCAAGCATGTCACTAGGCCTGTGAATGCGGGCAGTTAAGACAAGTAGCCGTGCTGGACACGAATGGTACTTCCCCGAACTCAGCAACGTAGCTCAATGAATACGATCGACGCACTTCTCGATATCGACGACGGCCTGCGCAATAGTGAGATCTTCCGCTGCGTCGTTGGAGGCAGCTTCTGCTTGGACCAAGAAGCGGGTAGCAACGTCCGCTGTTGACTTTTAGGCGTCCAACGTAAGTGGGGACTCCGTAGAACGCCGGCCATTCCACGGACCGCGTCTAGCCTGGCCCGCATAGCCGGTATCTGGACCCAAGAGAGCAGTCGGACTGTATCCCCCTGACGGTTCAGTGAACAGGACGATGTGAACATGCATGAGCCCCTTAGGCCACACCCCCACTATTCACATAGGTATAGGAGGCACCCCAAGACCGAGAGCGCGCCGTTCGAGACGAGAGCCCAGCGCCTAGGTTTAAACCTGTCTGCGCCAACATCTGTGCTCGACGGAGTCTTTCAGCAGCTCTTCGCAGGCTGGCGAAGTGCAGGGGCATGTGCCTGGGGCCCTTGCCAGTGAGCTCCTTCATGGCCTACAACAGGTCATCCTCGGGGCCCTGGAAGTTGCTGGGCAGCGCTCGGGGCCTCGAGGCCGTCCCAGATCACCCCCCAGGGTGCCTGCTGCGAGTCGACAGTATCTCCTGGGATGCTAAGAGAATCCGAGGGTCTCCAGACCGCGGAAAGCGGCCACCCCTTCGATTTCGTCCAGCGATGGACAGCACCTGGTGTAGATTGGAGCGAGGAACTAATCCATTCATTGATGCACCTGGCCCTTGCGGACGCTAGCCCCCGCTCCTCGCAGTCGGCAGGCTTGCGGGAGTAGTCGCCAAGGGACTGCAGCATGTCTGCGCGGTAGACATCGGGCTGCGCTGCGATCGCGCCATTGCCTTTGACGCGCGTGAGGCGTAGATCATGTTTGCGCCGGTGAAGCGCGCAGCGCCCGTGAGCGCTGCGCGCCGGCAGGGCGCAGCTGTGCCGCGGCCCCACCTGCCGTTGCAAGTTGACACCTCGGTTCCTGAGTCCGCCCGGCAAATGGAACTGCTGGCTTCTCAAGACGAAAAAGAAACAACAGCTCAGCCTCGACCCCTTTGCACACGACCGCAGAAATGCTATCCGACGTCGCGCGCGCGCGAGACTGTGCGTCGCCAATGCCAGCCGAAGCGTCGGACTGCGCGATGTCCGGCCAAGAGACACCTGGAGCACCGCGCCCAGCATAGGTCGGCCCATCATCTTCGCCCTCGGCGTGATCGCTCTGGGAGGCCGCAGGCGGTGCAGGTAAGACGTTCGGTCCGATCAGTCGCCGAACCTGCTTCGCGCATGGCTGCGGGCCAAGGGCAGCTGAAACAGGGTAATGTTGCCTAGCTAGGCGTCTACTGAAACCTCCAGGCTTGCTCATCGCAGCCCCTGTGAAATCGCTCGCCAACCAGTAATCAAAAAAATCAGAAAACAGCTACCAATGGCAGGGTCACGACGCGCCCCATCCCGCGAGCATGCCGCAACAACTCAAAATCGCAATGGCAACCGGGAGCCTTCCGGTAAGTCCTGTTGCATAGTCCAGTCCCCAGCCACCGCAAAAGGTCAGGGGCCGTAGCTGAAACATTCCCGCACCATGGCAAGACATGGACTGTTTCTCCGAAGCTTCGGCCTTTGTTCGAGGTGCATTGAGCCAACCAGCGCGCCGCCCCGCGTGCCACTCTTCGCAATCGCACCCGCGCAACGACCTGGCAGGATCACATCCCCTGCGCGATGACCAGACAACGGAACACCATTGACGTGCGACCTCACAAATATGCCCACGCCAGCGGCTGGTTGGCCTGCGTCGGAGACGACGGCACCGGGAGACGCCGAAATATAACTCCCAAGCGCCTGCGATGGCCTCAAGACGGCCCAACAGGCCTTCAAGACGCCCCAAGAGGTCCCTAAGCGGCGCCCCAAGAGGGCTCCCACAAGCAAAAATCGTTCCATTCTCTTAGGAAAACGTGCATTTTTAACATATCCGCCTCTTCGTCTTTCACACCTTTCAAGGCGGTCCAAGAGGCCCCCAAGATCACCCCAAGACGGCCCGAGAGACCCTCAAGACCGCTCAAAGACGGCCCAAGAGCGCTCCAAGAATGCCCATGAAACCCTCAAGAACAATTTTTCGGAGCCCAGGAGGGCTCCAAATCGGTCCAAGAGGGGCCCGAGAAGCCCTCCATACGGTCCAAGAGAGCCGGGAGACGCCGAAATATCACTCCCAAACGCCTACGATGGCCTCAAGACGGCCCAACAGGCCTTCAAGACGCCCCAAGAGGTCCCTAAGAGGTCCCTAAGCGGCGTCCCAAGAGGGCTCCCACAAGCAAAAATCGTCTCATTCCCTTGGGAAAACGTGCATTTTTAACATATCCGCCTCTTCGTCTTTCACACCTTTCAAGGCGGTCCAAGAGGCCCCCAAGATCACCCCAAGACGGCCCGAGAGACCCTCAAGACCGCTCAAAGACGGCCCAAGAGCGCTCCAAGAAGGCCCATGAAACCCTCAAGAACAATTTTTCGGAGCCCAGGAGGGCTCCAAATCGGTCCAAGAGGGGCCCGAGAAGCCCTCCATACGGTCCAAGAGAGCCGGGAGACGCCGAAATATCACCCCCAAGCGCCTACGATTGCCTCAAGACGGCCCAACAGGCCTTCAAGACGCCCCAAGAGGTCCCTAAGCGGCGTCCCAAGAGGGCTCCCACAAGCAAAAATCGTCTCGTTCCCTTGGGAAAACGTGCATGTTTAACATATCCGCCTCTTCGTCTTTCACACCTTTCAAGGCGGTCCAAGAGGCCCCCAAGATCACCCCAAGACGGCCCGAGAGACCCTCAAGACCGCTCAAAGACGGCCCAAGAGCGCTCCAAGAAGGCCCAAGAAACCCTCAAGACGGTCCAAGAGGCCCCAAGACGGCCCCATGATTGAGGTCCACAGGGGCAACCTGAACGGAAATTTTGAGCCTCCCGCCCAAACACGCCCCCGAAATGCCCCTACAAGCCCCCAAGTAGCCCCACGAAGCCCCCAAGAGAGCCCCAAGAGGCCCCCAACAGGCCGCAAGAAAGCCCCAAGAGGCCCCCAAGAGACCCCCAGGAAGCTCCCAGGAGGCCCCCAAGAGGCCAGGCAGACCCCCCCAAGAGACCACCAAGAGGGCCCACCCAGAGCCATCCACGAGGTCTCCCAAAGTTCCCAAGAAGCTCCCACGAAGCTTCCAAGGGCTCCCAAGACCCCCCAAGAACCCGCGATGGCATAATACGGGCCGGCGGAATGAGCGAAGCGATTCAATATGCCCACGCCAGCGGTTGGTTGGCCTGCGTCGGAGACGACGGCATCAGAGATGAAGGCTGGCCGGCCTCTCTTCGTGCATTTCTCCTCCGCCGGCAAGCGCTTATTCCCAGCCGAATGAAGCTCCCTCCCCGCCGCGACGCCTACGCGTCGGTTATGATTTGATATATCACACATCTGCCAGGCGGCCTTGAACGAATGAAAGTCGCCACAGAAAATGTCGCGTCGCTTGCCAGCGCGACGCCGTCTCGCCTGATGAACATTCTCAGCTCCAGCCGCTGAGGAGTGAAACAGATGAGGTCCACCACTGCTGGCAGATCCATGTCCCGCACGAGCACCTCATTAAATGGTATTGTCGTGAAATGCGCAACGCCTGGGGCTTGCTGCGCGCGTGCTCACGTAAAGTCACCCTCGCGTTGTCGAGCGCGGTGATCCGATATGGAAATTGCATGGCCATCCACAGCTTGCCGTGACATCATCGAGTGTATGTATGCCCAGTCACAGACCCGCTGCAGACCCACAAGGTGATGGTCCACGTCCAGGAAGCCTGACATGTAAAGCTCCGACTGATACTCGACCACGAGTAACCAATGCACCAGATGCTGCTCCAGGGGCTGGGGGGCATGTCGAGATCATCGCTCGGTACGGTTGTCTCCCATGCTGTTGGTGCCCATGGCATAGGAAGGGCTGGAACTGCGTCACGCTGCTTCGCAACCGTGTTCTGGTGTTCCTGGAACTGTTTAGCGGGAGACGACACGAGTGTGAACTCATTGCCCGAAGTGACTGTTGGAGTTGCTTGCACGATCCTCCACAAGCGCTCCAGGTCTTCGTCCACACTCCTGTCGTCCTCTGAATAGGCCCGCTGCTGGTAGCCATGTCAGCAAAGCGCGCAACCACCACCTGACCGCCTATGAGATCCAAAACCTTCTCGGCCTACTGCAGATCACTTTGCTTCTGGTCGTACTCGGTCTTGAGATGGCCAACTTGCTTTCGCAACGCCACCACCTCTTCGTTCTTCTGCGCCTGTCGTCCCAATACTGTCCGTAATAAGTCCGGGAGTGCGGGTGGCGCGATCAGTTTCTTCTGCGTCTGCCAAGTCTTGCTTGGCCGCGACAAAGGCTGGACTCTCATCGTCAATGCCCAGTCGCCGTAGTGCCCCCAATGCTTTGCGACTTCTGGTGGCTGCATCTGAACCTGTAGGCGGCTCATCTGCGCGCACAGCGGCGTCTTCAAAATTTCGATCGCGCCCCAGAGCAGGCCGACTGGGGGTACGTCTCGATGCGGATGAAACTCGGTGCTGTCGATCACGGTCTGGCGGTCCTGCAAGGTCAGGTTGTCCTGGCTTGTCTCTTCCATCCATGTAACACCTCTCGTTGGACGCGTAGTTCCGAGTGCAGCCACACTGTCGAGCAGCTGCGCAAGCCCAACGGGGATCAATAGCCAGGTCATCCTTCTTACGTCCTCGACTTTTCATGTGAAGATGAGACCCATAATGACCTGAGAGCAACTTTCGACGGGCGTCCAAGCTCAAAACGTACCGAGCATGGCTGCGCTTCCGACGGCGGCGTCGAGGCCGAGCTGGCCAAGGAGTTCGGCATGTAGTCGTAGCTGACCGCGCTGCGGTCGCCTCCCACATGGCAAGCAGGAGGAAAAAGGGCGGCGGAGGCGAGGCGGCAGCGGAGGCGAGGGCAACGGCGAGATCCCGCCTCCTCTCGCCTGGTCCCTTGCGAATTAACGGGGGGCAGTACATGTGGAGGGGAAGAAAGGCGCCCTTTTCGGGACATAAGAACCCCCTCCTGGACCCTCAAAGGCCCCTTTCTGCAGCCCTCGCTGCCCCCCCCGTTTGTCGCCCCTCCGTTACGCGTCCTCCGACTGCTGCGCCCGCAAGGCAGGGCGCTTCGCCCGAGAATTCAGCGTATCTGGTGACCCAGAAGCTTGGGATTCGCAACAATTGCACGGATGGAAGGGGTGGTTTTCAAAGTGGGGCGCGCGCCCCAACACCACGCACATTCGTCTTGAAAGTTTGCAAGAATTACGCAAGGATGGACGGGTGGCGGTGATAATTTTCAAAGTGGGGCTCTTGCGTAAGTGCCGCGCGCACTTGCCCTAACATCTTGCGACTGATACAAGAATGAGGGTCGGTGCCTTTTCAAGATGGGACTCTCGCTGGAGCGCCGCGCACAGTCGTACGGAGGGCGGCTCCTCTTGCAAACTGGTGCTTTCGACTCAGCGCCGCGCGCATTCGCCTTAAACGCTTGAACGCAGAACGCAGAACGCAGCTGTCAACGCCCCGAAGGGCGGCCCGAATATAGGCGACAGGCGTGCTTAGCACGCTGGCCCTTCGAGAAGGACCAGTGAAGCTGCAGTGAAAAGTTACGCGCGGGAAGCCAGCGAAGTAGCCAAACGCTGCAATCATGGAGGGCGCTTCGTTTCAAGCGCGTGGCTCTCGCCTGGAACCTCCTGGGACTTAACGGCCAGCTTGTGGAGCGCAGGCAGCACCTGCACGGGCCGAGGGCGGCTCCTTCTCGAGCCCGGGCCCTCGCCTTGGGCTTCCTCTGCCGGCATCCTCAGCAGTCGTAACCAACAGCGCAAGCTGCTGCATGAGTTGCCAGGACGACAGGGCGGCTCCTTTGCAAACTAGGGCCCTCGCACGAGAACTCTTCTTATTACATGACGGCACGTATCGCATCGCGAAGACGTTACACGGATGGAGGTCGGCTTCGTCGGGACACTCTCTGCAATTGTTGTGCCCTCACATGTCGCATTCCTCGTTGCTCAAAAGATGGAGGCAAAGCCTTATCAGAATTGGACGACCTTCCGCCTGAATTGCGGGCCTGTGTGGCTCTGTCTTTCGAGGGGGCGCTTCGTGCATCGAGAACCATGTCTGCCATAACTAATACCGATAGAACTTGGGACGGAAGGGTGTATTGCAGCATCGTTGATGCATATTGGGTATACTCTGTGTGAGGGTGAGGAGGACCAATGGACCGACCCCACCCCCGAGTGTACCGTCGGTAGACGATGAGGGACGATGGTTTTACCCAACGTACCTCCAACTATCGAGTACCTGTCATCCGAGCCAAGAGGGGCGATGGATATGAGCAAGATAGGAGGAAAGTAGGGGGATTCACACACACCCCCCGTCCCGATCCCGCCCGATGCCCACGCACAAAGGCGAAAGGCACCGAAGCGGGGATCGGGATAGGAGAGTGAATCTCTACTGAACTCCTGTCTGCAATCCACTGCTTCAGCCCAGGAAGGAAAGAAGGGACAGCCAAAACTCTGTCGTAAGGTTCGCACCCAACGGCGGCGCTAACCCGCAAACAAAGTTTTACAGCGCCTGCCGCCGAGATAGAACCCAGGACAGTGCTGTGGGCTGGAGAGAAGTGGAATGGAGAGACTGAGCTCTTATGACACCGACCCAAACGGTCGGTGCCCGAAGCAACACATGATATCGAAGAAATGTATAAATGTGAAGTCTTCAATCCAATCCAAATCAAAGTAAGATATGTGAACGATTTGGTACGAGGGTGGTGAATCTTTTTATGCAAGTTCCAGATCCAATCTGTACCAGATGCAATCTGTACGTCTTGCCACAGTTCGAGTCTAAAGGATATTTATGCAATTGTGCATTATGCGATTTTTTTTTGAATCTATGTGAGTAGTATTCTCACAACATGAGGATAGCTGGCACCATAAACTTTCACACTTAGTTGTTGAGTCCATGAAGGGGAAGAATCCTTGAAGTGATATACCGATCGGAAAGTAAGTGCGAGCGTCCTCAAAGAATAGATATCAACAAAGAAAACGATAAATAATAGCGATAGGCACATCAACAATAAGATAAAGTTGGAAGCCATTCAAACTCTTGTGGGCGGCATGGCAACCAGTTTCCTGGTGCATTAGCGTGGAGGATCCCAGCGCCATGATGTGCCCGTATATTTTCCCGAGGTGTACTTCTTGTTCCATGCAGTCGCGCCCCATCCGCTATTGGCGAAAGGATCCCACGCTTTGATCCAGATGAACTCGCCCCAGTAGTCGTACCACTGGCGGTCATATGGAGCAATTTGCCTGTCGTAATAGTGGGCACCGTATTCAGGACTGTAACCGTGGGTCACGTTCGAGATAGCGGGGCGCTTTGCTAGAGGTGGTCCATCATCGGGACGCGCGGGCGCATATCTGGCAGCGGCAGGCGGAGGCGCCGGAGAGGCGACATGGCCATGGCTGTCGAACGCGCCGGAAGAGGTACGATACTCGGATGTATGTGGTGGTGGCTGGGGGTTTGGATCGGTCCCGCTCCCCCTTATGTCACCCCCACTACCGCTTCCTGGAGCGTTGCCGCTGCGGTATCCCGCTGCACTGGCAGTCTCCTGAAGCTGGGAGTAGTATTCTTCGCGCTCTCTCTTAACACCGGAGCGGATCTCGTCCCGGGACCCAGTCAGGGACTGTGGGTGCGCGCGAATTTCTGCGGCGGTGATGACACCGCTGGGAGACTCGCCCGGGACGTGTACGGTAAGATGGTTGCGCTGAAACCGTTCGAGAAGTGTCTCGGCTCCGAGATTCGGTGCTCCAGTCTCTTTTCTCTTTTTGGAGGCCTGCCAGAGGCGATCGGCCTCAGTGGCAACGTCTATTGTCCATGCAACCCTGCCAGCTTGAATCCGAACCGTTGTCATCTGCTCACGAAAATCTTCATCCTCCGCAAAGCGTTGTGCAAGGGACATGTATGGATGGTACATGGGAGGGTAGTTTGGATTCTCAGGCAGAATGCCGTCCGCATCGGCTTTTGCACGTAGCCTGTCGCATTCCTCCCGAGATGGGGAGGTCCAAGCTAGCCACTTCTGATGCCGTTTCTCAGCTTTCTTCCCCATATTTTGAAGATCGTCTTTAGCGTCTGTCTGTGGCTTCTTCAAGCCACGCGTATCAATGTGGGCAGCTGTGACGCGCTGGGCGACGTCATCCGGCTGAGTGGCGACAAACGCAACGAACTGTTCTCGCCAGGCCGCAACTTCGTCCGGCCATTTTGAGTTCTCGTACTTCATGCAAAAGGCACACTTCAGAGTGGCCCCAGGAGTGTCCAAATCGGCGGGCATCCGAGCGTTGCAAATTGAGCAAGAAGGGATGCGAGTCTGTAGCTCTGGAGGTGCCAGTCCTGTGTTCTCGTCGAACTGAGCGACCCCTGCGAGCAGGGTCGCGAAATTTTCCTGAGATACACTACCACCTGGCGCAGAGACGATTTGGCGGGCCCGATCGAGGTGATCAGGCTCAAGCGGGGCAAAGATCTTTTCGTCGTCTTCGTCCAAGATCTTGTCAAGGTCGCTGCGGTTTCCCGTTGCACCCTGAGAGTCGGCGGAAGCGGCGATAGCCTGGTATGCATCTTGGAGAACTTGAGTGGCGAGTGTGCGTTGTGATAACTGTGAACCAACGACAGATTCGATAACGGTTTTTGTAGCCTCCACATCGTCTCGCGACGCTAGGGTTTCCCTTTGCTTCGTAGCCAATGTGGAAATCTTTCCGTCGTGGGGCGCCGCATTCACGAACTCATCCTCCACATAGGTCTCTGTGCCCATGCGGAGTGCAGCAAGGCCGGGATGGTTCTGCACGATCTCGGCGTTCTCAATGCCGATGAGTGCAAATGTGTCGCCAGCCTGCTGGTAGAGGTTCAGGTATGCCATGGCGCACCATGAACGTCTGCCGTATGCCAGGGTTCTGTATCGGAAAGTACCAATGCACTGGAAAAGGTACTTGGTGAAAGCTCTGTGTCCGCATTGCTCTGGGAAACGGTGACACCATGGTGCATCGCAATTGAATTCGAAGGTCATTGTTGTATTTGCGATATCGTCCATGTTCAAGACAACGATGTATTCCATGGTTTGCTTCACTTTGGTGTTAACCTCACCTTGAGGCCCAGATCTACGAACAATGTGGACTTTCTTGAATGCTTTGAAATAGTCTGGTAGGTCGGTCTGATCTGGTCCATACGTGAGAGTTTTCTCCGCGTTATTCTCCATTGTTTCAATCTCATTGCGGACGTCGTTCAAGACGCTCTCTGGGGACCAGTCATCCTTCTTGAGGAAGTCATCATCGGCATGTTCGGGAACATGTGGCGCAGTGTCACCATTGCTGCGATTTCCCGCTGCGCCGTCACCGTTACTTTCCTCTGGAAAATCCGTTGATACAGGGATTTCGGTCGGCGAGCTCTGGTCCTGTGTGGGGACCGGCATCTCAGTAGGCGAACTGTGATCGTTTGCCGCCAGAGGGTGATCCTCCGCTGCCTGTTGCTCGTCGGGCGGAGTGATAGTCGGCGACGGAGGGTCAACTGCAACTGGTGTCGGTTCTGGCACGACTGTCGGCGACGACTGGGCCGGAGGTGCGTCGTCAGTGGACACACCCAAAGACTGAGGGCTCCTGATCAATTTGAGCAACTCACCTGGCTCATATATGTGAGGCGGAGCAAGAGCGGTAGCCTGGTCCGAAAGGGGGGCGGTGCGACGGTCTCCCGTCGCGCTGTCGTCCTCGAATCGAAGTCGGCGGTGTGCTGCGTCAGCCTCAAGAGCATGTATGTCGGAGACCTCCTCAACTTCTGGGGGCTGTTGACTGGGGGCGCTGCGATGTCCCGCTGCACTAGGGGCGTCTGTATGCCTCTGGCGCAGTGGAGCACGAAAACCTCCCCCAGCCCTGACGTCACTGGTCGGAGTCATGAGTGCATGACGAGGTGGAAAGTTAACTGGGGGACCGAAGCGAAGGTCATCTGGAAGCGAGTTGGGGTCAAAGTCTGGGCAAGGTACAACGCGGGCAAGCGTGTTGCCCGCCATCATGCCCTTCGTGCCATCCCAAACGTTCATCCAGTGGTCTCCGATTTTCACGGTCACGTATCCCATGAACTGACCTACCTCGCGAATGGGTCCGAATAAGGCTCCCATTGGTTCGCCATCATGAGGGCTAACGCGCTGTCCAACCCAGGAACCATCTGAGTGTCTCGATGGCGGGTGAGTGTAAAAGTAGCAAGCTTGTCTTGTTTGAACGTAGTCTCCAATCCGATAGGTCTCGTGGGGACCCATGGGCGGCCAGGCTGACGTGATGTGGCTAACGCGGCCCTCAGTGGCAGCCTGTAGGAACCATTGTTCGTAACGCTCGTGAATCTGACGATTACGCTCGCGCTCCTGGTCTGTTGTCAACTGCAAAGCTGCGGTTTCCCGCTGCACAACAGTTGGTATTGAGACATCAGGGGCGGATGTGTCGCCAGACTCGTCACGATGTGCTCGGATCGGAGGTGCCACTGGGCGGATGTTTACCAACCCGACGGCCTTTCTAGCCGCTGTTAAGGCATTGATTGCATCAGCGAGTCTACTCTGTGTCCTCAGCAGAGCGGCCTCGGACTTAGCAAGGGCGGCTTCCCTCTCGGTGGCCATCTGGGCAGCAGCCGCGGCCGCGTTGTGTGGGTCTAACGTGAGGCCCTCAACTCCCTCGGAGACTTCTTCCACGGCTGTATCTCTCGGCGCGGCGGTCTCCCGCTGCTCTGCTGCGATCTCTCGCTGCACGTGCGGGGGTGCCGAAGCGATGGGAGTGTGTGCCGGTGGAGGTCCTGGGGGGAGCGGCGGAACAGGTGGCGAAGCCTTGGCAATACCTTGTCCAGGTACAGCTCCCACTGGTGGCGGCGCATGCCGTGGTGGCGGTGGTGGAACCGCGTTGTCGCCCACGACCTGGCCAGGATACACGTTGGGAGCGATCGGCGGCGGTAACTCTCCTGGAGGAGGTCTGCCGACGCCTTCTGGTGGCGGGGCCTTCCTCTGGGGTGTCTTGGGAGCACGTTGCCCAGGCTGGACTGGCTGGAGTGGAGTCGGAGGCGGAGGCGGAGGCGGTGGAGGCCTCTTTGGCACATCATTGTCTCGAGCCAGGGGTCTGGGCTTGTGCACAGTCGGAGCAGGCGGCTTAGGTGGGGTTGGAGGTGCAGCTGCGGTTACCCGCTGCGCATCGCCCCACGGGTTATTGCCATTGCCACGAAACTCATACAATGCGGAGCGCTCATACTTGGATCGTGGCTCAGAATCACGAGGAGGTCTGGCCAGGTCGTCGTCGTCTGGGCGCCCCCAGATGATTTTGCCGGTGGCAATGTTCCTGCAACGAATGAGACAATGTACTGGGATGTCGCATTCTGCCATTATCGCGCCCTGTTTACCCTTCCACCAAGTGATGCCAGCCGTAGCGCATTTCTGATGGTCAATCTGAAATTCACACTGTTTCTTAGCGGAATGAAAGACGTACGGCGGTATGGTGGTGTAGGGGTTCTGGCCGCAAGAGTGAGTGAAAGGATGAGCGGAGGCAAAGACCTCGGCACGGGTTGCCCCATGCTTGCGGTCTCGCTTGTCGAACCCTTTGACTATGCCTGGGTTAGACCTTGGTGAACCTTCGGTAATGCTCCGCACTGAAGACAGCTCGGTTGCGTGCCAGAGATATGGAGTGTCATGAATAGACAACTCCTCCCAACCCATGTTGTGGGCTGTGGAATATGGATGCACCTCGGACTGACCACCTGTGCTTCGTATGGCCAAGATGCGGCCGAACGGAAACGTGAGTGGATTGAGGTCAGAGCCGATGGGTGCAAACACTTCGGTGCGCGACTTTCCATCTGCATGGTATTGCAGCATGCGAATGGCCATGTAACAATAGTAATCGGCCAAGTCGATGTAGTCACCATTGTCACGCTCAGTTTCCCAACATGCTAGGACGGCCTCGTTCGTGGGTGTCTTGCGGTATTCCCATTTCTCCTTCTTTCTGTGGTAGTATTCTTGCTGGCTGCGCTGCCAGCAATTCATCGCACACTCTCGAAAGGTGGATGTCTTGGAGAAGTCGATGTTCAGACGCCGATCGTGATATGCATTGGTCACTCCACTTGTGTGACGGAGTATCGTGTTGAGAAACTTGCTAAACTCCCAGCGTCCGAAGTCGCATCCATCAGGGAGAGGGGTACCGTATGGGCAATCTCGCCACGGGGGCAAGGCGATCCACTCATATGCACCCTCGAACCAGCGGCTGCCGACGAGGTCGTCGGCGTATTTGAGCACGTGAATGTCCTGTTCATTGATCAGGCGCCGCGGGTCATTCTCGGGGACATTGTCCGGGATTGTTCTGCGAAGCAGTGGATCGACATTGAAAATGACAATAGCGTTTGGGTGATCAGGGTCAATCAATGCTAACTCTCGTGGGGTCTTACATCTGTCCATGTCATCTGTACGCTTCTTGACCCCGGAGAAATAGCATGCCCGCTGTGGTGTCAAAACTTCGTACTGTAGGCAATGAGCCGTTTTGGACGATGTCTCTCTGGCTACGGTTTCCCGTTGCAAGACCGTGTCGCCATCCTCGGACTCCGCGGTCGTCATCGGGTGGTTGTCCATCCACTGCTGGGCCTCCGGGTTGAGAGCTATCTCCTCCGCCAAGCGGAGGTGCCGGGCATCGCCTTTACCGTTCTTCATGAGGTCGGGGTCGAGCAGGTAAAGGCCGGCGTAAATGGCGGCACACAGTCGTGCGTGTCTCTCGCGCCAGGAGGTCTCGGATGTGCATTCCATGTAGCCAGTAATCCAAGAGTTACGGTCTGGTCCAAGCGATTTTTCACGAGTGTCCTGGAGAAGGCCTCGGTATAATTTGGACATCTGAGAAACATGATCGGCCATGACATATTCGTCTTGAGTCATCACTAATGCATATGTCGGGTCAGCCGTCGTGTCCTCTGTGACTGGCAAAAAGGTAATGTCACCTTCTTGGTTCAGAACGGCGCGCATCCCAAGGTCCTCACGCTGCTGAATAGATTCTGCGTTGGACGCGAAAGCCGTGGTTGCGCGCGTGGATGTCTCGTCTTCGTTTTCCACGCCAGATCGCTTCAGATGTGCTGTGATCATTGTGGCGATCTCGGGAGGGACGGTAGGCGGGGCGGCGGCTGTAGCAACGGTCTCCCGTTGCGCAGCTGCGGTGTCCCGCTGCTTGGTCCAATTGCAGAGGGCATGAGCGGCACGCATGCACATCAACTCATTTGTCTTCGCACGATCAACGGATGATGCTGAAACGTGATCGTACAGACTCTGGATGTGTACTTGACGATGGTGCCACGCGATCAACAACATGTGGGACAAACTATGAGATTGTGGTTCATTAAGCGGCCTCACTGCGGGTTGTTTGAAAGCGTAGAACTGACTTGGCTTAGAGTTCATTACGCCATAAAGGTTCTTGAGTGTTGCAAAGGTGACCCATTGCGCAGCGAAGCGAGCCCAATTCGCACCTGTCTTCTGGCAGTGCCATCCATCAACCTTGGTGCGATCCATAGTTTGTGTCCATGCCGAGTTGTTGATGACGGAAATGCCACGTGTCTGCATGAGGATGCACATATCTTTCGAGATGGTGTCGAAGTGGTGAGGCAAGCCCCAATCTTTGGCCGTGCCAGGGCCAATAACTTGAGGGTGTTTATACCAGTTCGCAACGTCACAAAACCTATCGAGGCCGAAAGAGACATGCGGCATCATCTCGAGCAGGCATCCCTCTTGTGCTTCCCACTTGCGTTGGTACGCACGGTGGTCCCGTCTTTCCCAACCCAGGTCCACTTTTTGGGCATCGACTATTTTCTGATTGTAGGCTGGAAACGTGATGTCATTGTTGTTCCACCAGAAAGTGGCAGTGGCACCACGCTCATACCACAATTGTTTGTAATGAGCATCGAGGTCGGCCCAAGTGTCCCATAGGGCTTCATCCATGTCAAAGTAGCGTTGTTTTTGAGCAGTGTCCATATTCTGGGCGCGCATCTCTCTGAGCGTGGCGATCCTCTCGAGGATATCGCGATGGAGACTCCAGAGTGAAGAATCAATACCATCAATGTTGGTGCCTTTTTGAGCGTTGGTGATGATGATTCGTTTCCTCTCCGAGGTGCGCTGGTCCAGGCGCTCAAGCTCAGGGACGAGGCCCAGGTTCATGTAATCTTCGTCGGACGAACCCTCGGGGCGCTGAGGCAGATCCGTGCCTGGCTGCACGACGTGATCGTCCCAGAATCCTGGAATGTAGGAGTAGAACCAGTCCAGGATACAGTCCCGAGCCGCGGAAGCTAGAACAGCGAGAGTGGCTCCTCCCATGTACTCTTGATGCACTGGGGTTGGGACGAGTAGCGTTGAGAATGGTTGTCCAACTTGGCGAATACAATCATAACTGCACAGCATATTGATGGCCTCTTCAGGCGTATGGTAATTCTTGCTGGCTTTTCCCATCATAGGTCCCGAGTCGGTGAAGATGTAGAAGAATGGGGTAGCAGTGCCTGTAGGGCCAAAGGCATGGTTAACGGATAATCCAAGATCCTCTGTGGCAAGCTGCATCCAGCCATTCTCTTCCGTGAAGCATTTGACCACGGAAGCGTTCGTCCACGTGTGATGCTTAGCGTGATCAGAGTCAATGAAATCGTTGGTACTGTCACCGCGGGATGTAGAGTCGGCACAAACCAACAAAGGGTCGGAAATCTTATTGTCGTTCTGTTGGTTATTGTGTGATGGGCATCCAAAAATGTTTCGCCTTTGGTGTCCCGGGGCCCAACCGCTAGTACGAACGGGACTTTCGTTCGCCTCAAATTCCTCACGCCAGGGATCATCACCGCTGCGGTTTCCCGCTGCGTATCGATGGCTACCTGTGTCGGTGAGGCTAGCGATGGCAATGGGGGGAGACAAGTGGCCCCCAGATCCACACGGCGGGTCCAAACGACAACTACCCCCTCCTATGTACTGGACATGGTGTTTAGGCGAAGCCGTTATCATGTCACTATTGAGGTCTCGAGCGGGGATGTCGATGAACGAGTTGTAGCTGTTTTCCACGAACGAGCCAACCGAACCTGCGCAGTCGCTCTTGTGTGGAAGGGCTTTTCCGTGTGTCAATCCAGAAGAGGACCGCTGGACACCAAAATTGTATCCGTAATTAGGCGTGTCAAGGCTGTTTAGACCTAATGGGCGATGCTCCTTTTTGTACATGTTATATGTGTCGTCAAGAGAAGAGCTCACCCATCCACCAATGGCGGTGGATCCAACTATAGGCCATGCACCTTGGAGTCCTTTCCACAAGGACGTGGCGGCGTGTGAAAGGCACTCAAGAGATGGCATCAACGGTGGCTCGCTGCGGTCTCCCGCTGCTATGCTGCGGTCTCCCGCTGCACTGCCGAGAGCCTCGGTGCGAAGCCAGTTGAAGTGTTGAACGATGCTCTCCAATTGGTCATTCATGTCCTGGTCAAGGCAAGCCTTGGCTACATACGAGTGCAGAACAGCAAAGAATGAGACCCAAGGGAGTGTCGTCTCGTGCAACAAATTTTGCATCGAAATCTCAACATCCATCTCAACGGCATTACGAAGGTCTTTGCGTGAGCATTCAAGGAAGCAAACGCCAGAGCCCTCGGGTGCCTGAGTAAAAGCTATCGGGAACTTATTAGGGCCTGCCCACGGTAGCTGGGTATCGAACGCAGCTCCAACAGTGGGTCGAATGATTGGTCCATCTGGAGGAAGAGTGCAGGCTGGGCGCTGGATCATCGGAAAGGCACGATTGAAACGTGGTGTACCTTCCGTGATGTCAACCATATCAGCGTCCTGGTCTTCGCCGCCCTCTAGCGGGGGTTGCCCTCCGCGTGGAGCTCCAGGGTTACCCCCTGAGCTCGATGCAGTGCCCCGCTGCATGCTGCTGGGGGGGGAACGAGACCGATCCTGCAACTGTGTGTTTGAGCCGCCTACCGCGCCGAGGCCGGGCGGGGCGGCCGGAGTTTCCTCCACTTGAGAAGAATCACTGCGGTTATGCATAACGTCTCGTATGACAAGAGTGCGTAATGGTGAAGAAGAGGATGAACCAGGGGAAGGCGATGTTGGAAAGTGGTGACTTGTAGCTACCTTACGCCTAGTTGAGTCTCCTCTAGAGGGAACACGTAATCGTGACGTGCTCGCATGCAACTCTCTATCATATTTTCCATCAATGACACTGGGGTACTTAGCCCGGGTCGGACTCTTCTGAGGAGACTTACGGCGTTGTCGCGGGGACTTGGGCCGTGCCGAACGCGAAGCGTTGGACCCGGCTGTGATGCCGTGATGATGTCCACATGAGTGCAAACCCTCGTGATTAGGGCAACCAACACATCTCTTACCACATGCAGATCCAACCTCGCCCCAGGGGTCCTTGGAAGTGAGAGCAACTTCACAGAAGCCCAAACATCCTGGAGGTTTTGGGGGTTCGGCGGAGTGCGGTAGACCGTTGGGTCTGCGAGTCCCCTCGTCCTCCGTCGAAGTATGTCGACGCATGCCCTTAGGCAGTGGTGGCGGAGGACGAATGAGCGCAAGCTCGAGAAGTGTTTCCCAAACATTACTCTTTTTGGAGTCGAAATGTTTTGTCATCATGTCCGCAACTTGATCCTTAGTACCTACGTGTGACAAATGTATTTGTTCATGTTGACATACTTCCACGATCCAATCCAAGTTGATTCTATGCGTGCGATGGAGGTGCCGCAATGCGGCCGTCCTACCTTTCTTCACTATTTTGATAACAGCCTCGTTGTCCTCGGCTATGATAAGCTGTACCTGCGGGGGGCTCTTATCAGAAGAAACTTTGCGATGATCATGTAGAGGATGTTCGCCGAATGTTGTCAGGGTGGATCGAGGAGAGTCGTAAGTGCCAGGGGCTGGGGTTTCCCCCTGCTTCTTATACGTTGGTGGCTTACGCTGTTTGCGAGAGGCGGCGGCAACTTTGTCGCGGGCCTTGTGCGTGCGTACAACGTGTTCCCAAAAGGTAAGCAGGGGGAGGCCTTCAACCCGGAGCGCCGTGTCCAACGCGACGATTTCGGATTCCGTAGAGGAATGCGAAACCACGGTTTGTTTCTTACACACGGCGTTGATCGGGAAGAAAGTGTTGGGGCCCACAATGGCGGCAAAGATGCCTGTCGTGGACTTTGACGTAGAAACACAATCTGCATAGGAAGCGTCTGTAAACAGTATGACGGAAAGTTGGTCAGCGAAGTCGCCGATGAAACCCTGCAAGCTATGCGTCTTGGTGTGCTTGATGTAGCAAACAAGACGATGCAGACGTTTGTCGCAGGCTCGATTCCATTTGGTAATCTCGCGTGCCAACATGCAGACTGGATGTAATAAATCAAAGCGACAGCATCTTGCAATATATAAAATTTTCATTAGAATGCTAGCCGACTCTGGGCCGAGGACGCCTTTGTCGTCGAAATCAGCTTCTGTGAAGGCGGAGTCCTCGATCCCAGGGGTTTCGGAGACAGGTAGGTCTCGGAATTTCATTTTCGGATTGTCTGGAATGGTAGCAGCAACCTCAAGGTAGCGATCGATACATTGGTCAATATACCCGCTCATGTTATATCGAACGCCACGGACATCTTTGGCAGTTTTGTAGGCTGCGGTGTCCCGCTGCGCTTGAGGCAGTAGAGGACGAATGGTCTCCATACGTTTGTTGAATTCGATGTCTGATACTGTATATGGAGCCTGTCCGCAACCGAGATATTGATCGAGTTTGGTGGGCGGATCGATCTTGATGCCGCTGTCCCGGATGAGGTTCCAGCCAGCTTCGAGGTTGTCTTTTGGGCCGGCCAGCTTGAAGTCATCGACGTAGACAGAAAGCACCAATCCAAGTTTGGGGTGAGTCCAAATGCATTCCCATCCTTGCATAGGAACGAATCCTTTGCTCTCAAGGCATGTCTTGCAGTGTCTCTCCCAAAAGACGCCAGCAAGAGGGTGACCGTAGAGAGCTAAACGAAGTCGGCACACTGGGTCTTTGTATTTAGCCCATGATGCTGGTCGACGTGCCGGTGGGAGGCTGATCCACGTATCGACTGGGTCAATTCTGCCGTCACCGTACAACAGCGCCTGCGTGTATGCTGATGGGGCATCACTCTGGCCACCATTGTAACCGGGCATGCGTGCGACAGCATCAACGAGCTTTGACGCCTCAATATGTGATGCGCTGGATGCGGCATCAGCGAAAACCGCTGCCAGGCCTGTTTGATCTTTCATAGTATTTCCCTGGCAGACAACGCGACCTTTGTATTTGCGCTGTTCAGGTGGGAGTTCAGAATGCTTCACAGTACCGAGTTCGAGTAAATGCGCGAAATGAATGTCCTTGCCCTCCTTAATGGCCTGCGCTTTGACGTCGGCGCGTTCAGCGACGGTGTCTTCCATCCATGTGGTCTGTGCGCGAAGGCGATCATATTCTCCACGGAGAGCGGCCTGAGCGCGTGGTTCTGCTGCTATTTGCTTTTTGTTGAGGCTCTGGGTCACCAGTGCATATGAGGTAGTTTCGTGGCGCTCACGATGTGGCTGATCAGGTGTGTCTTTGGGAAGGACGGCCATGATAGGAGCATCAACGAAACCAGAAACCTCTCTCTGCCGGACAAACTGCGCGAAGGTCGGTTTCAGTGTGAGACAAAGTGGATTCAAAGCACCGAATGATGGACCATCGTGCTCAATGTTTGTCGGGGATGCGATCGCCACTGCAGCTCTAGCCGGCGATGATGACGATGCACTGGTTTCCCGGTGCTCATTATCAGGTAAATAATACAGTACCGTAGTAATGTCTCGGGGACCACCAGGGACAGGGGCGTACAAAATAGTTTTGTCTGTGACGCCCTTGACTTGTTCGTCTCGGATCGTGTCTCCGGTGTGCGTGTCAAGAGTGAGTCGACGCTCGACACGGTCCCATTTCGGTCCATCCGGGCGTGTTGTTCTAAGTGTTTTGGCGTTGTTATCCTGACGAGACCAGGTCTTCAGAGTCGCTTCATGTCGGCGAGCACGAGCTTGGGAGACCAGCTTGCCGTATGCACGTTCGCGATCGCGCTGGCGACCAGAAAGACACTTCCAGTACTCAACGAGGCAGTGATCGGGCCTGGTAGTTTTCTGTATTTTGGTATCACGTCCCATTGATTTAACTTTGCCATCGGAAGTATATTCTGGAGCATAGTAAAATCGCACGGTGCCTGTCCAGGGTTCTCCCAGGGCTCGATGATCGCTCTCACTGACTCCATCCCATGTGTCTCTGAACTTATCCTGTCCCTGGAATGTCGATGTTGTCTCGAATTCACGAATTACATCAAACTTCTCCAGTGGTACCGGTAGCCCTTCTGGGGCGTCCGTAGGGATAAACAACTGTAAACGTGGGGTACATATGTGACGAATAATCGTAGCATCACGTTTTTCCCAATAATCTGGAGTTGCCGCAGGGGCGGTTGGTAATTCTGCTTCTGCGACGGCTGGGGCTTCCCCCTGCATCGGCGTATGAGCAGGGTCGTCCCAGTCCGCAGGGTAGTTGTCGAGTCGTGGGTCATCGTCGCGCATGGGGTCCAAGCAGTCGCCGAGAGGTATTTTGGCCTCATCTGCAATGGACTCGTGCATGGGCGGGTTATGATGAGTAAGAACGCCGTCAGCGACCGGGAACTCAAGTTTAGCTGGTACGACAATGTCTTTGACACGATGAACGTGACAATGGGTGCTGTCTGGGTATTTGGCATATGTGGCGGTGTCGACGACTAGGTAGTCTCCAGACCATCGTCCGCCTGCATGCATATGATAACCCATGAACAATCCCTCGCGTGTTGTCTTTGTGAATTTCTTGCCATCACTATCTGTGTTGAGTTCCGGGTACAGGCATTTCCAATATATTTTGGAACCAAAGGGTACTGTGCGTCCATTGAATGACTCTCCGAAGCGAATTTCATATGGCGTAAGTTCCGCCCTATTTGGGTCAGAAGATGCGGCACCGGTGGTAGACAGAGAGAAGTTGGTGGCATTGCAGAAACATTGCATAGCCTCGCACCACCATTCGTGTCCCAGGCCAGAAGCCATGAGGACAGCCTTTGTGCCTTTAACCACGCGCTGCACAGCGCGCTCTACCGTCCCGTTAGTCTGAGGGCGGTGTGGCGTGCTGGTGTCATGTCGCCAGCCAAGTGTGGCACATGCTTTGATGAGTTCTTTGGAATTGTCGGTATAAATGTGTTTAACCTCATCATTTGGGGCGACAAATTTCATCAGACTAAGTTTGGTGGTTTCGGCATCCTTGTGCAATGCTGGGTAGGCCATCATGATGCCGGTGTGCTTGTCTAGGACAACAAGAGCGCACCTTTCCTTCTGCCTGCCAGTGGCCTCATCATCTCCAATAATGATATGATCTGCTGTCAAGGAATCTCCAAATCTCTTCGGTACGAACGCTTCATAAGTAGAATCATCTTCGTTTTTCTCGAGATCTGAACGCATCTTATGTTTTCTTTTGCAAGGCTTATTGCGAATCAAAGCTCGAGCGCATGTCTCACAATCTGGGTGTTTGGGAGAATGAGTCAAGTAATGACTGGGGTCAATGCTCGGTCTCTCGCCGACAGGGAGAGCACTATCAGGGCCTTGCTGCGGGTCACCGCTGCACGAGGGTTTGTTTAGAACCTCGAGGGTGTAACACCAGCATGGGTCTTTAGTGGGGGTCTCCTGTGCGGGGTCAATGGGAAAAGTCTGAAAACGACCACGACCGCAGTCCCTGTGAGACATGCTTTTCCACTGTGGCAGGATCACTCCGCAACATGATGTCCCGACGCGTCGGCGCGGGCATTCCTTCGTGTGTCGCCTCGCGGAATGCAAGGGGGTCGGCGGAGGTGGCGGAGCATCGTGCATGTGGTCGATATTGATCTGTGGGATAAAGTTATGTACGACAGCCTGTTTAGGCTGACCTTGTGGGGGTGTTAGTACGCATCCGATTCTTCTGTTCCAATGTATATCCAAATCGTCTTCCTCGACAAGACGACCCATGGACCAAACGGACGGGCAATTATCCATGACCAGGGTGTCTTTCTCGATGCCGAGTGCTGGGATCTTGACACGTACATGTTGGTTGACGATTCTCTCGCCATTGGCGGTTTCCAGAATGTGTTCTCGTCCAATGCGAATGCCCTTCTTCTCGGATTCTGTCATGTCGGATTTATCGGAAATATGTAATGCCGAACCGCTATCAAGGACGAAAGAACGCGATATTGCCACCGTATCCTTTGTTGGAGGGACGCTGGCTGCAGTTTCCTGCTGCGACAAAGCTGCAGTTTCCTGCTGCGCTGGTGCTGCAGTTGCCTGCTGCGCCGTAGCATATGTGTGGAGCAGCACGTCCTCCTGTGGGATTGCGACGTAGCAATAGTCGAAGTGGATGTCCTCGTCGTCCTCCAGCCTCCGCATGAGGGCGAATGCGTTCTCCTGGGCGCGTATCAGATGTGCCTGAGAACGGATCCACCACCAATCGGGTATTGGGTCTGGAACGTGGACAGCACCGCCTTTGTTTGGTGAATCACGATACGGTTTCATCTTACGTCGAACCGTGAAAAAATCGACATCGGTAGCAGCAAGGTTCCAGCGAACCTTTAGTTTCGGCGTCGATGTCGTCGCAGGCGGTTTGGTCTTGAGAATCTGGGCCTCTGAAATACCATGTGTAGGTGAAACTGCGAGGATCTTCTCACGTATCACGTACACTCGGTTGGTGTTCCGAGCGGGAGAGCGCTGTCGTTGGCTGGACTGCGATGTCCGACTGGAACGGGAGCCAGATCGTGAATCTCTCTGAGACCATCTTGTACCGCCGGGACTACGTGATCGGCCTTGCCGCTGAGACGAACGAGACGGCGATCGCGAGTCCTTCTGGGACCATCGAGTGCCGCCTGGGCTCTTGGAGGGCTGTCGAGTGTTCGTTGAGAAACGGCGGGTGCCCCCCGGACTCCTGGAGTAAGCCCTGCCCCCCGGACTCCTGGTGAAGGATCGTGATCTCTGCGACCAGCGTCTACCACCTGGGCTTCGGGAGGGGAACCTCTGTTCGCTTCTGGGCCTGCTGGGGCTGCGAGGCGGCGTCTTGAAGCCATTTTTATAGTGGGCAAATTTGCAATTATCCCCGTTGGTGCAACTACCCTTTTGGTAGAAGACGCAAGGATGCACGTGGTGCCGGTTGCAACCAGTGCGCTGACACATATTACCCTTTGCAAAATCGTAGCAAAAATACCTGGCAGCCGGAGGCCTCGAAGTAGCCGCGCCAGAGGCGCTGCCTCGAGCGTCTCTATGATGTTGAGATGATTGGCGATTCCTCGGAGGATCACGAGACGACGGGTGGCGTCTGGGCGGCGGTTTCTTTTCAGCAGCGTGCAAAAACTTACATGTATCTGGACGGGGACACCCTTTGCCCTTGAAGAAAGGGACGCAATGTGAGTTGCGGCTTGATTGTTTGGTCTTAGTCTTGGCAGGGGCAACGGTGTCCCGCGATTCTTTTTGCATGCTATATTGATTCTTCTGTAGCTTATGTAAATCAAGAACATCGTAAACTCTTTGATGGAGCCACTTGTATGTCTTGATTACCTCTCCGTTCTCATCTTTGGCTCCAGCCTTGGCTTTGTTGTATTTGCTCATGTCTTCTTTCATCCAAGGGTGTCTCTGAACCTGAGTACGAAAGAGGGATTCCATGATGTACATCTCGGGTAGTTTGTTAAGAGCCAAAAGTAATCGATCCCATTCGACGATGAAACGCTGGAGATCGTCTCCGTGCATGCGTAGATTCTTGATGCGGTCAAAGTCGTGAAGGTGGTCCTCGGCAACTGTGACGTCGAATGAACGGATAATCTTCTGATATACCTGACGTCCTTTAAGCATGCGCTTTGCTTTGTGTTCAACGTCCTCTAACAGCTTCATTTGCAATCTTAGCTCATGTGGGAGGATCTCTAGAAGAGCGTCGGCTAACTTACAGTCGAGGCTCTCAATGTCGCCGCTGTCGGCGAGATCCTCAAAAGTCATCTCAGGGTTCTCCGCTACCATGATGAAGGCGTACGCCTGAGCTGGGCGTCCAGAGGCGTTTCTGAAACCCTTGCGGACGCCGTTCATCCAATCGGAGACTCCTGTGATCTTAGGGAAGCCTGGGACCCGAACACGGTCACTTTCTTTGACTGTGGCAGGAAGTAGTGACCCGCCAACATTGTACGGGGATTGCGCAACGTTGGAGCCGAGTGGACCTAGATTAATGGGAGAATGTGTTCGAAAGCTGGCATTGTCTGCAGCTGGGTCAGGGGCAGGGGGCTGGGCTGCGGTTCCCCGCTGCTCGTCAGCACCAGTTCCTGCCTGGGGAAGTGTCGGCTTGGAAGCGGCCCCAGTAGAACCCCCCGCATCGCGAGCAGCGGTGTCAGGGGAGGGGCGGCGAGAGCCGGTAACAGGTGTATGTTTGGCTGCGTCCGCGATGTGATCGTGTATTGTTTGCTCAAGCGTGGTGTTGTCTGCCTGCAGTTTTGCGACACAATCAGACAATACATCCAATTCAGCGTGTTGATGTTTCTGAGTATCCGTGAGGAATCGAACGTCATCCTTATTGTGGGTAGTATGATTGACGATAAGAGTACGCAGGTCAACATTCTCGTTAGCAAGACGAGCCATCTCAGCGTTCATTTGATCCAGGCGCGCAGTCGCGCGTGCTGACTCGGCATCCCTCTCGGCCACAGAATCCTGCAGCTGCCTTTGCAAGTGGGCCACCTCCGCTCGGACGGTCTGTAAAACAGCTGCCGTCACGTCGGGGTTGGTCACCGTAGCAGTGGGACTCACCTGCGCAGTATGAGCCCGTGCGACCTGCAGCTCAGCTACGGTCTGCTCGAGAGTGTGGACTCTGGATAGAAGCTGTGGTACATGTTGAACCTGACAGGAAGAGAGTTGAGCTTGGAAGGCGTTCTCGGCCTCACATAACTTGCCATACAAATCTTGCTGGACGGAGCGTGTATGATCGTGCAGCTCACGTGCTGCAGCTTCCGTTTCACCACGGATCGTGGCAATATGACCTTGTAGTGCGGTGGAAGGCGCTACGAAGGCACCTGAAGCTGTGCCCGCGACTTCTCGCAGCTCTTCGCGAAGAATGCGTGCACGTTCATCGTTGTGTTGACGAATCTGAATGACGCTAGCTTCAAGTCGATCGAAGTCGGACTTGACGGCCACAAGTTCGTTAGTCTCGCGATCTCGTTGTATATCGAGACGCTGCATCAGCTGTTGCATGACCCGACGGTCCTCCTGGACGGCAGCGTCCAGGATCGAAAGACCCTGTTGGAGGTCACTCCGGAGGACGGCGGTATCAGAGGCGACAGCCTTGTGGACGAGGCTAGTTTGATATTCAACGTATGTGTGCACGTGATCTCGTAGCTCAGCCATGTCTTGCATTGGCAGAGCCTCCCTATGTCGGTTTGCGGCTGGGGAACTGTGGGGCCTAATACGAACCCCCCGGACAGATGGACTCCTACTGCCGCGATCATCTCGAATGATGTACTGTTCGGGGCCACGCCTGGGGGCTTGGCTCCTAGGATGAGCACGGCGACTAGGGCCATGGTCAGAAGTACGGTTTTCGAATTCACGGACTCGCTCATAAACCTGTCCCTGTTCAATCCCTGTTTGTTCGGGCGCCCCATGGCCCCACCTTCGTGTGCCTGTACCTCTCTCTCTCGGAGGGGAGGAAGGTGTGGGCATCTGTTGAGCTGCGGTGTCCCGCTGCACTGTCTGGGACGGTGCTGCGGTGGCCCGCTGCGCTGTTTGTGGCGGGGCTGCGGTTTCCCGCCGCGCTGACTGGTGCAGCGCTGCGGGAGGGACGTCAGATGTGGTATGAAGGGTGGGGAATTGAGGCGCGAGCCCTGGAGCGGCGTGTAAGAATCGCTGCTGTAGGGAGGGCTGATCTCCAATAGGAAGTGGGGGTGCGGAAACGCTATGAGCATGCAAGGCACGAAGCTGGTGCAACTCAGCTTGCATAGCATGAAGCTGAACTGCCGCCTGGGTGGGCAACGCTGGCATTGCTGCGGTTTCCCGCTGCATTGACTGCGCTGTACTGGGTGGGGGCATAGCTTCGTCCAATCCGTCGGTTCCTGGAGAGATGGCCATGCGGGCCGCAAAATTGGGGGAAGCTCCTAGGATATCCGACATATCAGCATCCAAGTTGCGCACGACTGACGGCGACGACTCATCATGCAGGGGTCCGACGGACGACTGGCGTCGTGCCGTCATCCTGCATAACTAGTCCGATGTCGACAGGTCGGGTCGCAGGTTGGACGCGATGTCTGATATAAAAGAGAAGGCTGATAACCTGTGTGAGGGCGAGGAGGACCAATGGACCGACCCCACCCCCGAGTGTACCGTCGGTAGACGATGAGGGACGATGGTTTTACCCAACGTACCTCCAACTATCGAGTACCTGTCATCCGAGCCAAGAGGGGCGATGGATATGAGCAAGATAGGAGGAAAGTAGGGGGATTCACACACATACTCTGGTCCTCGTCCTCCTAATTGCACCCCCATCAGGCTCTTTACGTCTTCGTCCTCCCTCCTTTCTCGACCTCGCTCCTCTTTCCCCGCCCCCCGCGCGCGCGCTTCCGCGCGCGCGGGAGTACGCGGGTCAGGGGGCCAGAGGGGGAGCTTGGGTGTGGAAGTGGGGGGAGGGGGAAGGAGGAGGAGGAGGAGGGGGAAGAGGAGGAGGAGCAGGAGGAGGAGGAGGAGGAGGGGAGGGAGAGAGAGGAGGAGGAGGGGGAGGGAGAGAGAGGAGTTATGCGTGGTGACCTGCAGCTAGGCGGGGCACGCTGGGCCAATTCACAAATCAGGGAACCTCCCTCCAGACTTAGGAGGCAGTCCCTTCTTCAGACGGCTGAGCACTTCGTGGCCAGCACGGGTGGGTGGCAAACATTCCACCTTGAGGTTCATTGGGTTCTCCACGCAGTGGCACCCGCAGACCTGGCAAAACAACACTCCTCTGAGAGTGGCGAGCTGATGCGAGGTATGGCACAGCTCGGCCACAGGATGATCCTTTCCCCCACCCACTCCCGCCTCCAACGGCCCAAGATCATCAGGAGCAGGTGAGGGCCCCCTGCCAAGAGGGTCAGGTGCACTCCTAGCAGGGAGGGCATGAATTCGCTGATTTATCTCAGCACGGGGCTTGCAAATACAAGGCCAAAATTCACAGAGGGGGCCTCGACGCGCGAACGAGCGTGCGCACCAACGACACTTAAAGGACGAGGAACGCACCACGCAGTCTTGACCCGAGTCACGGAGCCTGCATAGGCGCTCATCCAGAGACCTCACAGGGGCACGGGTGCGTCCTATTCGTCGGACTTTCTCACGATCAGAGCAAAACAAAACCTCCCTCTGGACAGAAAGAAGGCGGCCCAAAACCTTGAATGCCCGCTCATCGGCCTGGAGGGTCCGTTGGGCCGCATCTTCTGTCACCTGGCCAGCATCAGCAGCCTTACCCGCAACAAAAATCAGCGGCTTCATTGAGGTAGACCTCAGTGTCACTCAAAACCATGTGAAACGCCTGAGCCTGGGTGGGGTGACCTTTGGTCCATCTAACATCAACCGTGCCGCCCCGAGCCCCCAGGACCTCATGGTATATCTTCAAAAGATCAAGCATAGACGATTTAGACTTCATGCTTAGGGGGCGACGCGCACCTTTCACGACGGCCATATTGTCTGAATATACTCTGACATTGCCAGTTGAGCGCATAACCAGCTGTACAAGTGCAAATAATTCGGCCCGACCAGCAGACTGCATCTTAGTTGGCAGTGTCCCACTGGCTACGCCGTCAAAGAGGCCTGCTGGACCTTGGTGGACGATCGCCCATCCACATCGCCTAAGTCGCCAGTCTTTATGATACCTGCCTCCGCTGCCGTCCATTCCCCAGACACCCCCTTCAACGCTAGCTCCCGCACTTAACTTTCCCCAATCCCAAGGGAGCCCCATGGGCTCGGGAAGGTGGCCAACACTGGCAGACAAGGGCGGGGGCCCACGCATCCAGAAACAGGAGGCTTCAGGAGAACTCAGAGCTTCAGCCTTAAACTCATTCGATCGGTCGATCGCGCTGTCGGGGATATCATCATTACATCTGCAGGACCAAAATCGGTGGGCAACAGTCTCGGCCTCGAGGCCGCGCCTAGGGCATCTGCCATTGGTAGAGGACTCGTAGCCCGCCTTAGCAAGTCGGTCCTCAGTCCAAAAGCCAGCGGCCAGAACATTCCTGATCATTCCAGCGGCTTCAAAAGAGCCTTCCCTTTCAAGTTTCCTCAAAAACATCCGAGGGGCAGTGAAATCAACTCCTCCTCCTAAACCAGCTCCTTCATAATGTTTCGCAGCCCCGCTCCATGACATGCCCCCGCGCACCTCCATGAGCGTGCTCCAGAGGGTGTGGGGGAAAGCCTGGTCGCTGGAGCGGACGTGCATTCCATTGGGAAAAATCCAATATGCTGGGCTACGCGGCACCACATTGAGGTCAAGGAGCACCGCAACTGTAGCCGCCAATGGACCACGCACACATTGCCACCGATGCTTGGTCTTGCTGAACTTCGCAACTACAATGCCCCAGCATCGCGAAACCTCCAGCCGTTTTGTGTGCGCAAGGTCCTGCCATACATCGTAGAAGCTCACGAGCTGCTCGTAGCGAAACCTAAACTGGGGGTCATCCTTGGCAGGACTGATAAGCCCCAATACAGTGGTAGTGCAGGCCCCAGGGTTCCATCTACCACTGCACATGGCCGCTTGGGCTCTCATAGACTGGATCTGCCCTGGAGTAAGCCCCAACACCTGGTGGGACCACGATCCAACAGCAAGGGCCCCAGGTTTATACAATCGCCTCGCGGATCCAACAATACGGGCCAGAAAGGCAACCGTTTCAGCCTTCTTGGAGGCCTGGGAACGTCGTTGCATTAACTTTACAGTCGACCTCTTGTTTCCCCGCCGTGGCCATGACCCCCAGATCTCGAGTTGCAGCCTGTAATTGAATATGCAACCCTGTCGCCCTGAAGCGGGCGGCAAGCCCACGTCCAAGGAAGGTATGGCTGCACACAAGAGCAGACTTGCCAGAAACGGTGCAACCAACTTCTTCAAGCTGGTGGGTCAACAACATGGCGGCAGGCACGAGAGAGTCCAAACTATCCTTCATATTTCCAACCTGAGACTGGGTAATATCGTCTACATAGGATTTAACCTGGACGGGGCGATATTGCACATGAGCCAAGTCCAGGATATCATACAAGTAAATCTTAACCCATGACATGGATTGCATGCACCCCGCCAGGATACCCCTCCCAGGTGGAATGCTATCAGAAACAAAACCACCAACCTCAAGAACACGAGGGGATTCATGAATCAAACCACTAAGGTAGAGGAGGTGGAGCGGGTAATCCATCTTCACAGCAAACCCAATCAGCCTATGCGGCTGGACAGTGTAGAAAAAAACGCTTGAGGTCCCAGTGGGCTCCGACCGAGCAGAGCCCCAACATGCGAGCCATCTCATGGCCGAGCTCGCGAAGTAAGACGGCCTGGAGCGCGCTGGATCCTCTCACAGCGGTGTTCCAATAATTATACCTGTCTAGCGTCCATATATCGAGATCAGAGTTACGAGCCTTGCAATACACCCTGTAAAGGGTGGGGCATTTACAAATCGGACGATCACACTCAATATTCTGAGGAAGCAAAGCTATAACACTGAGAAAAACCTGGGATGGCCAGGACAACGAAGCTTCACACTGATTGAGGAGATGCGTGTACCCCAAAACGGCATCCCGAGGTAAATCAATCAACGCCCGAGGAGCCCAGGAGTCGACCCCAACCGCAGTAGTGTTAGAAACACACCTCGCAGCTTTCAACACATCGATGGGTTCCAAGGGGTCCAAAACCTCAAGGGACATGAGGGCACGAGGTCTGGGCGCATCCAGCACTCCTGAGAGCAAAGACATCCCATCTGGGGAATCCCAAACTTGGCTCCAGAAAGCCTGCCGATACTCCAGGAGATCCCCAGGGAGCTGACGGACCCCTTGAGGGGCCAACAGGGCTTGGGGCGGTTCCCCAAGGTCATGTTTCAACCAAGCGTGCACCTTTTGCGCACCTTTGGGAAGGGCTTTCAGGAGCCAGTCGTTCATCCGAGCTCTGGGCAAGCTCCCTGCAGCCTTCCAAGCAGCACTCACTCGAGTAGACATAGCACCCGTCAAGTTGTCGAGCCCTTCGGCCTCGGTGGGAAGCGAACAAAACTGGGCGCGCCACCAGCCGATGCCGCACGCATCGTCGGCACAGATGTATTTGTCCAGCTGCAGAGCTAAACCTTGAAGGGCGCTACCTAAGCTCGCGACCGCGTGCAAAGACTTTCTTGCCAGGTAGAGTCGGTGCTCGCACATATTTTGAAATACTTTGGCCCAATAAGCCAGTTCTGGTTCACGAAAATTTTGGCCAGCAGGTCCCCTCCGACCAATCGTCGCACGCCGAACATCTGGAAATTCACCTCGTTTTACCTGGCACACACTGTGGTCGACTGCAACCGCACGAGACTCAAACATGGCCTCGGTCGCTCTAGACCAAGTGCGGTACAAAGACGTAAGCTTCTCACTTAAAGTGTCCTTCACATGCGGCACCAGTGCATTGTAAAGATACCCAGGAACTTCAGGCAGCACTCTTTCACGCCCGAGACTAGCAGCGGCATTTAGGAGATGCTGTGACCAGGGTAAATCAGGCCCAGGACAATTAGTGAATGGTATAGGCTTACCACGTTGCCACACGTGCTGTTCCAGAGCTTCATGTTGCATGCAAACTTTCAGGCAGGCATGAGTTTAAAAGGGGCTATGAGTATACGTACTTACATGAACGTAATCAGCCAAGTCGCTGGAAGCGATAACATAGTCAATAAGTGCGCCACGTCCCTGGGCACAGGTGAACTCGACATCCTCTGGTACAAGGCAGCGTGCACGAGCAAGCTTCGGGCAACCAGACAGGTCCATGTCGCACACAAGTACGCTGCAATCTCCCACCAAGAGCCAGGGGATGGCGAGGGTCCCAAGGAACTCGGAAACGGCACGGATACGCTCGATGTTTTCCCCAGAAAAACCAGGTCAGCAATCGAATAAATCACACCTACAACAATGACGCATTCTTTGGTTCTGAGCTCCAAAAATTGCCAGCTGAGGCCACTGCCAAAATCTGACAATCTCGGATCCGAGGACAAAACAACGTCGGAAACACAAACCTTTCGAAACCACGGCTCCTACTCCTCCATGAGTACCCCCTCCAGGGGAGGGGAGGGCTGGTCTCAGATGCGGCCTCCAGCCAATCTGAGCTGCATTGCGTTTGGCGCGCGGGAGGTCCTTCACACGATGATGCCCAGCAACAAAGAAGCCATCGCACAAGGGCTTGGTCTGCTGCAAGAAATCCAATGTCACCTGATTCCATGATGTGATATTGCAGAACATCAACTCAATCGCCGAGGACTGATTGCGAAGCCTCGACGCCTCCAGCACGCCATGTTGGCTAGGAACGTTGTGAACCAGATGCTTGCCCACCGCCAGCTTGTGAACGTGCGGGTCCAGCGGCGCCTGGCTGCACCTGCTCCAACACACGGTTGAAAGAGGCCGCGGCGCCATCGCGAACAGTACGGAGACGCTTGGCGGCTTTGATGTGGGACTGCTTCTGCATGAGCTTCTCAAACTTGACCAAATCTTCTGGGGATAAGGCTGCGTCGATACGACGCTTCTTGAGCTGCTCAAGCTCGGTGCGATTCTGCTCCCCATCACCCAAATCAGAAGGAGCTTCAGAAGCCGCGTCTTGATCCAGGTGGGTCCTGAACTCCTTGATCTGCAACCAGAACTCGAAGCGCTGGTTGAACTTAGTACACCAATCTTGCAATTCTTGACGAGACATACCCACAATACCTGGGGGCTCAGGAACTGGGCCAGCAACTCCTCCAACTTCACTAGCAGCAGGATGGCCACCAGCGGGGGGGTGAACTTGCCCAGGACGTGCGGAAGGGGAATCACCATCAACTTGCATATCATGCGGACCCCCTGCAGCAGGGGCACCATGTCCTTTAGCATCAGCAGCACGGCACTCACGCTCACGTAGATCACGTTTAGCTTGTTCTTCAGCCACCACCTGCCGTCTGAACTCCAGAGGGTCAAAATTGTCCAACTCAACGTAGGCGGCTTTGTGGGCCGCGGCGGCGCTCTCCAAGTACTGGACAGCCTCCGCGCGCGCCATCTCCGCCTTGGCCAGGGCGTCTTTATGGCGTAGTACAGCCGCCAGACGTTGTTCCACCTCATGTAATGCCAAACGCTCAGCCATAGAATCACGCTCAACAGCCATGGCAAGGGCGGTGCGCTGCTTGGCCACCTTCCTGTCGAGCTCGTTGTCTGGCGACGCCGCAGGCTCAGGGGCAGGAGCGCGCGGACCTTGACCACGAGCACCTCGAAGAGCTTCAGCACGATCAGGGAAAAGTGTGGCCAGCCTCTCCAGTTCGTCGTCAAGCGAAGGGCCTTGCACCTGCCCTCTGCTCTTGCGCCAACGGCCCACGCCGCGCTTGTCACCGACATCACGAACTCCACTATGCGGCTAGCCGAGGTACTCACCTTTGCACTTGGAGCAGCACTTGTGTCCATGGAAATCGTACTCCCAGTGCCCACAGAGCGCACAAACGCTGTACGCCTGCTTCGTTTGCGGGCCAAGGCCACCTCGCCGAGATGGCAGCTGCTTGGTCCACGGCGCATAGGCGCAACCCATCACCCAACTGCGCCCTGGGTGGGATCGGGCCAGGTGCTCCAACAGGAGCTCACGGAAAGCGAAGAAGAGCGGTTCACCAAGGAACCTGAAAGCTGGCCGAGGCAGCCAGGCCTCAGGAAAGGGCTGCCCTTCCACCTCGGCCTCGAGCCTCTGGAGTCGGGACGGGAGGCAAGCTCCGTCTTGAGCCAAAATGGCTACGGAGGAGAGAGAGGAGGAGGAGGAGGAGGAGGAGGAAGAAGAGGAGGAGGAGGAGGAGGAGGAGGAGCAGCAGCAAAAGGAGGAGGAGGAGGAAGAGGGAGGGGGATGATGATGATGATTTTTTTTTCATTTTTGTTGCGAGGGCGCCCCGAGGCGGACGCCGAGGTCGGCCGCCCGCGGCCCCCCGCCCACCCGTCCAGGACCTAGAGGAGGTAGGCAGCACCTGGAGGGGAAGGGAGGGCGCAGCCCCCGAGGGGAGGCTGTCCCGTCGCCCTCCCCTGCCCTGCCGTGGCACGCAGGTCCACGACAGGCCCAAAGCCCCGAAGGGCTACCCAGCGTGTCCAGGGAGCCAGCGCCCATGACGGCCATGAAATGCCGGCGAGCTTGTCAGGATCCACGTAGCCGCAGTCGGCGACGAACAGGCCGGTGGAGCCCATCAGCGGCGCGACGAGGAGGAGGGGTCAGAGGTCTCGCACACATCGTGGGCACTCACCTCGACCTTGTCCCCATCAGGGTAGGTCCCCACCTCGAGATTGGCTTCCCCCACGACAGACAAGATAGCGCCGACTCGGCCAATGGACACTCCTTCCATCACATTTGCAAACCGTCGCACAAAGAGATCCAATGGCCAGGCCGAGCGTTGACAAACTTCCCAGATCGAGGCAGGGCCATCAACCTTGTCGTCGCTGTGAGGGCAGCGATGCCTGAAAAGAATCTCCCGCCTGTGCCGCGGAACAGCAGGTAAGGGACTGTCAGCATCATGATAAAGCGCCTGGCCAGGGATGGCCCCCTTCCATTGCTGTTCCTCGGACACCGTGGGTAGACGCAAGCAGGTAGCCTTGATCAGGTGTGTGGCCGTGGAGAACACGCTCACAGGAGTGATCTCTACGAACTGATTCCAAGCCTTTTGGTATTTGTCACAGCCACTAATAACCACCATTTCACCATTGAGGCGGCTGTGTAGAGTATCCACTCGCGCATGTCTCCCGATCATCCTGTCCAAGTCCCAACCTTGCCCTCGACAAAACTCGGCAACTGTAGGCTGAATGGCAGGAGCAGCAGGAACTGGAGCAAGACCTGGAGCACCAGCAGATCCTTCAGCAGGAAGGGGTGCTGGAGGCCCCTCTGGAGCAGGGGGCGCACCATCCTGACGATGCGCAGCGTCAGGAGCAGGCGCAGGGAGAGACTTCGTCATCACGTCGATGTCTGCCTGTATCGCCAGGAACATGCCCTTGATCTCGCTAGGTAAAACTTCCTCAACTTTTCCAGGAGAACAATCTGGTGCACGACCAGGGGCGAGAAGAAGATCAGAACTGGGTAGCCCAGCACAGGGTAGGTCGGCACCATTAGGACCCGCAAGTAGCAGCAACTCCTCAATGGTCATCCCGTCGTCCTCGAGCAAGAGCTCCTCCACCTTCCCAGTGCCATCATCAGGTGCACGACCAGGGGCGAGAGAATGGTCCTCGCCGATCGGCACGAAGAACTTCGCATCAGAGTTGAAAGGAAAGACAGGAATCGCAGGTAGATCAGCAGGAGTATGGCCATGGTCAGCATGACGCCGAGGACGCTTGGCATCGCCCCAAGACCTATGATCATTACCTCCACCAGCAGGCCCAGCAGCAGCAGAAGACCACGGGCCCAGACCCGTGCCATGCCAAGGGTCACGCAATCGGCGACGAGCACGGCCTCCAGGGTGATCATCTGGTCCATCATCCTCGTCTCCTCCATCATGTCCGTCGGGTCCCACCGGGGCATCAGCGGGTCCAGCGACAGCCCGAAGTTGAAGAGAGATGTGGGCCTCTCCTCGGCTGTTCTCGTGGCCGTGGTCCACCGAGACGGTCCAGGGGAGCGAGCCAATCACCGAGTACATGAAGTCGATCAGAATGGCGCTCTGCGTCTTGTCGTCTACCTCGGGGAGGAGGACGATCTGGAGCAGCAAACGGTCAGTATGTGAGGCCAATCGGAAGCGAGCCTTTCGCCCAGCCCGTAGCTGCGCGAGAATCCAATCGAGCCTCGCAGCCGCGACCATCCACGGGGCGAAGCGGGGGGGCCCTGCACGTGCAGAGCGGCGGTAACTCGGGACGCGAGCAAGCGCTCGAGCCCAATTGGTTATTAGGAGTACGATGATGATGCGGAGGAGGAGGAGGAAAAAGAGGAGGAACAGGGGGAGGAGGGAGCCCCTGCGCGAGTCGGAGGCGTGGACCTCCCCGCCTGGCCCTCGACACAAAAACGGGGGGGGCCGCAGCGGGCAACTGCCGGGCGAGGCGCCCGGCCGCGCCACGGTGCCTACCTTGGGCGCGCGTGCAATGGCACCCGCGCCCCGGCCGCTCAAATGGAAGAGCGAGACGTTTCGGGTCTCTGCGGGCCTGGGATCACTGCGGCCATCCGCCGCATGGGCTTCGCGGCTAGGAGACAAGACGCAGTCTCAGCCGCCGACGTGGCCGACCATTAGGCACCTCAACGACCTCCACAGGGGCTTCGACGAGCTTGATACCCCTAAGCACAGGAGAGATGGACTGAGGAGGAAGAGGAGGAGGAGGAGGAGGAGGAGGAGGAGGAGGAGGAGGAGGAGGAGGAGGAGGACGCCGACGTTGACAGAGATGCCCTGCCTCATGCCCCCCCCCCCCGGTGCCTGACGCCCGACCCGACGACGACTTGTCATCAGCATAGGGGGCTGCGATGTTACGAACAATGACTGCGCCTGCGCACAAATCGGCGTTCGAGGTAGTTTACCACGCCTAACATCTGGAACCCGCAGCCAGGGGTGAAATTCCTTAGTGCGTGTGGAATACGGCGCGGTGCTCGCTCTAGCGCGTGCTGCAGGGCGGGGCGCGCCCCTACGGCGACAGGATTTAACCAAACAAAAAATCGGCAGCCTCTAAATTAGCTCCCTCGTCCCCTGGGAGACCTGGTGGCTCGGCTTCACCGAAGTCAAGACTTAGGGGGGGGGGGGGGGGGCTCAGGAGGAGCAGCGGGGACAGCGCTGACTAAAATGCCCCCTGGCACGAACCGAATCACTTGGCTAGAGCATCTAACAAGACGCTCAGTTCCTCCTCCAACCACCCAGGCGGGGCGATCCCCAGGTGGCGCTTGATAGTCCCCTCGGCTTTGATTGCTGTGATGAGGTCGGCGCGGAGGTCCCAGCGCGGTGCCGCGACCAGGAGTTCCGTCATCTTCTCGTCGTTGCATTTCTAGAGCTTGGTCATCGCAACGTGTTCCTCGAGCATCTCTTTGGTGATGTCGGCTGCTTTGTCCTCGCTCGGCTGGGCCTTGTCGAAGTAGTAGTGGAGGTTCTTCCCGTTGCCGCCGCCGATGTCAAGCTTGCACGTCGCCCCGACGAGGCAGAGCGCGAGGCTGGCGGTCGGGCTGCCCACGGTCTTCAGCTCCAACACCTGCCCTGGTGTTCCGTGGCGCAGCTTGTCGAGGTGGGCCTTGTAGTTCTCGAGCTCGGATGACAATGCTGCGGTCAGCTGATGGTCGCGGGCCAGCGTGAACGCGTCGAGACGTGGCGGAGCTCAGGATCCGAAGTCTCTGAGGGTTCATCAGGGTCATCTTCAAGATGGCGGCGAGCAGCTCGGCGAGGTGCTTGTCGCGGCTGGCCCATGTCTTCTGTTCGTGCGCTGTCCGCGCTGGCGTCGACCTCCGCGTCGTACTTTGCGTTTGCGGTCTCCCTGTTCGTCGCCCTCGTCCACCACCATCGAGTCCTGGGCCTCTTTGTCCTTCAGCACTGCGCCCCCTGCGTTCCCCTTCTGCTTGGCTAGCGGCGCGTCGGCGCTGGCGGCGCTGCCAGCGTGCCCAGGCGCCTGGGAGGGCCCCAGCGGGCGGCGCCAGCTCGCTCGCGTCGACGCTGGCTGCGCGGTCGCCGCCGACATATCGTCATCGAAGGGGTTCAGATACTACTGGAAAAGGTAGTCACCAGCTGCGGGGCGTTGGCCAGAGTGGGTGCAGTGGCGCTCGCGGCGGTGGTCGTCGGGCTCGGTCGGGCTGTCCGCGCAGTAGTCCTTGTCGAAGTTGAAGTACGCGTAGGCCGGCCGTGGCAGGCTGCGTGGAGCTGATCTCGTGACTCAGCAGTGTCCTCAGGCGCCCACACGGCTCTGCGTTTCTTCGAGAATTGGCGAGAGATATGCGCGGGAACCTGGGGCCTCTGGGAGGTGGCCTTCGCGGGTGCAGCCTTGAGCCTAGACCCCGACGGAGTCGCCGGAATATGATCGGCAAGATGTCTTCTGAGTTCTCGTGGATCGTGGTATATTTCGTGGCACTCGGGTATGTCGCTGGTATTCGCAAGCGGGCGTCGAGTCGAACGTGACGGTTTCAATTCATGCAGATGATGAGTTAGTTCGGGGATGCATCTCTTCGCTTTCCAGGATATCTGAAGACGGCGTTGACAGTGATCGACGCATGAGAATACTGTAGAGCAGCTGAGGCACATGTTGCCGATGGTGATGGCATTGGTGATGGTGGCGCGACCGCGACCAGGTGCTGACGAGTGCGTTTGATGAGTAGCAAGACGATGGGCGGTGGAGAACCTCGCTCGGCAGTTCTCGATTGTGCATCGAAACGGGGCCAGCAGCTCGGTCTCGCTATCTGCGTCGCCCATCTCATGATCAGCGGCGGGCACGCCATGCGCCATCGAGCCGCTCGGGGCCCACTGGCTGCTCACGCACGTGCTGCGAAAAAGGCGCATATCACATGCAAGAGAGGCCTGGCGTACGTGCTCATCTCGAACTAGTGCTTCCATGGTCGGAGGGCCCCACTCCTCCTCGAACGTGGCGCCCGTGGGATGGCCCAGTAGTTGGCGAAGGTCGCCGTGGATTTGGGCCACCCACGGATGTGCGCCTGCATTTGCTTGATGTCGGCCGTGGCGCAGCGGTGGCGACGAGGCTGGGCGCCCGCGTGCTCTGGCGTTGATCTCGACAGTGTAGTCGCCCAGGGGCGCGGCCAGGAATTGCGCGTGGTCGTCGGGGTCGTCGATGATAACTTACCACCAGTTGAGTCGCTTGATCACGAGTTCCACTGCGGTCGGTGCGCGCTGCCATTCACGAAATGCTTTGTCAGTCGCCCAGCTGCGGCGTGCTCCGTCGTCTCGTTTATAGTGGGCTCGTCCCAACAACATGGCGCGCATCTTCTTGGCGAGGCACACGACTAGCTTGTTGTACTCGGCGGGGGCAAGCACGTAGGGCTCCAGAGCGGACCGGGCGCGCCCCGCCACGTTAGCGATGAAGGTGTTGCGCTTATGTTTCCATGGTCCAGGGCTTGTCCAGTAATTCCCAAGGCGAGTCCATGCCGCGGCAGCAGACTGGATGCGGGCACGTATCTCTGCGTCGTTGGTGCCAGTGGGCGTGATGAGGCCGCCGAGGTGGACGAGGTTGCACGCGTTGGTGCCTCGGTGCTCAATGTCGCGAGTGACGCGGGCGTTGGTGGCGTAGACGAGGGTGTCCTGCATCTCGCCGCCCTGTCGGTGGCCAGTCAGATGTATATACTTGTTGAGCGTGGCGTTGTGCAGGTAGTCGACGGCGAGCGCCCATCGTGCGTGTGGCGGGCCTTCTGGCAGCGCATAGATGCGGATGGTATCGTTGATGAAGGCGCCCGTGGTGATCTGCTGGGTCGTGAGCGTACTGGGGCACTCCGCGGTTAGGTCATTACTGGTGAGCTCCGTGGTTTCGCCCAGCTATGCTTCGACTCCTGTGCAGAACGCTGCCATGAAGAGCTCGGGCTCGTTGCTGTCGCCCGAGCGTCCACCTGTCGTCGGTCGCGCTGAGACTTGTGCATCGCTGGCGTCGATGGCGAGGACCGCGAGTTCGCGATGCTGGGAATGGAGGTCGTCGAAGTGGCCGTCGTCGGTGCGGTCATAGTGGGCCTGGAGGCGGAAGGAGTGGTCACCTGCGGCGAAGGCATTGCGTACGTCGTAGGACTTGACAAGAAAGTCGCGGTCAGTCGCGCGCAGCCGCCACATGGCGACTTTGACCAAGAGCATAAGTTCCTCACGCCGTCGTTGTCGGATTCCTCCGTAGCCCCAGGCTGGGGCGTTGGATGGTCCTCCGTAGTCGCAGGGGCCCGCGCGTAGGTAGATGCGCCACCGGTGGCAGAAAACGCGCAGGAGTCGGAGGCAGTGGTTGGTGTCGTGGATCTCGTCGCCGCTAGGTGCTTTGTTCTTCCTCCCGATGGTGGCGGCCTGGCTCGCCACTGCCTGCGCGGGCAGCACGCGGGCGGTGCGGACGTGAGCCAGGAGCGACGCGAAGAGAACGTGGCCGACGCGGGCTTCCTCGAAGGATGTGGCAGCGGGGCGAACGCCAGGCACTTCGGCTTGTGCTGGTTGATGGACGTGGAAATAAGGTTGGTCTTCGTGTCCCAGGCCGATTGTCTCCGCCTTGGGCTTAGTCAGGCACTGCGGGTACAAGAAGAGTTGAGCGATCTCGCCAGGCCAGGACCACCCAGGATTGCATCGTCGATGTTTGTTGGCACAGGCGCCCTTTTTCATATGCCCGAGGTCCTCCGCGGCGTTGTCCAAATCTGTCTGGATTGCTCCGTGCTGAACGGGGCCGTGCTGGGCAATGTCCTCCACTGGTGTGAGTAGTAGCTTCTCGATGGTGGCGTCTCGTAGTTAGATGCTGGTGGGATGTGGCGTGGCGCCCATGCATCCTCCTGTAGCTGGCCTGGCGAGTGCGTCGAGGAAGGCTTGACCTCGGGGTCGAACAGCGGCAACGTACGGGTAGCTTCGCCTCTTTATACCAGCGCGCGTGCCAGCGCGTAGTCGAGCGAGATGTCCGACGCGAGCAAGGTCGCGGACGGCCACGCTTCGCGTAGCTGATCGCCCACGGAAGTACGCCGCCAGTAGTTGTACCAATGTCGGAACGATTTGAACTGTTGTGATACTCGGCGTAGGCCGGCGTGGTGGAGGTGGCGACCAGCTTCGCAAAGTTGCGCTCGTTTTTCCAAGTAGTCGTGCTCGCGCGGCCTTGGCTGTAAGTACCCATGTGGGTGCGTGGCCTTCTCGGGTGAAGTACTTCTTGGCGGTGGTCTTTGAGAGATATCCGACAATATCTGCATGCCTTGTCGGGGTGGCGTCGGAAGCGAGGCGTGTGAGGCGAGCGCGATGATGGTCGCATTGCTCTCGTAGGTCCTGGAAGAATTGGGGGCCTTGGTGTCCTTGCTGTAAGCAGGCGGCCAGCATGCCCCAGTCCCAACGTGGTTGATCAGGGTCACAATATTGCTCTGGGGCCGAAATTCGTACTTCCATGATCATCGGGACGTGGTTAATGACATGGAGGGACCGTAGTCGTTGTGAGGCGTGCAAGCCCATGACCATGCGTGTAACCGCGAGCTTGAGGCTGGTGGGGGCGACGAAATAGTCGATGCGGCCGTGGGATCCGTGGTTCCCGTAATAGCTGGGCCCGAGGTCCCAGTAGCTGTTGATCGCGCTCACCTCGTGTTCTAGCATGTCCGTGTGGAAGCGCTGGGCGAGATCGTCCTCGGGGCCCGTTTGGTATGGGCCGATGCTGGCGTCGGTGCTGGGGCGGGAACCGTGTGGACCAAAACGTAAATCCATGTCGCTGAACATGATTGGCACGGTGCGTTCAGGGGTCTTTATATATAGATGCAGTACCCATCGCCAAAGTTGAAGACAGGTCTTCTTCCAGAAGTGATGATCCTTGGCGAGGTGTGGGCGGTGGGAAATCGGTGACGATGTAGCGTACTCGATTCGGTCCACGTTGTGCATCGATGCTTCCAGCTCGACCAAGTATGTGTGATGGTGCCGACACGACCCGTGTGATGTTCCGCTATCTGTATAAATGTCGTGATGATCCTATGCTGCAGCCTGCGCTGGAGTTGGTGCCTGCTGCTCGCGTCCATCCGAAGTGGATCCAGAGATGATGTTGAATCCGTTCTTTATGATGTGGTGTACCTGCCCTGCTCCGAATCTTTGTGCCAGGGGCCAAAATCGCATCCATATTGTGGAACTCCGCGCTGACGGCCTCCAGGCGCCCCTCGTGGCTGGCGAGGCTGAAAAAAGGGCTCCAGCCGACGATGGGGGTGCTGCCCAGGGGCTTGGACTGGTAGCCTACGTCGGTGTCGTCGAACGCGGGGGCGGCCATGCCGAAGCACAGCGCGCGAAACACCCGTGGCCGCATCGCCGTGAATCAGGCCACCTCCTGGGGCGGAACTGCTGGGCGGAGACAGGGCGAGGATTCGGCGGAGGCCACTGCGCCTGAACGGATGTGAGCAGTCCGCGGCCTTCCGACGACGACGACGACGACATCGACGACGACGACGACGACGACGACGACGACGACCCCTCCCGCGCACTTCTCTTTGCCCTTCCCGTGTCCGACGCTCCTCCCCACGCCCACGACGGCACCAAGACCAAATGGTATCCCCGACCCGTATGCCCAACCCCATGGCCAGCCTCATCCCCAGCCCTACGCCCAGGCTGACAAGCCGCCTTCCATCATGAGGGAGGAGGCGGCCATCTTCGTCCCGGCCGTGCCACCCGCCTACTGGGCCACCGACCCCAACGCTGACTGCCGCGATGATGGGGCCCCCGCCTGCCGCCCTTCATCCCGGCGTGCCTCCTGCGCCTACCCCCACGACCCCCTACCCCACGGCCCCCACGATGGATCCTACAAGTTCCCAGCCGAGCCTCGAATGGCCGCATGGCCTGAGAGGGAGCCCGTGTGGGGAATACCCGAGGAAGCGGCCACAGGGGCCGCCAGACAACCAACAGTGGGCGCCGCCTCCCCCGTGGACGGCTGAATGGTCATAGGGACAGCCGGGCCACCCCCTGGACACTCCCACCCGACCTCCTCAACTACCCCACGCCCTCCCCAACCCGAATCTCCCCGCGACGGCCTCTGCGTCGGACCCTACGCCAGCCCACAAGGACGCCCACATGGACGCCCCTCCGACCCACCCCGAGCCTACCCCGACGGACGACCCGAGGCCTACCTCCACGACGCTACTGACCACGAAAACGACAACGACGACCCGACGCCCCTTCCCACAACGCGCCTTCCTACGACAACGCGCCTCCCGACGACAACGCGCCTCCCCACGCCCTACGCCCTACCCCCTTCCCCGCGCTTCACCCCACGCACCCAAGGAGCTGACATCCACCCTGTGTGACTTGGAGGCCCGCTGGACCCAACGCGTCCTCGCCATCGAAAACACCGGCGCCAGCGCGCGCATCATCGACTTCGCCGGCACTAGTGCCATCGACACCCAGACGCAGCATCTCCACGACGAGCGCCGACGTGCCAATATGGCCCAGCAGGTGGCTCGGTGATGCGGACGGTTCTCCTGGGGAAGGGTGGCGCCCTCGACCCCTCCCACCGGTGAGCTGGCGGGAGGGGCGCAGAAACCAAGAGGGGGAGGAGGGGGAGAGGCGGAGAAAGAGGAGAGGGTGGAGGAGAAGAACAAGCAAGAAGAAATGGCGGGCGCAACCGGCGCCTCGGCGGCCGCCGCCGCGCCGGCGGCAGCCACGGGCCGCGGCCGCCGCGCCGCGTTGGCGGCGGCGGCAGCGCCGCGGCCACAAAGGTGGCGGCGGGGGGTGCGAGAGACTCCTGCGGGGTCTTACCGCCGCGGCAGGCGCCAGGGGGGGAACTCTGGGGCCTCTTGAGGAGGGGGGAGCTGGGCTGGGGGAGAGGAGGAGGAGGAGGAGGAGGAGGAGGAGGAGGAGGAGGAGGAGGAGGAGGAGGAGGAGGAGGAGATCTCGCTCTCTTTTTTGTTTCCTCTCTCTCTCTCTCGCGCTCTCTCTCCCGCTGCCCATTCAAGCAGCTTCTCCTGAAGCACAAGCCAATATCCTGCATTATGCTTTGGGTGGGGCTCGTTGCCTTCGACATCGAATCATCTATCTTGTCAGATCCTGCTGCGAGCCAGCAGGTCTGTTGCGCAGTCCGTCGCGCCAGCACGCGGGCGCGGCTTTTGGCGACAGCCAAATAATCAAAGTAGTCGCAGCGTGCAGGGCAGGCGAGAGCGGGGCAGTGTTTACGAGGCTACGCCACGCAGAGCTTCAGATCCACTCAGAGTGAGCATATCCAGGAGACCTCCTCCACTGGCACAGTCCACGCAGAAAGAGCGGCTCCAGGATACCTCCGCCGCCGCCTCGAAAAGCCGCAGAATGCCCAAAGTCCCCAGAGCGGGGAGGTGATATCAACGGCGACTCCGAGATGGCTGTCAGAACTTTGCTCAGGGTCCGACCCCCCTGGTGACACAATGGCGCTGGTAACCCTCATCCTGTTTGACGAGCTGCGCGCGCTGCACCGCTCGACTTGCCCGCGTCAATGGCCGCTAGGACCATTCTTGGAATGCCGTAGTCGACCACATCGCATCAAGCACGATGCAAGGTTCGATCTTCCCCAGCTCAGTCCCTGAGAGTCCCTGAGCCCTGAAGTGCGCTACCCAGTGCCACCCTGCCCGTCGGGAGTGGCTTCAGTCTGCCGAAAACGCCAGCAAGGCCAAGCATCTTCCGATTCAAGGGCGCTCTTGGGTCACCGCCCCTGTTTCTACACAGGCCTCTATGGCTATGGAAGACTTGAAGGGTTATGAGCCCCTCCCCCTGCGCCTGCCCCCGGGGATCTCGACCTCCAGACCCCCTCTGGCAGTTGCGCAGTTGAACTGCAGATCGGCGTCGAAGCGCGCGGCCCACGGAATTGCGGGTAGGAGGGCGCTGGCACGCGCCCGGCTGGCGACAATCTGGCTACCGGAGACTGGGGTGCACATTGTTGGACTTCAGGAGAGCTGGAACAAGAGATGCACGCGTGGGGTGGGAGCTTCCTATGCCGCTGCGAATGGTTATGCTGACGGTGGTCACGGCGTCGAGCCTGGGCTGAACCTCGAACCCCCGTGTGGATGCGAAGGGGGCAAGAAAATATGTCCCAACTCTCCTGCGTTGGGCACTCGTTTTGAATAGAGCACTGCCCGCGCGTCTCCTCCGTCTTCCGCCCCCCGCCTCCTCTCACCTTTTCTCCTGCCTCTCAGGTCGGTCCTTCCGGCGTGCCAGTCTGCCTCCTACCCGGCCATCCCTGGGCCCAGACTCCAATGGGGCCTCGCCATCCTTGGGGGGTGCAATCTGCGAAACCGTCGCCACTTTCGAAGGCTGCTGGAGTCCAGCGGAGCGATGTCTTACCCAGAGTGAGACGAGAGCTCGCCATCTCCGGGGTGGCGGCGACTGCGATACCGTCGCCAGTTTGGATGGCTGCTGGGGGGCCCAACGGAGCGACGTCCAACCCAGACTCAAATGAGACCTCGCCTTCCTTGGGGGGGCTGCGATCTGCGAAACGGTCGCTAGTTTCGAGGGCTGCTGGGGGGTCCAACGGAGTGACGTCCAACCCAAGCGCAATGAGACCTCACCATCCCCGGGGGGCTGCGAACCGCGAAACTGTCGCCGCTTTCGAAACCTGCTGGGGGGCCCAGCGGGGTGACGTCTTACCCAGACTGGAACGAGAGCTCGCCATTTCCGGGGTGGCGGCGACTGCGAAACTGTCGCCACTTTGGAGTGCTGCTGGGGGGCCCCAGCGGAGTGACGTCCATACCAGACTCAAATGAAACCTCGCCTTCCCTGGGGGGGGCTGCGATCTGCGAAACGGTCGCCACTTTCGAGGGCTGCTGGGGGTCCAGCGGAGTGACGTCCTACCCAGATTCAAAGCAGACCCCGGCATCACTGTGGGGCCGCGCTCTGCGAAACTGCCGCACTTTCGAAGGCTGCTGGGGGGCTCAGCAGAGTGGCGTCTTACCCAGATTCGGATGAGACCTTGCCGTCCATACGTGGCTGCGATCTGCGAAACGGTCGCCACGTTCGAGGGCTGTCGCGGGGTCAGGCGGAGTGGCGTCTTACGCGGGCCACTGGGAGACTGTGCCATCACTGGCGGGCTGCGAAGCTGGCGCGCGAAGAAGGCCTCGCTCGCTGCTTGCGCTAAGTATAAGCCGGTTGGATCATCTTTCCGAGTGCCGCGGCGACGTGGCGCAGGCAGCGCTCCACCGACAGAAGCAACACTCTTCGGTCCCCTCCCGTCACTTTCATCGTCGCCCTCTGCCCCCTGCCACCTTCCATCTGCTGCTGCCGCGCCCTCGCGCCCGTCTCCCGCCGCGTTCCCTTCCCCGTGTCGCCCCTCGCCCTGCTGCCGTTGTCCCGTGATCGGTGCCGCGCGAGCGCATCGCATGTAGATTGCGCAACGTATAACGGCGCCTGCACTGTCATTGCCCTGGCTGGCGCGGGCCAACCCGTCTTGTCACTCGATGCAAATGGGTCGGGTGCGTCGCGGGGTTCTGTCCAGTAAGACCCTCGCAATGTGCATTCTAGCCCGAGGGTTCTGGCTGGCGCCATGAACAACCGGGCGCGAGCAAATTCCCATCGCGGCGGCGCGCGCCCCGCACGTCAAGCAGGGTGAACCGACCACCGAAGCCCCCGGGCCATTCTGCAGGAATTGGCGAAGCGTTGGGGACAGAAGCTGGCTCTCATTAGTAGCGGCGCCCACGCGTCGGGGACGCAGTTGGCCAATTGGTCGGCTCGGGGGGGCTCGCTCAGCAACAGGGCGGCGCGTGCATGCATGGCGACATATGTGCACACTGCGACCCCTATCCTATCCACGCCCAGTCTGGCTCGCGCGGTGAGTTTGCGCGCGCGGCCACGGATGGCAGCCGCCGGCGCAATGATCGCACCCTTGTTCCCCCCCTCCATTTTGAATGCGAAAAAAGCGCTCGGGTCGACCATGTGCATGACGGCCTCGCTGGGGCCACCGACCACTTGCCACTCCTGGCCCCCCGTGAATGGGGAAGCTGGCCCGAGCCCCATCGATGCGTTGGCCCCGAGCTCGGCCCCCCTGAAGTTGCGTGACCCCGTCACGGTTGCTGCTCTCAAAAGCAAATTGGAGGCCACCACCGAAGCGCCGTGGGACCCCCCCCTCAGTCGGCACGTCGCCGAGGTATCGGACGCGATCCGCGAGGCGTCCGCGAAGGCGTTCAATGCTGACCCAGCGCGGCCTCGGCAACCGCGCCTTTCGTCGGAGCTCCGAACCCTGGCGCGCGCACGCAGGGGGGCTCAGCGGGCCCTTCGGAAGCGCAGTGCTTCAGATGAAGCACAAGGGTCTCAATGTCTAATCGCATTTGCAACCGGAGCTTGCGCGGGGGACCTCGCTGGAGACCTGCGCGCCCATTCCCCCAGCAAGTGGCGGGCCCCATTGAAGGCCCTCAGGACAGAGCTTCATGCATTGCGTTTCAAGCTTATCATTGTGTTTGCGGCTTCTCCCCGCCCGGTAAATTTCCGAGGCGCGCCAGAGAGCCGCGCGATGGGGAGCGCGCGCGATGGGAAAGGACAGGCCCCACCGACATCGGAGCGCGTGGCAGACTTTGCGCAGGGCCACTTTGCCGCGATGGAACGCGCGAGATCGCGCGGCGCCCGCTGTGCTGTCCAGCGCCGCGGTGATCTATCTCCCACCCTCGCGCTCGCGTCTCTTGCGCCTGCGCCTTGGGGCCCCTACCTGGCTGGCCCCCGCGCGCGGGCCCCCGTCGAGGGCCGCGGTTGCCCTGTCTCTCGATCTCGATGCCGAACGCCCCGCGGCACCGGGGGCCCCTCCAACGCTTGCCCCCCTGCCCCGCCCAGCGAAAGGCCCTCGGGGGATGTTTTTCCCAACCATCCTGTGGTGTTGGGTCCTCGTTTTGAAGAGACGGTGCCCCGCGTTCTCCCTCCTTCCTTCCTCCCGCTGCCTCCTCCCCCCTCCCATCATCATCATCATCAACACCCATTTCGGCACACCCCTCACACGTTTCGTGGCTCCATAGGGAGCTCCACCGAAGGCCCCAGTGCCCGCGGCCGCATGCGTCCCCCACACCCATTTCGGCACACCCCTCACACGTTTCGTGGCTCCATAGGGAGCTCCACCGAAGGCCCCAGTGCCCGCGGCCGCATGCGTCCCCCACACCCATTTCGGCACACCCCTCACACGTTTCGTGGCTCCATAGGGAGCTCCACCGAAGGCCCCAGTGCCCGCGGCCGCATGCGTCCCCCACACCCATTTCGGCACACCCCTCACACGTTTCGTGGCTCCATAGGGAGCTCCACCGAAGGCCCCAGTGCCCGCGGCCGCATGCGTCCCCCACACCCATTTCGGCACACCCCTCACACGTTTCGTGGCTCCATAGGGAGCTCCACCGAAGGCCCCAGTGCCCGCGGCCGCATGCGTCCCCCACACCCATTTCGGCACACCCCTCACACGTTTCGTGGCTCCATAGGGAGCTCCACCGAAGGCCCCAGTGCCCGCGGCCGCATGCGTCCCCCACACCCATTTCGGCACACCCCTCACACGTTTCGTGGCTCCATAGGGAGCTCCACCGAAGGCCCCAGTGCCCGCGGCCGCATGCGTCCCCCACACCCATTTCGGCACACCCCTCACACGTTTCGTGGCTCCATAGGGAGCTCCACCGAAGGCCCCAGTGCCCGCGGCCGCATGCGTCCCCCACACCCATTTCGGCACACCCCTCACACGTTTCGTGGCTCCATAGGGAGCTCCACCGAAGGCCCCAGTGCCCGCGGCCGCATGCGTCCCCCACACCCATTTCGGCACACCCCTCACACGTTTCGTGGCTCCATAGGGGCTCCACCGAAGGCCCCAGTGCCCGCGGCCGCATGCGTCCCCCACACCCATTTCGGCACACCCCTCACACGTTTCGTGGCTCCATAGGGAGCTCCACCGACGGCCCCAGTGCCCGCGGCCGCATGCGTCCCCCACACCCATTTCGGCACACCCCTCACACGCTTCGTCTTCCCAATGCTCAGTGGAATTTTTAAATTCCACGCGGCGTTCGGGGCTAATATTAATCACTGCCCTCGCGGCAAGGGCGCCTACGAGCAATGGGGGTCGCGCGCACGAGCGGGGGACATATAATTAATGCCGCCATTCAAACAATGGCAAACACAGATATTATTGTTGGATAATCTTACCACTTGTATACGCATTATTGTTGTTGGATACCCAATATTATTGTTGGATACCCATGATTATTGTTGGATACTCAGTATTACTATATTGTTGTTGGATACCCATTATTACTGGACGCCCCCGCGCGCGCGCTGCGGCGCGCGCGCGGAGAACTCTGCCTTGCCCACAACTGATTAAAAGTCGCCAGGTTGGCCTGGGAACTGACATGAACTGGCGATGCTCAATGTCTTTGGGATATCGTCGTGGGAGGCCTCTCGCCCAGGGCGCGTTGGAGGCAATTGTGAAAGAATGTCAATCGAGAGCCGTCGGCGCCCACTCGCGGGGCACGTTGAAGCATAAACAAAGCATTCGAATGATTAAATCAATCGTTGGTTGCTATGATATGTGCGTCAATGTGTAAGAATGCATATACATGAATATGTATGCGCGTGTATACATGCAAGTGTGCATGTGGTTGCGCGTATATACAATACACACAGGTATATATATATATATATATATATATATATGATCATATGACCACCGCTGCACTAATTAACCCAGGGGAAGAGGAATAATATGCCTGCATGGGGGGCGATTCTTGGGAGTCAGGTCTGAAGCCTCTGGGAAACCCAAGCCTCTTGTTGTTTTTCCTCCTGCAGCGCCCCCCCCCCCAGGTATTGGGTTTGTTGGGGACCTTCGGGGGGTCCTTATTATGGCGGGCCTCTCGGGGATTTCTGATGACCATTTTCTTGTTCCCCCCTTGTGAGCCCCTCTTCTCGGATATATCTGCTTGGGATCCTCTTAAAGTCTTGGGCCGTCTTAGGCGCATCGCGGGCCGCGTGGAAGCACGCTCGGGCGGCCTTGGGCCTTGGGGCAGTTTTTGGGAGCCTTACCCTCCTCATCATTTGCCTCCTTCATTGTCCGCCCATCCACCTCCGCATCCTTTCCTCGCCCACCCCATCCATCCCCCGCAGCCGTTTTGGCTTCGACCGCGCGCCTGCCGCGCGCGTGGCTGCATCGGCCTCCTCTACCTCCTTCTCATACTTTCCATCGGCCTTGGCTGCATCGGCCCAGGCTGCTGCTCACCCTCAGCCTCTCCAGGCAAGCATGGCGGCTCCATCCTCTCCGGGCATGGTGGCGGCTCCATCCTCTCCAGCGGGCATGGCGGCCCCGCGTTCGCCAGCCCTCAGCCCGCCCGAGATCTTGGACAAGATCTTCTCCAAGTTCAGAGACTACATGGTGGAGAAGGGGAGAGACGCCGGGGCGTGCAAGCGGTACCCCCTACTGGTCAGGCGGATGGTGGATGGCCTCATCGCCGAGGGCAAAACTTGGAAGCAGGCGATGAGTCAGGCGGTCACCAACGAGTTCAAGATGCAGGTCAAAGCCCGGATCTCTCAGAGCGACCACGTATCCGTGCCCGCTCTCAGCCAGTTCGAGCTCTTCGTCCACAAGGAGCGGCAGAAGTATGAGGATCGCCGCCTGTTGGTGCGCGGCAGGTCTCCTGCCTCGCCGCAGCAGCGGCAGCCGCCGCTGCAGCAGCAGCAGCAGCTGCAGCCGCAGCAGCCGGCCGCGGCAGCCGGCAGCAGCAGCCAGCCGCCGCAGCAGCAGCAGACAATGTGGTGGAGGGCCAGCTGGCAGGACACCCACGCCCCGCCAGACCATCGGGGCCCACCCCCTCGCGTCTCTGCGCTCCGTCGGAAGCGGCCTCGCTTGGAGGGCCCTGCTCTTCGCGTGATCGTCCCGGACGTCTTGCAGGTGAAGACCGTGATAACCGTCAATTTTCGGCTTAAGCTCAGTCCCGAGGAAGCGAAGACCACGTGGAGCAGCGCGTTCGAATGCAGGCAGCATCTATGCGAAGGTTGCGGCAAGCAATGCCGCACTGGCAAAGAGGGCTACCTGTCGCCTAAGATCCCTGAGGGCATTGACTACACCACCCCCCAGTCCACGTGGGAGACGTTCATGTGCATCAACTGCTGGGATACTTTCCGCGTGAATCCGCGGGCGTTTGCATCCAGCAGCTCCTCCTCTGCATGATCGGCGCCGAGCCGGATCTGATGGCCACTATGGGGCTGCATCGGCCCGTGTAAGTATGGCCGCTGTACTTTCCTCCCTCTCTCTCTCTCGTAATCTATATATTTCCATATGTATTTATATATGTATATATGATTATTCGTGTTATTCACTCCATCCACCCTCTGCTCTTCTTCTCGCCCCTCCCAGCCTGCCTCCGAATGCAATGCGGCTGCGCGCCGACGACGGGCACATACAATGGGCATAGTAGTTGGCGCAGGCTGAACGTTGCAACATTTCAACTTCAGGGGTTTTAGATGGCCCTTGGCCGCTTGCATAGCAGCTGCTTGCTTCGTCATGCTTCCTCCCCCCTCCTCCAGGCAGCAGTCCCAGGCTTTCTGGCCTCTGGAGGCCCTCCTCGTTCGTCGTCGCCACGGCCGGGCGCGGCTCGAGGAACTGGTGCGTCTGGGCCCTGGCGAGGGGCCCTGGGGCCCATCTCGAGCGGATTCGGACCCATTAAATTATGGACTCAGCAGAACAATGCCGAGGTAGCGGGTAGCAAGAAGAAGAGCGAGGTGCAAGGAGAAACGACGATGAGGATGAGGGGGGGGGGGGGAGGAGGAGGGAGGAGGAGGAGGAGGAGGAGGAGGAGGAGGGGGAGGATAACGACGAGGAGCAAACGCGAGGGGAAGGAGGATGAGAAGGAGGATGAGAAGAAGATGGAGGATGAGAGGAGCGATGAATGATGGGGAGGAGCAGCGAGGTGCGAGGGGCCAGGAGAAGCGAGAAGCGATGAGGAGCAGGGGGCGGGGCACTGAGCAGCGGGGACGAAGGATGGGGACGCGACGACGAACGATGGGATGAATGGCGCAGAAGCAGAAGAGGAAGGGAGTGAAAAGGATTGCGATGAAGAGAGGCGCGCCTCCTCCTCCACCTCGTTGCCCACTTCAGCTGTTGACTTGGCCAGGGGCTGATGCGGCCGTGAAGCCAAGCAATCGGGGCTGATCCGGCCTCGCGGGACCTGACTGGCTGCCTCGGCCAGCAATGCACTCGATCGCGTCGTCATCGACGTTGCTGCTAGCTTGCTCGCTCGCGCCCCCCTCGGGATGCACTTGCGGCAAGGACTCGCTGCCCGACGACAGGGGGAAAACATCAGAGCGGTAGCAGTTTTGCGACTGTAGCAGCCGACGACGACGATGGCGGCGGCGGCGGCAGCGAAGAGCAGCAACAAGAGATTGATCGGGCAGGATCGCTGGGCGGAGGAGGGAGGAGGGGCCAGGATGGCGGTGGGGGAAGGGATGAGACACAGAAGAGGAATGCAATGAAGGATTTACACATGTTTTTGTTTTTTCTACCCAGCCGAAGCAGCTGAGCACTTACTTGCCCAGCCGAGGCAGCTGAGCTATCACTGAAACCCCAAGCAAGAGCGCGCAGTGTCCACGGACGCAAGACTCTGGACCAATCCCCTGAATGCAAATGAATTCTTAAAGTCCTTATATGCGTCTTGGCTCAACTCACCAGGCAACACGAGCGCCAAAAGAGCGCTCTTCTTGGCGCCTGTGAACGCGGCCTTCAAGGCGGCCCAGCTACTATCCCCATCAAGTGTCCACTTGCAGTTGGGGACCCTGGAGAAAAGTAGCTTCAGGGATTCACCGTATGTGGTATTGCAGCGCGGCGACATGTATAATGTCTTCTTTAGGTGGCACACTTGCGAATACTTCAAAGCGGGGCCGCGCCCCGAAATCAGGAATCCAGGCGACACTTGGAAACCGCCTCTCATTGCGGAAGCAAGCGTGATAAATGGTTCAGTTGTTCCTGGCGTGGGGACAACGAACACATCAGCCTCGAAAGATCGGCCGATCCTCAGGGTGGCCTCCCTGAGCGCACGCTCCAGACCTGCCCTCCCCCGGCAACTGACATCCACAAAGGCAATTTTACCCCTGATCGCTGACATCATCTCTGCGCGACTTGCACCGCGCATGAAGTCCACGTCGCGCGCTTGCCTGCGCTGGCGCGCTCTCAGGTCTGCGAGCTGTTTCGCTGCCTTCTGAGCTGCCTCAGCGCAAAGAGCCGGGCTCGATTCATGTTGGAGGAGGCTCTTCTCGGCAAGTGCTACCAAGGACTTGTCCCGCAACTTGGCGTTGAGAAATGCTAGCTCCTTCTCGTGGGTCTCCCCCCATGCAGCGCCTGCTCGGAAGCCGACTAGATCGTTCTGGATTGCCAGCGCCCTCTCCTCGCTCGGCACGGACGCGGCTGCGCTCTGGGCGGCCTTCCGCCGTTTCGCGATGAAGCCTGCCTCCGTGAAATCACTGGGCGCCGCCACGCGCTTCACGCCCTTGTCGATCCGAGGATGCAGTGGCGACGCCCTGGGCGGGCCGAGCGACGTGCGCCACACTCGCTGCGCCATCCTGATGCTCTCTAACTGGTCGGATTCAGTGAAATCCATAGCCACTTTGATGAAGCCTTCCTCGTGATCCGCCGTGGAAGAGCCCATGCGGTCAGTAAATTTCAGCGCAGTCTGACTGAACTGTTGTTCCACTCCAGATGAGCTCAAACCATAAGCGATGAACGCGACAAGAGCTTGGTTCAGCACGTCGGACGGGTGGCTGGCCGCGAGATGGCGAGCGCCTGCTCTGCTCACCGCGGCGCGCCACGCATCCTTGTTGCTGGTGCTGAACATCTGGCGCGCGCGAGGATAGAGGTCGCACCACTGAGCCCTAAGCCTCAACGGATCAAGATCCGCCCCCCCCGCCGGACGGGGCCCGCGGCGAGGAGCAGGGGGAACCGTCCGTTCTTGACCCAATGATTCCGACCCCAGATGGGCAAGCGCCAGGAACAGGGCCGCTCGCGCGGGGGGCGGCGGTGAGAGCGACAAAGTCTGATAATCAAGTGACTGTGCGATCCTTTGCAAATCCTGCTCGGGCTTGTTGGGGGGGGCTCTTCAAATCGAACACGCGCCAGGCCTGGGGGGATACATAATCTACTTCCCCTTCGCCGAGAAGCGCGGGGAAGGGTGGACGACGAACGAACGAACGGCGGGGCACCCTCCTGTTCCAATGATCAAATCGGTCAACAGCGACAATGAATTCGGGGATTGGGGGGGGGCGAACTTCCACGAATCTTTGATCACACAGCTGTCCTGGGCCAGTTCGAAAGTGGGGAACTCGGCCTTCAGAGCCGCTCGCGAAAGAAAAAGGTGGGGGGAAAAGCCAGAACGATAACAACAAACAAAATAGGGCGATGCAATTGGGCGAGGGGGTGTTGGGCATTTATTCCCCGCTTGTGTGTGTACTCTCCTCCGTCCCCGATTATGATTAAGTGTCCCCATTCAAGCTGCCAAAACCAATCGGGAAAATATCGTTCAACAATTTCAGATTAATGCTGAGTAGCCATACGGTTGAAAAAGTGTGTGTCTCGTGAGCCTGCTGGAAAAGCAGTGATATAGGACAAGTCTGAAACGCCAAAGCGATTGAGAACGGCTTGGATCCGGGATCGGCCCCGGCTCGTCATCTAAGATCCGAGTGGTGAGTTGGTTAGAGAGAGAGTAGAGATTTTTAGGCTTGGTCACTTGCGTCGGCCATCATTGCCAACATCAAGCATCGTTCTGTGGTGACTGACTTGAGCCACGTCTTTGCCATCTTTGCCATATCGTCGTGCTGTCGACGAGAAATGTGCAGCGCCGTCCGGATGCACGCGTGCAGGAAGATGCAGGTGCGACCGAGAGGTTTTTGAAATGATTCAAATCGGTGGGCTGCTGCCCGTAGGTTCGTGATGTTCGAATTGATGGCCTTGCTACGGCATGTCCTGGTATAGTTCACGAAGATTCGTCGAATGTGCACGCTATTGTGAATCATGCGTGCTATGGAGGCTCGGCCACGAGCGAAGATCATAGTTGTCTCCTTGATGAACGGGTCAGCGGCCCACGGCCTGCTCACAACCCTCCTGGCTGAATGCGCTTTGTCTCTGATGACGAAACGGAGCCCCGGGGTCAAGGCTTGGGCAGCGGCACTCAAGGCAGCCGATCGCATCATCTCAGCGCTGAGAAGCTCATCGCTCGCAGAATCAACCGTGAGACACAACACCCGCGCTTTCAGATGTTCCAAAATCTCCTGCTTGAGAGCGGGGGTGCACTTCGCTCCCTGCGGGGGTCCGTGCAGCTCAGTGCACGCTCTGACCATAATTTGCTCTGTAGCGTTGGTGATTGCCGCGGCTCCAGTCCCAAAGCCACGAGCTTGCCCCAATGTCCCTGAGAACTCAGACAGGTCGTGCCCGACGCATCTGAATCGGACGAGTAGCCGCCCCTTCCGTTCGTCACGGAAAAGGGAAATTGCTGCACTTGATTTGATGTTCATGTCGCGTTGCTTCAGGGCCTGCTGCAAGCACCACAATATTCTACGGTGCTTTCTGTTCTCGAGGCCGCACCCATTGCCTACCAGCTTCACGACGTCCAGGAAGTCAGACTCGCTGGGGCATTGCAGAAACTCAGCCGATGCAGCCGAACTCTGCTGAGCCTGCATCTGCGAATGAGACGGAGCCAAACGCTGCTGAGCCTGCATCTGCGCATAAGCCGCAGCAGCAGCCCTGTGAGTTGGGTTCCGATCGTGCTTGGCGAAGTTGGCAGCCTGGAGCGCAGGCACAGACATAGCCTGAAAATTGCTGAACGGGCTGTTGATGCCTGCCCAATGGCAGCACGCGCAACCAACTCCTTTACCGTCCTTCCACTTGCTACTCAACCATGAACCAAGGTGAGGGCGGCCAGGATCCACCAGGAACCGCTTGGACCACTTAGGGTAGAGTCTCTTCCAAAGAGTCGCCGCGGCGAATCTGCTGTCGGATGACTTGCTGCTTTGCTTCGCCACCATAGCTACATCGGGGTGGCTGGCGGTAGCAATAATCGTTGTCGGCCGTGCAGACACATGAGACTTGAGCAAAAATGGTTACGAGAAATGGGATAAGGCGCGTGACAGTAAGAAATGGCATGGCCAGCAAGCTGGCCCATCAACAAACATGTACCATGGGTGGCGAGCCTACCCATCAACAAACCGCATCAGAGACGCCAAAACACAACAGGCCCCACTAGGGCCTTATTTATGTTAGCGGTCATTTTCCTTGGGGCCAGGTGCTGGAACTCCTTGACCTAAGAGCGACAGAAGGAAATGCAGCCGATGGGCCGGAACAGCCTGGGCCGATATCGCAAAACCACATGCGGTACAATCAAGTTGCACTCACCACTCATAGTGCAAGGGAAATGGCACCTTCGTCTTCGTCAGCCCGGCGCTGTGGAGCCCCTCCGACAAAATGGCGCCCATGGTATGCACGCTGACTGCGTTGCCGACCATGCCGCCGATCTGGTGGTCCGACAGGTTGAGCTCAGCCTGTGGAATGTCCTTCTTGGCGAAACCCTGAAGCCGCATCATCTCATGCAGCGTCACCCGCCGCCCGCGGCTGGAGACCCACGGACCTCCGTTCTGGCCACGGGTTTTGGTGAGGGTCCTGGCGATGTTGATCCCGTGCGTGGCGAACCTCTCGGAGCAGTCGATGTCGACCATCACTGGGGTCACGCGCGGGTCCACCCCCGTCTTCTTCTTGCAGACTTTCTTGTAGGCGGCCTTGCACAGGTCCCGGCTGCGCTTGCTGCTGGGGAGCCGACCTGCCACGTCGGTCGCACGCTTGGGCTCCAGGATGGAAGTCGCTGGAGGCGTCGCCTGCTTCTGCGGCCACGTGAACGGATGCATCTCGCTGTCCTGCCGCACGCCGACAACATGGACGCGCTCCCTCGACTGGGGAACTCCAAAGTCCTTGCTGTTCAGCTTCTTCACGTGAACGACGTAGCCAAGCTTCTTCTGCGCTTCCTCGATGCCATTGAGGATGCGGGCGAACTTTTTGGTCATGAGGGTCGGGACGTTCTCGAAGATGGTCAGGCGGGGCCGTTTGTTCTTTATGAACTGCATGCTCTTCTTGATCAGGTCCCCCGTGCGGCGCTCGCCGCTGACGCCCTCCTGTTTGCCGCCAGCAGAGAAGTCTTGGCAAGGAGGGGTCCACGCGTACACGTCGGCGTAAGTCTCCTCCGCGGCCGTACGCTCCAGTATGTTCGAGAACGCGTGCGCCGGCTGGTGGTTCTTCTTGATGACTGACATGCACGCCGAATCAGACTCGCTCACGAACTCGAGGGAATGACTGATGCCCATGCGCTTCATGGCCACGGACGCCGTCTCGACGCCCGAGAAATCAGATCCCAACTTCAGGACCTTCGGGCGCCGCGGCTGCCTCGGCTGCCCGCCAGCAGTATTCTTCACCCCAGCATTGACTGTCGTCTTCCCCATGTCGGCGACGCGGGGAATCGCGCGGGGGGAACAGGCGGGCAGGAAGAGAAGACACGATTGTGTATGTAGTATTATTGCTTCTGGCCGAAACAGCTGCAGATGAATCAAACCTTAGTTCGTCGCCCTCTGCTGGGGGGGTCACTTTAAAGTGCTCCGGAACAACGTTTCCAGAGCACATTGGAATGACATGTCTGTAGTAAGTAAGAACGCATCTGCTTCCTCTTCGGCGTCGCAAGCGCCGTCGGGACCGCCAGTCAGACCACCAGAGCCCCTTGTAAAACGAAAGCCCCTGAGGAACGGGCCACGCGGCTCGCTGTGCAATTTGTCAACTCCACTGAGGGGGAACCAACGCGGTAGATTTCGGAACGCCGTAACTTATGATCCCCCCGCCGTCGCCCCCCAACAACGCGGCCCCCGCGCGAACTGCAGGCATGACACGGCAGATGGCGGAACGCCAATCCATCCTATATGTCTTGGATGAGCCCTCTGACGCGGCCCCGCTGGGGGGCCCGATAACCACATCAGAAGTCCAGAACACGCGGCCTCCTTGCTGGGGGCCTTGCGAATGCATTCGGCCCCTCCTCCCCCCAGCCCACCTGCCAAGCACCCAGTGATGATGAAGGCCCCCCTCCCACTACCAACGCCGCGCCCGAACGCATCCGCTGGCACCCCGCCACTGTCGCCGCCGCCTGCGCCACCGCCGCCGCAGCTCACTGCCGACCTCGAGCTGCGGTAGGAGAGGTCTGTCGCGCAATTCGCCGACGGCAGCGAGCTGCGGTAGCCACCGCCACAGCTCGCTGCCGACCTCGAGCTGCGGTGGGAGAGGTCTGTCGGGCAATTCGCCGACGGCAGCGAGCTGCGGTAGCGGGGGTGGTCCGTCTGCACCACCGCCTCCGCAGCTCACTGCCGACCTCGAGCTGCGGTAGGAGAGGTCTGTCGGGCAAGTCGCCGAGGGCACCGCAGCTCACTGCCGACCTCGAGCTGCGGTAGGAGAGGTCCGTCGGGCAATTCGCCGACGGCAGTCGAGCTTGCGGTAGGGGCGGCTGGCCCTACTACACGCTGATCACTGCCGAACTCGAGCTGCGGTAGGAGCCTTACTGACTGAGACGCCCAATGTCGGCGAGTCGCCGATGAGATGGGGGGGTGGTGGGGGGGGGGGAGGAGGGGGTGTGCGAATGAATGGCGGGCCCGGTCGTCGCTCGTGGCGACGCGCGCGTTCGTTGCAGCGGGAGCTTGCGTAAGAGCTTACTCTTACTAACAGTTCGTCTATACTCGCAGCTCCCTGTTCGCAGGGAGCTGCGGTAACCAATGTTCGGGAGCATGTTGCGAGACGTCTGTTCGGGGGCCCCCGAACAGACGTCTCGCAACATGCTCCCGAACATTGGTTACCGCAGCTCCCTGGCGACAGGGAGCTGCGATCAGAGACGACTGTTAGTAAGCTCCTTGCGCAGCTCCCGCGGCCACGAACGCGAGCGTCGGCCGCG